>OX104060.1:247273-452377 GCA_944474145.2 Dicrocoelium dendriticum
CTTGAACTATGCAGTAAGTTCTGCTTATGTATATGAGGTACCGAGAGAATATGACTCGAGCAGAATCACTTGACTTGCATGCGCAGACTGCTGGTTTTCGGCTGCTTCCTCTTTTTGAATGGGAGATGCTAGTCATAGTACAATTTGATTAACGATACATTTTGGTTTGTGCTTGTTTTAAAGGCCGAGTACGGTTTAACTGGCGTAACTACGATTGATTTTTGTTTAAGGAGCTTGCAAGGAGCTTGATATGATGCGCCCCAGAAGCATGGTTCTTCACAAACACCTGACACATGTTCGGGTAGAGTAAAAAGGTGAAATCAGATGAAAATGTACGTTGTCCAAAATGTGGTGTGTTCAAAAATTTATTCGTGCCATCGATAACCTTTTTGAAATTCTTATCTAGGGGTAATGAGGTCCCCAATATACTAACCATGTTTTGCATGCTTAACTGCTTAATATTCGCGAGCTTAAATTTGCAAAGTGCGTAGCGTGTTCTGATATTCCTAGGAAGCTTGTTCCATATATGTGAGTAATGTATTATAACTAACCTATTCCGAATCTCATAGTGAATTTGGTTTTAATGACACTGATCGCCTGTTACGGATTGGGTATCTGCTGTTTAAATATCGCAATGGCGCTGGACCTTACTTTGGTGCGATGGATATTGTGCCTCAGCGATTCATTGAGTTATGCTGGTTAGTATTTATTTTGACCTTCAGAGCCACTAATACCTGATTGGTAAATGGTTAGAAACCAGACAACCTCAGCCTCCTGGTCTTCTAGATTGGGCGTTGGAATGAGGTTGGTTCCTTATTTCTTAAATATAACTCCTTGTAGCCTAAAGCCAAACCCGCTGCCTTGCGGTCAGGTTTTTGAACCAATGGCTTTGTTTGAGAACCGTAATCGTTCTCCTGTCTAGTCCTGGGCAACCTGACAGTATCGCACCCAAGCAATGCTATTAACCTTTTGTCATACGAATTCCTGATGCTCTGGCCACTGCAGAAAGTAATCAACTTTGCCCGATCAGATGGATACAGCATGGTGGGTAGGGGTTTGGATGCTACTACTCCAAACTTCCCGTCTTCTTATTTCCCTTCTTACGCTTTCTCTCTCTAATGGTCCAGTACCAACCTCACTTACTCCCCTTGTTTTCAACCTTTGATTCTTGGTCCACCCTCATCATGTTTTGTTGGACGTTTTCTTCTATAGTTTCAACTCACATACATACGCGAAGCATTACTCCTGCTTTGTCGACAAGCCTATTTCCAACAAAATGGTGAAGCCAAGTCCGTCGGTTTACATTTGAAGCCCATGATACTCTTTTCGATTTGCTTGACTCAATGTATGCACGTTGCAACAGATCGGTTAATTGGCAGCACTTGTCAGAAAATTAGAGACCTCTCCATCGATATTTTTAGCTAATCGGAGACCCGCTTGCAAGACTCGAGAGTTGTGCCCGACCTACGATCCATTCAGGTGACACCGGAATTATTCTCTAATTGCACCTATTCGGTGCGGATGCAGTTTCGGGCACCGGCAAAGCTGGTAGCGTTTCCCTGAGTCCCCGGGCTGAAACTGCTCTGGTTGATTGGATTCCGATCTCCTTCGCCGCAGAAGGCGCGCGGACACTGTTGTGCTGAGGGAATCTGAACGCACAAGTTGGAAATTTGTCTACTGATGAAATAGATTTGGGCGGTCGGTACGGTGTAGACCCCCGTAATGCCAACGACAAGAGGTTACTTCATTTGTGTGAAGATGCGAGCATATTTTTGCGAGCAGTAACTTCCGAGACAACACTCGCCAGAGGGTGTCTTGGATCCCACCTGCCTTTGACGAAACTCGAAAACCTTGCAATCAGTTACCGTTGGTGATGCTGCATCCAGAACTGTCGCTTAGTTTGGAGCACATGTGTAGACACCGATCATGCACGTTTAGGTGCTGACATGCGGATGGGTTTTGGCGAACCCCAAAACGATGCTGTGAGCGCATTGACACCAGCTAACTGACGAAGCCAGCTGTTCTGAAAATCTATCGAAGTAGCTGATATGCGATTTGAGTAAGCGCACATTGGATAGAATTGAAGGTCACTGGTCGCATGTACACCAGACCTTGCTAGCAGCCGGCAAACCCTCATGTGGTAAGTCCAATCGCCAACCAGGACATTGGGTCTCTTCGCGGTCTCCAGAGCTTATCGACACTCGCCGGCATATTCCGGCTGGAGGCGGATACAACGAAATTCGCAAAGAGCTGTGCTAGTCTGAAGATAGACCGCGAATCCTGTTGGACTTCGTGCGTTAGAGAGAGAAGGGACCGCTGAATTGTAGTCCATTGAAGATAATTCCGTCTGATGCGGAAAACAAGGAGCAGGGGACTTAGTGTTAGAGAAATAATTTGCGACAAGCGTTGACAACCTAACCCCAATTTGTCAAAACTTTTGGGGTGTTGGGCTGAGCATTGTGAACAGCAATCTTTTAGTCGGAATGATTGGATTGCTCACCGGCCAGTGATCGCCCTGCACCACGGGCTGTCCATTTGGATCCGCCCTCTCCCTCAGAAGTCAAACGTGAGTTGGTATCGTTGAAGTGGAATAAGGCTGCTCGACCAGATGATCTTCATTTAGCGCTGATAAAATTCGGGGGCCCTGCTCCTGTTGATAATTTACATGAATTACTAGTGAAACAATGGAAGCAGGAAACTTTCTATACCGACTGAAGCCGCTCCGTTAATGTTCTTCAATTCAAAAGAGGCTGGCGCTGCGAATGCGGATACCCTAGAAGAATCAGTGCGATCCCCATCGCCTCTAAATTACTTGCCTCTTTATTACTTCACAGATTGATTAGCCCTCATTAAAGCCAGGTTCTTGAGCAGAAAGCCAGGTTTCGTGGGTGTAGCGGCTGCGTCGACCATATCTTTCCTTTGCATCTATTGTTGGAGCACCTTCACACGTACTGGTGGCCCACCGTAGTCTTGTTATCCGAAATTAAAATTGCCTTCGATTCGGTTGATCGATGTGAAATTTAGGAATATCTACTCAGGAATTGTGTGCCATTGAAATAAGTTTTATCCAAGCATTATACGCGCGTATCACGAGCAGACTGAGGGCTTAAGGCAAGCTGTCACCGCCAAACAATATATCCAGTGGTGTGAAGTATGTATGCGCGTTGTCGCCTTTCCTCTTCAACTTTGCTATTGACAAATGCATGGAGATTGCACTCACAGGACACGACTTAGAAGGTGTGGAGCTATTGACTTGAAGTATGCAGAAAGACTTTTCAGACGCGCCAAGCTGCACTGGACAGGTTAGCGCTGGCTGTCCGTCACTTCGAACTTTACATTGCACCATCGAAATGCAAAGCTTTCCTACAAGATTGGCTGGGACCGCCTCATTCGCTGTCGATTGGTGGGGATGAGCAAAAATTCGTTCAGAAATTAAACGCCCTAGAAAGTTGTACCAGCGCCCTTGGGATAGAAGCGGTGATCAAGAACCGTATAACAAAAGCTCGAAGTGCTTTTACTAGTGTTTAACACCTATGGCGCCGGCACAATATCACTCTCGCCCTGGAGGTTAGAGTGTACAATGCGGCGGTACGTTCGACCTTACTGTGCTGCTAAGAAAACTGGCCTCTTAGATCTGCATACATAAAGAATCTAGTTACGTTCGACCATCAGTGCCTTCGCAGTTTGGCACGTTTCTGCTGGGAACACGACGTGAGTAACGGGCGTGTTCGACTCCTTATTTATGGTACAGGAAAAAGAACTGAACCGCTCAGCACCGTAATGTCACGCACCGGGCTCGGATGGCTCGGCCGCGTGTTGTACATGCCAGCCCACTGACTCAGACGACGTGCGCGTTTAACTCGCCGGGGTGTGGATGGAAGAAGAGGAGAGGTGGCCAAGCGATGAATTGGTCGATATATGAATGAAGGCCCTCAGTTCGAAGCTGGCCTCAGACTGAGCTTCACGGTTCACCGCTTGGGGTCCAAAAGACTATGAATACGTTTAGCTGGATACACTAGCTGACATGGCTAGGAGCCGGCCTCAGTGGCGTTACTGCACGTAGTATTTTTCTCCATCCCCGTTCCCTTTAGCCCCAGCCTCTAACCATGATATCATTTCGGAGCATAATATAGGTTTACGTTATACATTTGCTTGTTACCTAGTAGGCGGCTGCTAGCTTTCCGGAACGATGCCCATCCGTTGCTGGAATCTCAGCTGGCATGCAATTGTTGTACTTTCTTTTTTTCTTTTATGTTTTGCAGCACAGTAGCTGTGGTCTTTAACACCTCTACCTAACATGTATAATGATGCTGATGATGTTAAAAGATATATGAACGTCGTTATCAAGACTGCAAATTTGAGGGTACAGGATTCTGTAATGAAACATATGTTTCGCTTTAGTCTCCGAAGTCAGACTTATCAACTCCAAGTTTATCCCATCACTCTCTGTCTATCAGCTTTAAGTAAAAACCACATAGCTTTTAGTAAAGCATGTTCAAATCATCACAAGAGCATGCTAGTCAGATTTCCGCAGACTAGACTTGACCAAAGAACAGTATTCTATATAAAGTATTACATACGTTTTGGAAAGCTGTACGCGAGATTCCGTAAAGTAAAAAGGGATGCCAGACGTAACTGAAGTTTTTCATGGCCTTAGAAAATTGGGAGCCACAAGGTGCAGAAAAGTTAACAATGACTGCATATCGCACACCCAAGTCACGAACTACCCTGCGTTGCGTGATGTATGCGCTTGGTATTAAAGTACTCTCTAGCGGTACTTAGCATTTTCAGAACAAATCATTACATTTGTCCACGGCAATGGCATCTGTCTCGGTTGGCACCTGGAGTCAGGTGCGGATAGGCCATCCTGAACGAGACATACAGCCTCCTGGATATTTGCACGCTGTTGTGAGTAGAGAACTTTAATGTCCTCAGCAAAATAAACATACGACCTTTTCCTATTCACTGAAATAAATTCTATATATATAATATTAAAAGAAGAGGACCAAGAACACTCCTTTTTATCACTCCAATTCTAAATGTTTCCGGTTAAGAGAAATGGTCGCGGATGCGCGTGACCTGCTGTCTACTAACTAAATATTCAGACAGCTAAGAAAAGATCGGTTTTCCGATTTCTATGGTCTTCAGTATGTTCACTAACCTTTGCAGCAATATAGCAAAAGCGTTTTGCAAATCCAGACACAAGATAATGACATTGGTTCCTTTGTCTATAACAGCGGCTGTGTGATTTCAAAATTCTGTCTGACAGGTTGCTGAAGACTGACCTGGCATGAAGCCGTGTTGCGAAAATCTGATGAGGTTAACATTGCTCAGGGATTTAAATAGATCATCTTTCACTACCTCTTTCATTATTTTACATTATTTATATTGGGCTTGAGGTTGATGGGACGAAAAGGTTTAACCTCTTGGGTGGCGCAAAAATTTGTGTCGCGGGAAAACCACATAGCATTTGCATTGGGTAAGATACATTACATTGCTAAAAGAGAGTGTAACTTGGTTGAGCGAAAGCTGAGGGAAGTCACTACCAACGATTTTATTAAGCATTGTAGGATCCAATGAGGGCCGGTGCAAGTTGGGGAGCGTAAGCGATATGCTTGACGTGTGGGTTTTGTCATAGTGAATTCCTCTGCTAGTAGACTTTCACTGTTGTGCTGCATGATAACTGCTGGTTGGCCTGATGATTCGTTGCCAATTGATTCATCAAAATAAGCACGGATAGCTTTGCAGATATCATCAGGCGTAGTGATAAACGTGAACTTAATGCTGCGACGCAAACACTGCACATGGAAAGGTTGATTAGTTAAACAATTTTGCTAGGGCTGTTCAGAGCTTAGTAGTCTTATGGAATGAGAGTAGTGTCATATTGATGCATTTGTTTTTCAAAAAATTTGGTCTGCTGTACCAACAGCACATAGTCAGCAGTTAACTTGAAATATTGCTGTCTTATGACGCTTCCGTGCGGTGGTTAACGCCTTGAGATCGGATGTTTAATTGGTCTGGTTAGCAAATTTTATTGACGCTGCTGCAACTATGCAGAAGCCAGTTATCCCATAGCAAACGTTCGTCTCCGGTTGAGGACATGAAGAGAGAAATAATTTATCACAGTTCTTCTAACGAGCGATGTGATTAAAAGAGTTCCAGTTAATGGAACAGAGCAGATGATAATACATTGTGTTCTCTACATCGGCAATGTGTAGTATTAGGCAGTATTTGACCATGCGATGATCGCACTCTAACACTGATTTCAGGTATGCCCAGTAATAAAATTGAGATCCATAGAACCAACGCTGGTTGCTTGGAAGACGTGTTGCTGCCGGCCATTCATTTGGATACAGAAGATACGATTTTGGCATTTCAAAGGAGCGGTTCCCAAGGGGCAAAAAATCTAAAGCATAATGAAATCACTACCAATAATCTTATGTAAATAAGTTAGGCTGGCGGTGCATTCAAATGCGACTGTCAAATGTTGAAGATTCTTGGCTGCTATTCGACGCGCGGGATGTTCATCCCATTAGAAACTGCTGCTTATTAACAGGTTTCATAAGCCATAATAATTCTTGGATTTCATTCAACACTGCGCTATCAAACGTCGTTGTTATAATCAATTTGTTCAGATCAACTATCACCCAACACCTCTACAATTACTCCTGTTTCTAATAAAATTATCTTACCAGAAGATAACTGATTGTCAGATATATCACTATGACACAAACATTCAGTTATCACTAAGATATTAAAATGTATTCACCAAGGCATACAGGCGTATGGTGTGGATCTTAGCGTAATGAGAGCGAATCTTTATAAAATCTAGTGAGATAATTATGACATATGATGAATATTGTTTAGGCTGTTGTATAAGCGTTGGAATTTCAGGCCGTTTGTCTTGACGCACGCTAGAAATGGTTGAAAATGAGCGTGTATGGCCAACATTGGAAAATGAGTTGGTGGTGGTCGCGTAGGAGGGAGTTGCGACTGAGTATATAACTAGAAAATATTTCGTGAGAAGAAGCCTATGATAATTGTCAAAGCTTATAGGAGTTGGAAACTTAAGTTGTGTCATCTGCGTCATGTTACCTATAGGCTGTTCCTTACGTAATGCTTTGATAGGAGTCATTGGGAAGCTGTTATTTCCATCGATGGGTAAAATCCGCTTACATGCGTTCGTTGTAAAAGGCTTCATCATACGCGGTGGAGGCGAACTAGTATTAATCCGCATACCATCATCTGCATACTCCGTGTTATTCGTTCATGGCACCGGAAAATGGTGGTGCCCAAGTACACCGGGTGTAAGATGCAAATGTGCTGGAACATCTTCTATAAATTTATTACAAATGGATATATGTCTATCCAAACAAAGTGATAACGCAAACTCGCTCAGAACAGCCTGTGATAAACCTTGGTCAACCGTGTTTTTACTATTGATCAAATTGACCGAACCCACAGATATTCTCGTTGAGTTTGGAACCCGACAGTGCAGACTTTTTGCGTGACATAAGCGGTCGAGGCCTAATGTAGCGGTTCTTCGCACGCAAAAAGGATTTAGCAGGCAATGTACTTGTTGTTCGCTGATCCGTATTCTTGTCACTTGGAAAGTCTATGTGACTGCCAGAACTAATTATGCAAGTTTGAGCACCGTCTGCAGCCCTAGCTTTGTGGGTTGTGAATGTTTTGTGCTTGGTGGGCTTGGCAGGATTAGCCGTGAAACCGTGGTCTGTTGGAAGTCTTCCAGTAACCAATTTTGCATCAGACGTTGATTTTACTCTGAAGTGCGAGCATTCTGTTTTCTACCAGACAATTCTAATTCAACAGAGCGGACCGCATATTCAAATGATTCATTGTGAATTTCAAAACCACTTTATTATTCGTCGCTTTGCCCTTATTTGCAGTGGGCGCAGTTATTCTCAAAATTTTCGTGGCCACTGTGGAGCAATATCATTTGGACGCGGGGAGCCAACTGACTGTTTGGTATTTTGGTTTACGACTGACTGTCATGAAAGAGGAAGTGAGATTGTTGTGCGCTCGATTTATAACCCTCAAATGTCGGAAAGTTGGGCCAGACAAACCACACTGGATGGACATGGAGTACAGCAAACTGGCTCAAGGACGACGCAGACTACGGAACAAATTCGTGTTATCTGGCTCTAATGAGGACTAAAAGGCGTACAAGATACTACGAAATCTATGCAACCACGCGAAAAGAAAACCCGCAAAAGCTTCGAGGAGCAGCTTGCAACCGCCGCAAAAACTGCCCCCAAGGGGATCTTCTTCTAATTGAAGAGGAGCACGAGGCCTGCAGGCATTATTCCAGTGCTTGGACGCTCAGATGTGGAGCCCCTAACCATGGGCAGAGATCGCGCGTCCGAGTTGGCGGCACACTTCGCCTCCGTATTTACAAGCCAACCAGATGACTGTAACGAGGTCGACGAGTACAGCTCTAGCTGAATTAGACTGCCTAGAATGCAGCACTGAATATGTTGTAGCACCCTAAAAGATAACTATATTTCAAGTACAATTTAATTGTTGCCCGATTGTACATTACTGATCCTTCTCAATATCTTGGAACATATTTGTAACCGATCGGGAAGTCATCATTTCAGAAAACTTTGTAAACGACCGGTTAATGTATTTATGATGACACACAACGTTTCGCATTTGACACAAATGATTCATCAGGCGAAGTGAATTATCTAAACATTGGCATTTTATAGCGATCATGGCTAAACTACATACAAAGACGAATCAGTTTGCATTTCATATATGAATGATTACAACAGTCAAATGTCAGTATGTTCGCGGGTACACGGCAATTTGTTTCAGTCAGGGTCAAGTGGGGAAAAGAAATTGCCGGTCGGTGGATAATTACATTGTGGTTAACAATCTTAATTGAACCGTTGCAGGGGACTTGGACACTGATCGAATATGGCTTTAGTACTTCGGAGTTTGGTGGAGGGTGGGTCGATAGTTCATTCCGACTTGGAATCCATCCACCAATGCTTACAAAACTGGCCGGAGTAAGACTGGACGCCAGGCACTGGACAGCCCTACTCCGTCTATTCTATTCATGCAGTTGTTAGCCTTGGTTATTTCTATAGCCTCAGCAATCAGCCTTTGTTTGGCTGATTGTAATCCCATCCTGCTTACCTCCAAATTTTCGAAGTCAATTTTATGCCCTTGTCTAGCGCATGCATTGCTATTGCTGAATCTCTAAGTAGAGCTCCATATTCTAGCTCATTTCGCGGAGGTCGTGATATGTGTCGCCTATGTTCTGAAATCCTTGTACGTAATTCCCTCGCTGTTTGGTCTATATACACTTGTGTACAATCTTTACATGGAATTTGGTAAATACAGTTAGTTGTTCTATCTAAAGAGAGTGTATCCTTCAGGTGAACAAGTGTGGACCGTAGCGTTCGACCCTTCTGGAAAACTACCCTTATCTTCTCCTTATTCAGTACTCTCCGAATCGCTTCCGAAGTTCCTTCTTTATACGGAATACCCCCTGTCGCTATCCACTCTGCAGCTGGAGTTGCGCGTGGGTTGCGACATTTCTGTAGCTGTCGTTTCACCAATCGTTTCGGATATCCGCTAGCTATTAAGTTTTTCATCGCTTCCCTCTGCGCTGCTTTCTTATCTTCTTCCTCCGTGCACAGGGCACTTGCTCTGTGAAATAGTGATGAGGCGATTCCCGCGTACACGCGCTTTGGGTGGCTTGAACTATAGCTGAGTACCCTATCTGCGTCCATTGGTTTGCGATACGTCGTTGTTTTTAAAGTTCCTTCCCTCCTATGTACCAGACAATTAAGGAACGGAAGTGTACCGCTCTGCGACCGAAGTTCCATGGTAAACCTTATCGCATTGGCAACTGAGTTCAAATAGTTTAAAAACTTATTCTTTTTTTCCCTTTCTATAATCGCAAAAGTGTCATCCACGTAGCGCCACAATACTTTCAGGGCAACACGGAAATTGGGTAATGCTTTCTTGTTTTAATCATACAGCCGGCTCGACACACAACTGCATTGTAACTCCCCGCGCTCACCTGTAGGCTCTTGCCCCGCTTCATCCGTCCGCTTCATATTATAGCCAATAGAATACAATTCGCTGTGTCCGACTCTCATTGCCTTCTGATATCCGTGCTTACTTCGCGCACGGTCTCGGACTAGTATTAACTAGTCCTACAAATTGGTGACCCAGTTTTGCACGCGCGAAATCAACTTTTTTCTTGTTTGTATTTTTTGATGAGTTCGTTCCTTTTTCTCGATTTTATACCTGGATTCATTTGTTTCTAGCGTAATTTTGCTAGTTTTATCGTATTTTGTTCATTCTTTACCTTTCGACTCACATTCGAGAGTGGCATCTGAGTCGTTTCACAGCGTAAACGTGCATACTTTGGCTGTTCCAAGTTTCATGGAACACAGTCCAGAAGTTTGGCTTAAGATATTCGAGAACGAACTAGAAAATAAGGGCATTACGGTGGACCGTGCGAGGTACAATCAGCTAGTCCCACGCCTTCCTTCGTCGGTTGTGACGCTAATTGAGGACATTCTACTCTGCCCATCGAATGAGGCAAAGTATGAAACGATGAAGCAAGCGATTTTAAAAGAGTTACGGTCCAGCGCACGAACTCGATTTGAACAGCTCAATGGTCTCAAGCTTGGAGATGGTAAGCCGTCGGCGTTGCTAAGCGAACTTCAACGCATCGCTGGTTCCTTATTCTTGAGCGAAGAAGGGATAAAAGAGCTATGGTTTGCACGTCTTACAGAGCCATTGCCGGTAATTCTGTCCATGTTTATAGATACACCCCTGAAAGAATTGGCTATTAAAGCAGACGTTGCATTTGAACGTCTTCCGCAGCAGAAGACCAGTAGCTCCACTGACATATTCTCACCGATGAAAACCGAAGCTCATTTTTGCTCCCAGTCGTTAGGCCGAGCTGACTCTAAAGATGAGGAAAGTGCGCTACGTCGCAGCAAGATAGCAACAATGAAGACTTCGAAGCAGCGATGCCACGGTCAATTGCTGACCACCTTTTGGCTATCGTTCGTTGCGGCTCGTCTGTGCCTGCACCGAGTACGTCTCGTTCGGCACGAAAGCGCAACATTTTCCCTACAGGATCTCAGTCAGATAACGTCAAACATGTCGAAGAATTATGTTGGTGTCACCGCCAATACGTTGGAAGAGCTAGTCGTTGTCGGGCTCCCTGCATTAGGCACGACCCAGCTGCTTCAGGGAAAAAGAATAGCCCGCATACTAGCACTACAAACTGATCATTCAATAATCAAACAAACCGACGGTTTTACGTTAAGGATCGACGTTCGTTCATCACATTCTTCATCGACAAGGGAGCGGAAGTCAGCGTCATCCCAGCCACCGCTAACGACAAGCACTCGTAGCCTACGTACAATTTGCGTGCGGCCAACGGTTTTTCCATAGCTTCATTCGGTCAGCGTATGATGAGCCTGGATCCCAATCTTCGTCGAGACTTTCAGTAGGTCATCATGTTTGTGTCTGTACCCTTCGCAATTATCGGTATCGACTTCCTCCGACGTTTTGGGTTGCTTGTTTATGCTGGTCGCCACAGACTATTAGACGACCGTACTAAACTAGGGGTTGAAGGCGTTCTTACGGACGTCCCGATAAGCAGTCCCGTTTTTCGAATCGCTGGTGCACCATCAGGTTATGCGAACCTACTATCTGAGTACCGGCAACTGGTGCGACCAGCTGCAGAGCTTCCACGATTCACGACAGAGGTCGCTCATCATATATTTATGCGCGGTCAACCATTTAGCGCACGAGAAAGACGGCTTGCTCCAGACAAACTACGCGCAGCACGAGCCGAATTTGACCACATGCTTCAACTTGGTATCGTCCGACCGACCAACAGCTCATGGGCGTCGCCTCTGCACATGGTCCCGAAGAAGGTAATGGGAGACTGGCGTCCTTGCGGCGACTACCGGTCCTTGAACACGGTGACCACGCCTGATCGCTATCCGATCGCAAACATAGTGGATCTCACCACCAGTCTGTCAGGTAAAAGCATCTTCAGCAAAATCGACTTGGTACGTGCATATAACCAAATTCCGGTAGCCGAAGCGCACATCGCTAAAACTGCCGTGACTATCCCATTTGTTTTGTTCGAGTTTCTGCGCATGCCATTTGGCCTAAGGAACGCCGCGAAAACTTTTCAGCGTTTCTTCGACCGCGTTTGTCGCGGTTTTGACTTCGCTTACGCGTATCTAGACGACGTTATAATCGCAAGCTCTTCACGAGAACATCGTTTATCTCAGCACGGGGTGACGATCAACGCAGAAAACTGTTCATTTGGTGTCGATTCAGTCGATTTCCTCGCCCATGGTTTCTCTATTGTAGGCGTCGTGCCGCTGCAGGATAAAATTCAAGTCATCATAAAATACCCCGAGCCTCATTCTTCCAAACAGCTCAGGCGTTTTGATGGCCTTGTTAACTGCTACCGACGATTTATTTCCAATTGCGCCTCGCGGATGCAACCCTTCACGGACCTCCTCCGAGGGAAACTTAGGCAATTCGAATTTCCTGCCTCAGCACGCGCTGCTTTTAAGTCGCTGAAAGAGGCTATCGCCAACATAGCTTCTATAGCGCAACACGGTCCGGCCGCACAAATGACCCTCAGTACTGACGCCTCGGACGTAGCAGTCGGCGCTGTTTGGCAACAACGAGTAGCTGACAAGTGGCAGCCCTTACCGTTGTTCTCCAAACGCCTACCACCTACCGAATCGCGCTACAACACGTTCGGTAAAGAACTACTAGCTGTATATCTAGCGATACGTCACTTTCGACTAGTCCTAGAAGGCCGCACCTTTGTCGTCTTTACCGACCACAAACCCTTGACTTACGTGCTCGGCTCGACTACCGACCGATACTCTCCTGGAGAGTCGCGCCACCTTGACTATAGCGCTCAGTTTATGACCGATATACGGCATGTCTCAGGTGTGCACAACGCCGTCGCCGATGCACTTTCCCGCATCCAAATTATCTCCGCTGACGCCGGCACTACTATCGATTTGGCAGCCATGGCCACAGCACAAGTCAACCATCCTAAGGTTGATATACTACGTGGGTCTCCCTCATTGGACATAGGACCCGTTTCGCTGACATTATCAGACAGAACTATATCTGCGATTTATCACTGGGCACGCCGTGCCCAGTTATCTCATGCGAGTTTCGACAGACCTTGTTCAACACGTTGCACGGCTTATCTCATCCAGGCGTTCTTGCATCGGTTAAACTCGTAACCACACGATTCGTTTGGCGCAATGTTAATCGGGACGTCCGTACCTGGACAGCTGCTTGCCTTCTGTGTCAACGCGCAAAGGTGCACAACACACGAGAAGCCTATTAGGCACTTTTCCGACGCCATACGCAGGTTTTCATCATGTGCACGTCGACCTCGTAGGTCTTCTGCCGCCTTCCAAAGCCTCTGTATATCTACTGACCTGCATCGATCGATTTACTAGTTGGCCTGAGGCCGTCTCTATCCCAAATTGCTCCTCGGAAACGGTAGAGAAAGCTTATCTCGAGCGCTGGGTAAATCAGTACAGCTGTATCGCCATCGTGACCACCAATTGAGGGTCACATTTCTCGTCGACATTTGCCATGTTGCTTAAGGTTTTAGGCTGTCGCCAAGTTCAGACGACAGCGTATCATCCGACCGCTAACGGCATGGTGGAGCGTTTTCGACGCCGGTTGAAGACAGCGCTACGTGTGCACTCAGGTCCTTCATGGTCTGAAACGTTGACCCTCGTTCTCTTAGGCTTGCGAAACACGGATAAAACCCATTTCGACTCCACACCAGCGCAACTAGTCTACGGTTGCACACTGCGGTTGCCCGGACAGCTGGTAGCACCAACCTCATGTACTTCCACGTTAGACTACGGAAGTTATACTGATCGATTGGCTCACCAGATGCGTGAGCTACGTCTACCCGCTCCTCCATCGCAGAAGACACTAGTGTACGTGTCCGAAAAGCTGTCCACGTGTTCACAAGCCCTTCTCCGCGCAGACGGTGTTTGACAGCCTCTTCAGTCGCCTTACATAAGACCATTCAAGGTGCTACGTCGCGCGCATAAGGCGTACACTATTGACCGCGGTGATCGATGCTAAGTCGTCACCATCGACCGTCTGAAACCCGCCTTTATGGAAGAAACTACCTCGCTCGTGGAGTGCAGGGATAGGAGAGAGCCACACCGAAACTACCTCACCTTCTTCTTCTAGTAGTGCCTCGTGCGACGTCACAAATCTCCGCACCAGTTTTCCGCACGCTATCTTAGTCCAACCAGACCACGATCACGATCTACAAGCTTCAGCCGTCCCGACATCTCCCGAACCTATTCCGCCGCATCCCACGACCAATCGCCGTAGTCGGGAGGTGCGTAAGCCCCTTCGTTTTTCCTGCTATGTAGAGTGTAAATACATTTACCTTTGTAGATATTGTATATATTTGCCCCATTTTTGGTCGCTTAACCTTTTGAAAACAAACAAAAATATAAAAAAACCTCCGAAAAACCTTTGTCGAAAAAATGTTCAAAAACCCAAAAAATACTTAAAAACGCAGATCATTCGTTTGTTCTTTTTGGCGTTTTCTGCGCGCGCTTTTCTATTTCCTCGTCTCTACATGCCCCAACCCTTTCCTTTGATCGACCGGCTCACACGAGGAGTGCTTTGAGGACCCTGCCACGAAGGCTGTTCGTATCTCCGCTGGACGAATGTTGCTTCTTCGCACAGCAAAGGTCGTTTTTCCGCTGGATGAGTGTCGCTTCATGGGAAGAGGGTCGTATCTTCGTGAGACGAGGGTCGTTTCTTCGTGGAATGATGGTCGTTTCGCCGTGGGACAAGGGTCGATTTGGCACTGGGCGTGTTGCGGCGGGAGGGGAGACCACTCCTAAGCGCACCTTTCGGCAGCAGCGGATGTTAAGGTTCTGTCGGCCTTTTTCTAGTCTAGCCAGTATTTTTGTAGTCCGACAAGTCCGCTCCAACGGCTCGCCGAAATGCACCCTGCCATGCAATCAATAAATAACGAATCAAAAACGGCACAGCTGACTCCCACTTCCGGCGAACCCTCACTTGACACGAACGCTCATTCATTTTTACTTTGCACGCTTTTGCCTTACGAACCTCGTTTCAACAGTCCTTTTCGATTTCGAAGACGTTCTATGTTCAGCCCTATAGGGGGAAGCTCTGTAGCGCCCTAAAAGGTAACAATCTTTCAGGTACAATTTAATTGTCGCCCGGTTGTACATTACTGATTCTTGTTCTAATCTTACAACCGGCTCCACACACAACTGCCTTTTAACTCCCTGCGCACACCTGTAGGCTCTTGTCCCGCTTCATCCGCCCGCTTCATATTGTAGCCCATCGAATAAAAGCACCTGTGTCCGACTCCCATTGCTTTCTGAAATCCGTGCTTACTTCGCGCACGGTCTCAAACTAGTATTAACTAGTCCTACAGGGCACGCAAGCTTCTATCAAGTCTTGACGGGACGAAGGCTGCGTGGCCAGATGGCGTCCACCCACTGATTCCCAAGTCCCTATTAGCCATCATCTCGCCTTCTTTAACTGAGCTGTTCAACGATTCACTAGACACTGGAAAATTACCTGACGACTGGAAATGCTCAGTTGGATAGCCAATACCGAAAGGTATCAACCTAAGCAAAATGGAAAAATACCGGCTGACCTGCCTGAGAGCTGTTCTGGCAAAGACGCTCAAAAAGCCCGTAAACATGACCTTTCTGCATCTTCTCCAGTATAAGTGCTTATTGACTCCCGCATAGCATGGTTTGGTAAACGGTCGCTTGTGTAACACCAACCTATTGTTGACGACGCACGAATGGTTAGAAGTGATGCGCAAAGGTAAATCGGTCAACGTCATTTACATTGAGTTCACAAAGGCTTCTGACAAGATAACTCATGCAGTGTTCCTTGGCCACCTGAGGGTGTGCAGTGTTGGCGGCTGGCTGCAACAACGAATCAAGAATTTCCTTGTTGATCGAAAGTGGTGGGTGCAGGTGGACAATCATTTAACCGACTGGTATCCGTAGAGCATTAGCGTGCCCCAAGGCACTGTATTGGGGCGGCTTTGCTTCTCATCTCAGCTACTCACATCACCTTGTGCGTTGTTCGAAGATGAATGTGTGGAGAGTAATCGGCACACCCAATGATTGTGACCTGTTCCAGCAGGACCTCGACCGCCACTCCACGTAGTCTGCAGTGGTTAATGTTCCGGTCAACCCGGTCAAAGCGCGATATATGAGGGTGGGTAAGTTGGAGCACACTCAAACTTACACGGTGGCTAGTCAACCGTTGCATCCTGCGCCTTTAGTGCTCAACCTCGGTGTACTTTTACGCCACGACCTCAAGTCCACGGACAACACGAATGAGATTTACCAGCACAGCCTTCGTATGCTTTGGGCGTCCAGGCGCAGCTTTAGCAATTGGACCGAAGAGATTGCCACTCGCCCCTTGGTCTCCATAATACGACCAGTGTTACAGTATTGTCCCAGCACCCGAGGCGATGTAGAAAAGCTTGCGTGAGTGCAGCATGTAGCCGCAAGGCTGATTCCCAAGTTACGAGATGTGCGGTAAAAAGACCGGTATACGAAACTAGGGCGAAACGTCTTAGCTTATCGTCGACTGAGAGTTGACCTCATCATGACGCACGGGATAGTGCATCTGGGAGATTACCGTAAGTTGAGACTGCTGCTTCATCGCACACCATGCAGCAAACGAGGACACCAGTATAAGCTTATGGTACCGGATTTGAAGCGGGTCGCTCACCAAATCTGTTTCGAACGCAGAGCAGTGAATATATGGAAGGACCTGCCACAGCACGTAGTTGAGGCAAAGTCGGTTTGGCATGTAAGAAATTCCTGGTAAAACATTTTGCCGACGCAAAATATATTGTACGATACAAAACGTAACGGCTCTTTGTCAGTGGGTGACATTAGATGCAAATACACATTACGAACTCTACTAGCTGCCTCCAACCAGCAATCAGTAACCCTTGTCGCTCGTTGTATCGGGGTTCTGTCCTCCACAATGTTCAAAGATTTGTTTGTCATATAAAGAAAAACAACACTGAGTGTTGCGGGCCCGTTAAATATCCCCGCAAAAACGCGCCAAAAACCCCGGCAGAATGGCTGTGGGAAGCTGGTCCAATCCTCCCCACAAGGTAGCAGTGATCAGCCACAACGAGACGCGGCCCAACTGCGCACCTTCGGACAATGGTCATTTGCAAACTACCACCTCTTCGTGGTGACTGTTTTCCCTAACTTAATAACCAATAGCATCGGCTGTTATCGCACTTTGTTGTTCGTAAAAGAGCATACATAGGACCGTCTGCCTTCTCTTTCCTCTTCGCCTTACTTGGGAGTCAGTCGGGTCACGGGATTGCGTGTGAGTCATTAGCTGGCCAGCCTTCGCGTGTAAGTCATTAACGCGCGTCTATCGTAACCCCCTAGTTTGCGTCCGTTCCGAGGGCTCAGCCTCTAGCCGAACGCGTGCGGCTAGGATCGTTCACACGCTCGCTCAGTTTTCCGTCTCACTGGCTAAGATAGCTTCATCAGGTCAGCGCAACTCCGTTTCGATTGGCCAGCGTTACAAGTGGTCATCGTAGGCGTGTTCCAACCGTGCCAGCGACAATCTTACCAGGCAATTACGCAATTAGAACAGAGGCGGCGTTCCCCTCATTTATAACACTGGGTTTTAAATGAATGCTTTAGCAAGTATTCCATTTTGAAACTGTAAGAATAAGGGACGCGCAAACCGGATCGTGTTTGTACGTAGCTTGGTACAGCTAGACCGACAAGATTGCATACCGCTTGAAGTGGGAAGCACTATTTGGAACATGTTTTAATGCTAAATTGTCAGGCACATTAATAGACAGGGCATTGGGTGAACAGCGTAATATATTGTGTACTTCGGTCAAATGGTGTAAATAAATGCGTTGCATTTCTTAATATTTAATTTATCCGTATTTGTGGGCCATGCAAATAAAGCAGCTAGACTCTAAAAACTCTGAGACCTATCCAACAAAAGCCCTAGAGAAAACACGATCACCTAGGATGAGCTGCTACAAACCCCTTATTATGCTATTATTTAATGCAAACCACCTATGTGCTTTTACTCCATATAAACTAAATTCAAAATGACTGTCTTCTGTCTAAAACCGAGAGCAAAATTATTTCCTGGCGTAGGATCGGAAATTATGTTCGTAACTCTCCCCACAAATGGACTAATTCGTAAGATTTGTACTGCGATTTCCTTAGCTACATTTGTTTGCAATACTAATATTTGCTCTAATATTTGCCCTAATATTTGCCTTCAAAACGTAAACAAAATGATTATTTTCAGCAATCCTGCTGTACACATTGATCAGACAACCAAGTGCGGCTGCACCTCGCATGGCCGAGGAGTACATCATTTTACTCATTTATTTATTTAATACCTGGATGAGCAACTCGACCATTATTGCAAGTATGTAGGGTTCATAATTTCTGCACATTTTCATCGAACCTTCCTATTCTCTTGTCCGTCATCTTTGTACATTGTTTAACTCATGCAAGAGACTATTTAGCATCGACAAATTTCGTTCTTCTTCTAGTTTCAGTGACGACGTGTGCGTGCTTCGCATCGGCCGTCGGAGCTCTGTTTACCGGCAGAGTTCTAATTCTCCGTTCTTGCCATCGGACAGGTTTGCCGACTTTTACCTGTTGTTACCTGACCGTGAGTAATCGTGCTGAGGGCCTTTCCGCCGTACACCTTCAGCAGTAATAACTCTGGTAGACGCGGTGTTTGGTGACCTCTTCTATTTAGCTGTATTTTTGATTACTTTTCCTGCTTTTTTGCTTACGTTATATCTGACTACGCTGTCTCCCGTGAACCGTATGAAAACTCCATTGCTTTTTCGTTACCCACATTTTATGATTTAAACCCTCATGTTGGTGTTATTCAGGTAGAGGCCATCTTTCGGATTCATAAGATCACTTCGCAACCATCCATGATTTCATACGTCACCGCTCATCTTCCTTTACAGATGCCCTCTGAGGTGATCGGTATTCATGATCCGATGCCGAGTGAATCACAATATGGCAAGCCTAAATCAGCAGTTCTAAAACGCACTACGGCTTCAGATGAAGCTCGGCTACACATTCTACCTTCAGCATAGAGCTTGCCGACCGCAGCCCGTTTCAACTTCGTCACATGCGTTCACTTGTGGGTTCCTCGACCTTGGACGATTCCATTCTCCGACAGATCTGGACTAAGTGCCTTCCAGCAAACACCACGGCGATTTTATCAGACCTCGCTGATGACCTCCCGTTGGACAAACTAACCGTAGCTGCCGACAAAGTCCATTAATCAATCTTTACATCTGCTGTGAATAATTAGACTGGACTGAGCTCCACAAGTCGATTTAGAACTACCGCAATTGACGCTATTATTGAGCGGCTCCCTCGGTTAGAACTCCTTATGTCTAACCTCGGCCATGAACTGCTGCTAAACTTAGATTACACCGAAGCCGTAGGTGCCGTTGTCAATTCCGCACTAAACTATCGTGATCACATTGCTACTTCCACCGCCGTTTCGGCCACGCTGCTCGAAACTGTCGTCCAGGTTGTAAATACCTGGAGACGTTTTTGGATTATCGGAGGGAAAACGAAAACACCAGCCAGTAATTGCGATAGCTGCTGCTGGTCAAACCATTAGTCGCCTCTTGTACCCTTCCGATTCCACCACCAAACTTCACATTTTGGTTGCTACTGGCGCAGAGGTAAGAGTTTTACCACGATTCTTGGAAAAACATTCTTTGCGACCACCCGGGATTAACTTACAGGCGGCTACGCAAACCTACATTGCGACATATGGCCAGAGACTGCTGATACTTAATCTAGGTTTACGACAATCTCACCTTCCTCTTCCTAATTGCCGATGTACAGAAGCCCGTCATTTGTATTGACCTTCGCACCAAATTCCGCCTGATGGTGGACCTGAGATGTGACAAGTTAAGAGATGGCGTCACGTGGTTAACTGTTCCCGGCCAGCGCGCTAGGGTCACTTCCATTAGGCTTCAAGTACTTCTGCACAAAGAGTCGCACTACTCCTCATTACTGCAAAATTTGCCCTCCCTGGTTAGCGCAGATGACGACACCCTGGAGCCCAAGCACCATCTGTCACGATATCCTCAGAACCTGTCCACCTGTGTGTGCCAAGCCAAGACGCCTTCCACCGGAGCAACTACAATTGGCCAAGAGAATGTTCGAACACATGCTTAACCTCGGAATCATCCGTCCTTTCAAAAGCTGCTGGACATCTCTGTTTCATTTGAAGAACAAGAAGACCAGCTATTGAGACAATATGGCGACTAGCTTGCCTTCAGCAGTATCCCTGTTCCCGATGGCTACCAAATTCCTCATATCCATGATTTTGCTAGCACCTTGTGCGGAAAGTCTGCATTCTCTACAATCGACCTAGTTCGTACATACCATCAACTTCTTGTCGCTCCTGACGACATTCCAAAGACCGCCATTATTTCTCCCTTCAGTCTATAAGAATTTGTCCGTATGTCTTTCGGATTGCGAAACGGTGCACAAAATTTTCAGCGGTTCACTGATCAATCCTTAGAGGGTTAGACTTCGTCTTCTCGTAGATCGACGGCGTTCTCGTCATCAATTCGAAAGATGAGGAACACCTGTTACATCTCCATTTGTTCTGCGAGTTTTGCTCAGTATGTCGTGACGAATAACGTGGACAAATGAATTTTGGCCATTCCTGCGTCGATTTTCTCGGTCACCGAATCAAGCACAATGGTGTTAGCCAACTTTCCGAAAAGACGCAGGCAATCGCGGATTACCCAATGCATCAGTCCTTCAGAAGTTTGCGTTGATTCCTTGGGATTGTCACCTATTACAAATGTTTCACTTCAGATTCTTCCCAGCTAATTCGGTTTGTGATAGCTTTATTAAAATGTAAATCTCGAAAGTTTGAGTAAACAACAGAAGCTATTGTAGCATTAGATAAGATTAAGCAGGAGTTATCCAATGCCAGCGCGCTTAGACAAGTGAAAGCCGATGTTGATGCACCTCTCGTTCTCAGGACTGATGCAGCAAAAACCACCAAGCGCGCCGTTTTACAGCAGCTGATTAACAACCAATCTGAACCTTTGTCTTATCTCTAAAAAATACTTCAGGCAGCTAAAACTTTATATAGCACATTTGGTCGCGAACCGCCGGCTATTTACCATGCCATTAAACACCTCCGACACCTACTTGAAGGACGTACCTTCACTATCCTTACGGACCACATGCTACTAGCTTTCGACTTCCGCGGTTCCTCCGATCAATTTTCACCTTGTGAGGCTGATCATTTGGTCTACATATCAAAATCCACAACATACATTCGTCACCTTGATGCCACTAACAACCCTGCTGCTGACGCAATGTCTTTTGTTGATCTTCACCATATTTCTCTCCAGACGAATAATCTCGCGGATATTGTAGCTCACCAAGATAACGACCTGAGTTCGCAGATTTGAAAACGAAAATTCTTTGAAACTCTCAATTGTTCATTGTTACTTCTGATTCTATAATATATTGTGATCAAGCGACTGGAAAGCCAAGACCATTTGTTCTGCAACAATTCCGCAGAACTATTTTCGATAACCTGCATGGACTTTCCCACCCTGGCATTCCATCCACGGTCAAGTTAATCGCCAATCTCTATTTATGACACAGTGTGCGTTCCGACATCCAAAAGTGGGCGAATCAGTGGGACACTTGCCAAACTAGCATGATACATTGGCACACAATCAGCGTACTTGACATATTTCTATTTCCCGACACCAGGTTTAAACATATGCACCTTGACATCGTTGGACCCCTTCATCCATCCAACGGTTTTCTGTCTTTGCTCACCTGTATCAACCCTTTCATACGATGCACTCACGCAGTACTTTTACGAGACATTTCCACAGAAAGTGTTCCGCGCGCGTTCGTTGAAACCTGGATATCTGGTTTTGGCACCAGAGTCACGGTCACAGGAGACAGAGGTCTTTAGTTCAATTTTGCTATTTCGAGACCTCAATCGTTTACTCCGCTGTTGTCATCTGCGAAAGACCACCAACCATCCATCCGCAAACGGTCTTGTTGAGCTTTTGCATCGTCAACTAAAAGCCGCAATTCCCGCAACCCAATCAAACACGCACTGGTCCGAACAGCTACCAGTTATCCTACTCGGAATCCGCAACACGGTCAAAGAAGACCTAGGTTATTGCTTTGCTGAACTGGTTTTCGATACAAGGCTCAGGCTTGCGGTTAATATGGTGCATGAGTTCATAATCACAGGCAAACTAAATTGGATTTCCTGTGTGACACCTTTGCAACAACATTTTACTTCAGTCCGACCAGCACGGCCATGCTTCAACTTCGAAATCAGCAAGTCCACTTTGATTTGCATACCTGCCCTTTCGTTTTGTTCGAGTCGATGCGGTGCGTAAACTCCTAACTCGGCCGTATGATAGCCCCTTCAACGTTGTTACTCGCAAAAGAAATAATTCGTATTGGATGGAAACGGTTCGAATGATTCGCTTAACCTTAATCGTTTAAAACCAGCTTAAGTCGCAACAAAAACATCACAACAAGCTACCGAACAGACGTTCGCCAATACCCTCCGACCCAGCCAATGTGAGACAATGTTTGCTAACCTCTACGTTCTCCACTGAACCAGTGAGTGAACCATATGTACCAAAGCGCACATGCTCGAGAGGCGTTGTTGTTTTGCCTTCCAAAATAATGACTACTAACAATACAAAATTCGGACGTTCGTTCTCCCGACCCATGCTCTAGGAGGGGAGTCCTGTAGTGTTCATAAATGCTTCACAATTTTTATCAAATCTTCCTATTCTATTTTCCGTCATTTTTGTACATTTGTTTTAACTAATACAAGATATAATTTAGCGTCGTCGAATTTTGTTCGTTTTCTAGTTTCAGTGATGATGTGTCGCCTTCGAGTGTTGTGTGAGTGCTTCACATCGGCCGTCGGATCTCTATTGACGATCAGAGTTCTAATTCTCCGTTCTTGCCATCGCAGAGGTTTTCGGATTTTTACCTATTGTTACCTGACCGTGAGTAATCGTGCTATGGTCCTATTCGCCCTAAAATCTCAACTATTATCTCTGTCTTTCAAACAAATTAATTTCAGCATATGAATTCCCAGCTACGGATGGATATATTTCAGGTGCTTTTCTCTGGTCAGCAGAGAGTCCGAGGGAGTATACCACCGCGCCTACACTGCTTACCGTATTTCCTTTATTACTGCCTCCAGCCTTTGTGCTAAGTACCTTAGTTGGTTGTCTCAGCTTTTGAAATGTAATAGATGCGTCATGTCCTAAAATATTTCTTATCCTATTCTCACGTATCTTTACTGTACACGAGAGAAAGAAACCGAAGTAAGATACACTGATGCAAAATCAAATAAGAGACTGGGTGCTAACTTCTGATCCTTAACTGAAAATCCACCTCTAATTCATGCTGGTAAATATGGTAACTCCTGAAAATTAGGAAATTCAATTAAAACAACATGACCGCACCGCAGTTCACTATATGAGTCTCCACCTCCGAGTTGCACACGCTGTTACTTTGGGAACGGGAGGTCTTCACCAATTCCAAAAGTGTTTTCTCGCCCTTCCAAATGCACAGCGGTTAGCAGTAGGGTCACCACAGGCGTTAGTGATTTTTCTCTTGACAGGTTGCAATTGAATCCAGACAGGCCTCGAAACGACACGCAAGCTATCGATCCGCTCAGAGCGCAGCTTGGTGTGAGAAGTGGTGGTAAGTGGCAGGTGACTTGGGTTCAAATGGCAGCCTCTGTGACTGTGACAAAAGTACGAAATTAGTGGTGTCTGTCTCATATTGCTGCCTAAATATGTCTTACTCAATTACAGATAAAATTTAATTGTGTAAATATTAGACAGCCATTGGTTGGGAGGTACATCAAGGCTGGTGGCTACCTCAGAGATGAAGTCTCACAACGGATTGCGAAGGCCCGCCTTGCATTCATCGAACTGAGACACCTATGGCGTCGTCGAAATGTCATTCTCAAGCTCAAGGGAATGGTGTACAATGCTACGTTCCGTGAAGTACTCTTGTTTGTTTGGGGACCATGGGATATTGAATGTTAGTAGTTGGCAACATTGGACGTCATGGTTCGTAACAGAAATCAGCGGCATCAACGTTTTTCTACCATTATATTCCCCATTTACTACACACACAATATTCAACAAACAAAAACAATAAGTTTAGAAGGGCGTATGTAATATCAAAAATTCGTTTCATATTTTTAAAATATCTCAGTTTCTGTTTCCATCTTTAATTTTTTCTTCAGCCTTGGTTCTGATAGCACAATGTCTGTTAGCATACTGTGAATAAATGTTGGGTTTATGAAAATGGTCAAATTTGCAATGTAAGAAGCGAAACGAATGACATTCTTCGTGTAAACGCCCAGAGGGAAAACGCAAAATTTGAAAACTAGCGGGAGTTGGTCGTTTGCAATGCGTAACTTCGAGATACTCTGCACGTTAGAAAGTGCAAGTCGAGCCTGATCTAATGATAGTATGCACGCTAGCTTATGATGAAAATTGGACGCACGATAGATAATATAATAGCCGTAGCGTTTTCCGTCTAGTACTTCAAGTCACGTTACTTCAGCCATGAGAGTAAAGGTCTTGAATTAAATGCATTATTCTCTGAAGCGTATCACACCGGAGTTTATAGACTACTTTGGTATCCTCAGCAAATAGAAAATGCTGCGAATATTTGATGAACCTGAAAAAAACATTGGTGTAGAGGAGAAAAATCACAGGGCTAGGTACAGTTCTTTTGATGATGCCTCTGGTTATTGGACGACGATAATGGGAGTGCTTACCCAAAGTGACTAGTTAAGACCGAATAGTATGGCCAGGGGAAAGCCTACTTAAAACCGGGTTCTAGACGCTAAAGGATGCGACTCTTTTCAACAAATGTTTGTGTGGTAAGCAGTTAAATGATTTTTCTATGTCCAAAGCCAAATTATCATTGCGTAACCGTAGTCCATGGATTTTGAAGTGTAGTTAAAATAGTACGGCTGGCAGATCTCACAGGAACATTAACCAGGGGAACCAAGTTCAGATGTGTTAAACAGGTTCATTGAACTACGGATCCCCGCAAAATCTTGTTGACAATTCTTTCAAACAGAATGGCGATCTTGTGAGAATGAGAAATCAGTCGAGCTTGGTAACATTTTCTTAGAAAACTTGTATGGCGTGAGAAAATGAACAAGATTTTTCGGTGATCAGGGAAATAACCATTAAGTGGACATGTTTAGCGGAAGCAGGGCTATGTCTGTCCCTTCAATTTTAATCGCAGTTAAAGTGTTGCTGTCGGAGTCCCACCCGTTTTCATTAGCCTTTGAATGGTGTTGAGAGAATGAGACACGGCTTAGACTTTTGGTTGTAGCCAGTCAATGGATTTAAGATACGGAATCAGATTCGAAAATTATGGAGGCAGCAAAAGTCGCTATACACCCCTCAATTAGCAAGAGCAAAATGAAAGCATGTACTATGTTAGTTTAAGAGTCCCGTGTAAATGAGCAGAGCTGTTGCCGTTAATTGGACGAAGAATAGCGGCGGGTTTATTGTTTTTCTCTGGTTCCGTAGATTATATTCTCGCTTTTGATTCTCCTCTCTTGTCCATGTTTGCTCCTGTTGGTCCATTCTTGTTCTTACAAAATTGCCGAAAAATGTTCGATTCTGTGAAATATTGCTAGCGTCTTCTTGTTGAGTAAGCGTTCTTCCGCACATGTAAAGCCGTAAGTAACACCTTTACTTTGTGCAGTATGATTGATTAAAGCATAGTGGATGTTAGCATAGAAGCGTACTACGGTTAGGCAAAAACTGATAACTAGGAAAAATATATATCTGTCTACAGATCGGACCAAAGGTTGGCAGTCTGTCCAAACAATTGCCTGGATGGAATATACTGTGGGCATTGGTTTTTAGTACTTAATTAGAAGTGAAAATGAATGGTAATATTTTTACTCCCTAATTGGGAGCTAGTCCAGCAGAGTGATGTATGCATCGATACTCCTTAAGTTAAGTATTAAAGCAAGTATGCCAGTGCCCTAACTATTTTCCGTAACCGAAAATTTCCATCGTACCATAATGCTAGTTGGCAGGATATCTGTATTTGCTGGATAAGAGAGATTTGGTGACTGATATTTTCGGGAACTTGAAGTCGCTAGTCAATATTGCCTGTTTTTATGGCAGTAGGGATAAAAATATTATACCGTGAAGATGGTGAAGACATTAGCATTTGGGGCATTTGTAGAGTTATTGATGCATCAGAGAATTATACTGTGGGAAATGCTAGGGCCAAGTAACCACAGGGATATTGGGACCTTATCTTTTTGTTGCAAAGGTAGATTGCATCCACACTAACGCCTTGTGCAACGAACTTTACGAAATGCTTAGCAATTGGGGATTGTTAAGGTTGATTATAACGTATTATTAGCTCATTACCTTTAGTTACGAAGATTGCATTTGGAGTGATCAACTGCGCAATCGTGTTTAGAAAATGACGTTTGTTGTTTCTATATCCCACATTACTCAGGAGTAGGGATATAGTATGTATATGTTTGGAGTGTTGCTAAGAAGATCTGGTGGCGTTGAGAATTGTAGGGTACGAATTCGTGATATAATTGGTAAATACATATCTGAAGTGACAGAAGCAGTGTCTAATGTAATTAAGCAAGTGTGCGTGTTGTCGATTGGGATCACTGGTATTGCTGGTTGAAAATGGAGGGTTGATGCATGAAGGCCAGTGTGTTCCTCCATTGGTATTGATTCATTCTTGGGATGGGTACAAACCGCAGGAACAGTGGAAATATATTGTTTGCTTTATATAAAGGTATCAGTGCTGGAAGTGGTTGTGGTACAACTCCAGATGCTGATATAAAGATTTACATTCTGCGACCAAATGTGAGGAAAATTGCAAGTTGGTGGTGTGGCGCATGTGTTGTTGTCTGATGTCCAGTGATCTGCGAGCAATCCTTTCCTTGTTTACGGTTGTAACAGTTGGAAGGCAAAAACTAAATGATGGTGGCTTGGAGGTTGACCAAGAGCGTTAAGTAGGAGGCAAGTTGCCATGCTTTATTTAAAACTGTGACGGCAAGCATCTTTCTGGTAGTAAGTGGGGCTCTGACTTATGACATTATTAAAGATCGCCTTGTGAGTATCAGTCGTCGAACATTTGGTACAGTTGACGTTTGAAGGAATCATAGTTATACCGCAATTAAGACCGATTGCAGTAGGCTTATTTTCGCATACAAAACCTTGCAAATCAAGCATGTGGATACAGATTGACTGGAATACTTGTGTCATTATCTAGAGTTATGGTATTGAGCGTTGAAAGCACAGAGTATTTTGTTTTGAAACCTGTAGCCTTGTGCTCGATGTAGGTACTCCGAAATATGAACTGTCCATGCTCCCATCAGAATTCCTGTGTCCTACTTTTACTGTGCTACTATTCAGATGCATATTAAAGGGATAACTCTTTTTCTGAATATCATCTTTCTGTAGCGTACTGTGCTCAAAAGGAGAAGTGCAAGTTGTGGTGGTGTACTACTCTGGCTGATGACCAAGTCGTTGAGTTAGGTCTTTTGCCTTATGCCTGATTGACTGCTGAAGACGTTTTCTACTGATTGTTCGTATGGCAATTTAAAGTTGAAGGAAGACCGATACTTTTGTGTTTTCCATTTTATGCGTAAACATTTGCAATTGATCTCGGACATTTTGCAAGTCTCCAGTATGTAAAATATAACATTATTTAAACTGAATTTATCATGTTAAAGGAAATGATATGTTCCTTTCTGAGGTATCTCTCGTTTACTTCGGACAGAATGGAGGCAATTAACTGTCCTGGTTTGTTAAACCCTGCCAGGTCGGCTATATCTGAAGCGCTACACATAAAATCCAATGCCAAGGGATGCGTTTTTCAATCTTTTTGCATTTCAGCAAGTTGAGATTTCAATGAACAACATTTATTACTGAGCTCTGAGCCTGGATTGCGCAAGATTGTACTATGAAAGTGGCACCAAGATTAGTTTGTTACGCTATTATTCCCACACTGTTTTTAGTTTGCCTTCAACCCCATTTCATTATGAGCCTGACAAAAGCTAATCGTGTTTGAAAGACTAAGGGCAATGTATTTGCTACCTCACTAATCACACGCTTATAAAACAAATCAAGAAATGGACCACTAATTTCTCAAGTACAAACGCTTTACGATAACTGCTCATATACCAACCTTAATACTCCCACCGAAGACCATTGGACGATGCTGTTCACACTGGCCCGGTTAAGTGAGCCGACCAAATGGTAGATAGCCTGCGTTTCCGCTGTTCAAGTGATTTGACCTTAATGCTTTTCAACTTCTGATTTAGAAATTGGCTGAGGGGAACGTCACTTAAATACTATTTAGCTTGTTGTTTTCGTATCACTCCCACTGATCGCCACACTGTCCTAGACATGACGCGTAACTCATATGTAATACTATGTTTGAGCCTAGCTCATTCGCCGTTTAACCCATCTACACGTAGACGAAGACATTGCCAATAATTTTATTGACGCAGTTAGTATATTGTCTTTTAGATCCATTGAGCGCAACTGTGCTAACTGAACGTTTGATCCCACATTTTTAAATGCACAATTGAGATAGTCGGAACTTCCCCTTTCTAATGGATTCTATTCATCGTGAAACAGCTTATTGTAGGACGTGAAAGCGTTTTTAGATCACCTGGGGGCCTACGTTCCACTAACTGCCTCGGACATAAATATATTAACTAAATAAATAAACAAAACGTTGTATTCCTCGACAGTGCAAGTGATCTTATCAACTTGTACAACGGGATCGCCTAATATAGTTATCTTCACGTGTTTTGTACGATGGTTCCCATATGGGTATTTTAAAGTGACAAGCAGCTTAAAGTATTATAGAGATAACGAAACTGGGAAAATAATAAATTTAGACTGCAGGGAAAGTTCAAATAAGGTAACACGACCTCCTTGGATCTATCCCCAGGGGATTAGCTTCCATGCAGTGTATTTCTTCAATGGGTTTCACCCACACTTTCATGCTCCAACTGGCTCTGCCGGTGTGACAAAATAGTAAATAGGCCAACAGCTGGGTAACAAATATTTTTTCATAATGACTGATTTATGCAAACATTATGGACGATGAAGCCTCAGTCCGTTCTGTAATAAGGATCAAACATATATGGTGCCTTTGTTTTAGGTCAGCTGTTCAGTAGTAATACGGTCTGCATAGGTATAATTTTTTAGTTTTGAAGCTGTAATCCGTCACCACAAGGGATCAGCCCAGTCATGTCCAACAAATAAAACAAATAACAATAAAAACCATAGAGAATTAACAACATAATAACGAATGCAATCGCCTGCCGGTAGGGCAATCAGCATTTGATGGAAACTGTTGACGAGCAACGACGATGCTGCAGAAACTTCAGCTTGAAAGGCGTAGTACATCTTCGAACCAGGACCTCAAAGGAGAAAACAGAACTGGTTAGACGGACTGTTAGAAGTAAGATGTTTTATTGGTAGATACTCAAGAATTACACTATAGGTAGGTAACCTAATACTATTGAAACAAATAGGGGATATGGCTACTTTCAAGTTTATCCAGGACCTTCCTCATACAAATAGCCTAGAGCCATCGTTTGGCTAAATGTTAACCAGATATTTGAAACGGTCTTTCCTCGAAACGGCATTCCACTTTTCTAACTATGTTCACAGAGTCCGAATGCCGTTATGTCACTGATCGTAGCATGAATATGCTTCGGATAACCCTAACGGTAACAATGTAATCATTCCGTATATGTTGGCACTTGATACATCGCTGTTGTTATCTTTTACCCGCTCCCGTGTATGTGCATGAAATTATATTCTGCCCTAGAAACATTACTCTGCCATTGTATACATTGTTTTTACGTAATGGAGTTCAAATAGCTTCCATTTTTATTTTTCTTACGTTATGTTTTTGAACATATACTCTGCGTAATTGTCGCCAGATATGTTTGGCACTGCGTTATTTCCTTTTTCGTATTAGATTATGAACTTTCGGTTACTGCACCTGGGTCACATGCACTTCAAACCTGACTATTGTTTATGTCGCACTTGTGCCAATTATTGTTGCATTATTATTGAAACGTTTGCTTCCCTGAGTGCGCTTTAACAGACGATAACTATGACAGCAAATCGTGGATGCTTCTTCATGACTATACTCCTGCTCATAACGCTCCGGGCGCACGGACATTACTGACCGAGAGAAAATCACTATAATAGAACAGCCCTCATACTCAATTGATATTGCTCTAAGCAACGCTGGTATTAAGGAGCATCGTGGAAGCATGTTTCCAGCAGTGCGTCGGAGCGTGGTAGAATGACGGAAACCCGCATTAAACCCGAGGGGATTGTGCTGAAGGTGAAGTTATACAGTTTGTTGTTTTCGAGCTACTCGGATTCTGTCAGTAATATAAAATATCACTGATAGCTGTTGTTGATGTTTATGTTGAATTAAGTCCCTGTTCCACTTGAAGCTTCTGTACATGGGACAAAACATGTAAGAGGAACCTGAGAAAACTTAATTCATAGAGATTTTGTGGGTGATACATAAACGTTTGCTAATCTTGTGCTTATTCCTGTGTCTGTTTGCTTGAAATAATTATGTACAGTTGCAATAACTACTTATTCAGGTTAAGTAAAGCAAAGTTCAATATATACTTTACGTCTAGCAGCTTCAAGCAAATAGTTGTTATCGGGGTGCTGGATCCCCGGCTAAAATTGATAAGCCGTTATTTTTTTTGGTTTCAGCGCACATTGCAATGCAATACCAAATATGCTTTTAATTGACCAATGATAAGTGTTATGCAACGCTGGAAGTACGAAACATTGCCCTTAATGATCACGCAATCCCTTGTTGATGCCAGTTCATGACTCTGCCTAAATAATGCTACGCCACCAGATTAGAGTTGTTCGTGTGAATGCCAGTACTTCACACGATTCGAAAGCACGACGCCAAGGCGCTAATTGCATTATGCATTATCTTGATTGATTGCTAGACATAGTGCATAACTTTGTTAAATCCGAAGGTAATTGAGCACCTTTCCGATCGGCAAAAATTTGATTTGATAGGTGCTTTGGCAAATATGTATTTTAACGACTTGATATTTTTATTGTAGTTACACTTCTACGAAAAACACGTGACCCATGGACAAACAAGATCGCACTATTCTTACCACATATTATTAATATTTCTGTTGTCCTAGGCGAAATTTTACGATCTAGTTGCCAATAGCAGCGAAGAGTGATCACATTGCAAGCAAATGAAGGTTCAAACCGATAACTGCACCCAAAATTAATGCCAACACATTAAGAAATCATTGAAAGTTAACAGATTTTACTACAATTTCTTGTAATGAAAGTTTAAACCATTTACGCTATTGGAATCGAGGCCAGTCAAGCGGTTATACAGGACGGACATATTGAGCTACGGCCCTGTTCGACCAAAGGATTTTAAAATTGAGGAAATATCATTAACCATTCAGGCTATCCTAGCACATGATTGTAGGCGCTTTAGCTCTGATTCCTGCAGAAAAGGAAATGTTAAAAGGGCGTTTGGACACGACTGAATTTCAGTCAAATCATGGTGCAGCTGGAAAAATTTTTCTAAATAACCAAAATAGAGCAACAATAAGATGGATTTGTATAGGTATAAAATATGTGGCTAGCAAGTCTATGTAGGTAAGCGTGAAATCAACTAGTACATAAAACAAGAACAAAGCAACGTGTATCGGCTGACCCACCGTGATATTTTCCTGTGTCCACATTTCGCTTACCTTATCTCCTATCCCGGTTGTAGCAGACTGAATATTTCCCGGGTTTACTTGAGCCCTTATTATAAACTTCTAACTAAGATTACCACCTCACGATCAAATAAGATGCCGGGTGCGGAATGTTAAACCTATTTTGAGTTAAATAGTTTAAGTTAAAAATCAACTTGTTTGGGCGCTTTTGGTGGTCATAAAAGCGCGATCGCCTCGCTTTCGTTTTATTTGCTAGAACAACAGGGAACCAATTACGATGCAAAAAGTGCCTCCCCGCTTTCTAGAAGTGCACAGGACTTGAGAAGAAAGCGTGGAATGTTTTGAATATTTCACTGGTGAGCTTGTTACAGTCATGTGTTTCGTTGATCCTATTCTTGCATTAAGTGAGGTAGACGGCAAACTTTTCTTCGTATTCCTTAGACGTTTGCAGCAAGGTGGCAGTTATTGTGCTTTTTCACAAAAGGAAAGTACCAAGATTCACCTACTTGATAGTTGTTCTTCTTCACATGAAATGCTATCGCTTTTGCCTTGATTCGTATGGAGATTGTAGAGACTATTCTACTGGCTGTTCTATGTTCCGTAATCCGCGGCGAAGTTACGTCCTCTAATTGTGGCCGCCTTGCTTTACTCCCTAGGAAACCCTTCTTTGTTTTCTTCTTGTTGCAGGTCATTTTCTTGCTTCTTCCACTTCCTGACCATTGATGCATTAAGGTTGAATTGTTTCGCAGTTGCTTTATTCCCATGTTGCACTGCGTGGCTGATGGGCTTCAGTTTGGAATCCGCTTCGTAAGCAGGTTACTTAACAGGTTTCAGTTTACGGTCCTTAATTACAGGAATGTTGAAGTCCAGTATGTATCAGGAGAAGTGGTAGGGCTCAGTGAAAAAGCTTCGTCCTAATCGCCAGAATAGGAGCGCGCTGCAAAATGTAATCACGCTTGACCTCATATGTTGATCAGATTGTATGTTATTACGCATTTCTCCATAGTACACGCAAGACGACGTATGTTCTGGTTGTCTATCTAAAAACCTAAGTTCGGACGATGATGTCAGTGAAGCTTACTCTGGCGTCCCCGACTGTTTGGAACACTAAAAGCGCGCAAAGATCGTGTGTTCAAGCACCCATCTACAAACAGCGAGATAAAAGTGCGTGTTTTGAACAGTGTTTGCAAGGTGTATTGTTGGACCAATTGATTAGGTTGGTTGGTTGAATAGATGGTTGGTTTATCGTCGCCTAAAAAGCTCGAATCATTTGGCCTCTGTTAAGAGTTCGTCACCCCAAAACAATTCTGTCTAGACAAAATAGCTATCTGACACCACGAGGTTCCTGACCAGCGAATATGCTTCAAAAATCAAAGTTGTAATAAAATATTTCACATATTTTTCAACGCAGTGGGAGCAAATAAATTGATTCGAAGTCAATAAACCACAGCACAAACCAATCACACATAAGGCTCACTGCCAACATTTTAGCAAATCTTTAAGTTTTAAGAGAAACTTATAGTCCGAAAGAGAAGGTTCGATTTTGGTCGGGGTAGCATTTTGGTACCGTATTTTGCCAATGATTCGGTAAATAGTAAGCCAGTGTTTTCTTCTTATTCACTATTGTATCTATATTTGTTCTACCTTAAGGGTATAATTTGGCTATAAAAGACAAGGCTTGAATAGTCCCGTGGAATGGTTCGCGGGGTAAAGGTAGTTCAATGAAGCTACGCAAAAGTGAGAAACACGTCTGTGGACTTATTAAATTAGCCACGTTAACAAATAGGTACATCATTCTAACCCGATTCCGTGGGGTTGATGAGCACAATGTTTGTCTGCGCCTAGTCGCCAAATTACTGAATAAAAAATCATATATAACTCAAATGCTGAAAAGCATCGTCGAGTCTTTTTAAAATAGGTAGCTTGGGCGCGGAGATGACAAAAGTCGAGATGGCGTTCCACGGTTAACCAACTCGAAGAAAAATTAATTCCGGCGGCAATTTTCAGTTTACGATCCCCTTAATTCTGTTTTGCCGTTGAGCTTCCGGTGTTCTCGGCAAGCGTGATCAGGTTGTTACAAAATCCGGAAAGTCAAGATAAGGTCAGCCCGTAGACGGCGATATCTTCAGCTGTAAACTCCCAGACCTTTCAGTCAACTATGGTATTGCAGGTGGGACAAACCCTTCTAATTTTTCGTTGCCTGCGCTTTGCGGTCTCCAATGCAACCAGCTCTACTTTTATCCAGGATTGCGAGACCAGGAGCGCGTACTGTACATAAGAGCCATACACAGGCATTGAGTATTTCAGAGAAGATGAAGGGATCGAAACTCCCGAACCACCTCCGCATTAGAGAAACGTGGTTCGCGGTTTTAGTCGCCTTTAATAACTGCGCAGAACAGCCGAGGTCGTCTTGGAGAACCACCCGAAGGTCTAGCTTTTATGAGGCCGTGTTCAGTATATCCTACCAAAGCTTATATACGAAAGTCGACTGGTGGCGGACATGCACGTTTTTACACTTTTCCGTGTTAGACGGAAGTATTTGTAATTTGACCAATCAAAAGCGCAGTTTTACGATCGTTGCAACATATCTTGAGCTTCCTGACAGTCGATCGCCTACCACAGGTTGATGTCATCTGCAAAAGCAGGAATTTTGAATTGATGACACTGAATGTGGTTAATCAAGAACAATAATAACCGCGGCCCCAACACCGACCATTGTTGTACACGGCCGTTAACGTCAATTGTAACAGAAAATGAACCCTGAACTCGAACCTGAAAGCACTGCTGAAAGAGAAAGTTTCCGATTCATCCAAAGACAGCGTTCCCAACTTCGTACGCTTGTTGTTTTTGCAGATGGATGCGATTATCTATGCGGCTGAATGCTTTGGAGAAGTCTAGATTGATGACATCAAGGCCAGTTCCATTGTCGACTATCTCCGTCCAAGTAACACGGGGCAAGCAATAGGTTGGTAGTACTTGAAGGATGTTGACGGAATCCATGTTGCTCCGGTGTTATGATGTTAGAGATTTCGAAGTGGCTCATTGCATCCTCAGCTATGATCGATTTCATCACCTTAGAAAGCACCGGGAGGGGAGTCACTAAGCGATAGTTGGCTGGCTCTGCACGGCTACTGCTCTTGACAACCGGATTGATGATGACTTGATTTCACATGTTAATGACTTGTTGTTTGTCCACGCAGCTTTGGTAAAAGCTCGTTAGTGGTTCAGCCAAAATTGTAGCTGTCAACTGAAGTAATTCAGGGGAAGTTTGTCCACTCCAAAGGAACTGTGGGTGCGTAACGATAGCAGCTTCCGTAAAATGGTCGCTTAACTAAACGTGAATTGTGTAAATACTGGCATCTTGGAGAATGCGGCAGGTATATTACAAATGCTAGAAGCACATCGGAACGATGGAGCATATCGTTGCCGTAGAAGTTTGATTGCATCCTAGGCAGTTTGAGTACATCTACCCGTTGATAGTAGTGGGAAAACCTCCACGTTTCACATTCCGGAGTCTGTTCACATATCTGTACAGCAGCTTTTGGTTAAAAAGATCTCCTCGAGACTCCGCTGTTGAACGAATTTGTCCTCGCGCACAAGTGTGGTACAGTGATTAAAATGCACAACTTATTACTTCAGCTGTCAGGGCTTGGGTGCGCTCTATACACGTGCCACGCAGCGTTTCTCACTGTTATGATTTTTTGCGTTCTACTCTAAATGCAGGATTTTGCTCTTGCAGAACGAAGTGGTTTGTTGACCGAGTCAGATTTGATCAGACCACTGAACCTGTAAGTAAAATCCAACAAGGCACTGTCAATGGAACAGTTGTCCGGAAAATCCCAACTGACATCTCCCGCAAATTCTACCGGTATATCATAATAGGTAAGTGTTCGAGACGAGTTAGTATGTTCTTGTGGATACTCCGTATAACAAAGAAGTCGTAAATTACGATTACGTGATCACTTTGCCCAAGCGGGCTATCCAGCCTTGATTTCTCAACCATGAGCTCTACTTTCTTGAGCATTAAATCAAATAAAGGTCGTTTATGTTCGGCTCTGATTCGGGAGGGTTAATTGATATGGCTGAAGAGAGGAATGCTTGCAATGTGCTCTTGCAGGTAGGATTTAAACGGTTCGTTTTGGAACGCCTGAACTTCCGGATCTTGAAGACTGAAGTTACCGAAAATAAGAACATGACAGTATCGTCCTCGTAGGATCCTTCCCAAGAATAATGCCAGAATCTACGGGAGAAGTTAACCAACGGCCAGAAGGCGTGTTTTTGCGTCTCCTGCTCAGACTGCACCAGAGTGAGTCTATGATCAGCGTTTCCGGATCAGCCACCGGTTTGCACTGCAGATACGTGCAGTAGTATAAGATTACATCCCCCCGCCTTTGCTGAGCCGATCGTTTAGGAGAAGGAACAAGTATTTATCGCAACTTCGTCAGAAGTAATATCTGAGGGCATCCAGGTTTCCGTAGCGAATATGGGGTCCCAGGCATGCGACGTTTGACGTAGCCGCCGTTCCGCAAGCTTGTTCAGGAGACCTTGTGCATTGGCGTTTATGTATGAAACTTGCACCGTTTTTAGCTATGAATTGTGGGATGGGTGTTCTGGATAAAAGGTTATGGCGACGGGTAAAATGTCAGCAACTGAACGTTTTTTGGGTCGGATGTTGACGAACTAATCTGTGTGGGATTCATGGATCCTACCATTACCTCATTGCTTTTCTCCTTGTATGTAATGTATGGGGTATTTACCAGTTTCATTGACTAGTTGGTTGAAGTTACCCGAACTCTTGTTGGTAAGCGCACTGACTCTGTGGCTGCTCACTGGTGTTTGTTTAGCAGCTGCTCCTTAGATCCGGATCTCGGAAGGAAGGCCGCTGCGACCCTCATTTTATCCATCCACTACAATTACTGACGTTTGTCCAGATTGAAGGAGGACCTTCACAAGCCTCGGGCAACATTGCTTGTAATTTGGCGATCCGCGCAGCGTCCTGATTGAGTACACTGTGACGTTTACCAGGGCGAGGGTCTAGAGAATTTACCTCAATGGCTCTTGGACATGAGTGACCGCTTCTCGCACATCCTGACTTCCAGCCTAGGAAACACCGTGTAAAAGGATTTTCCTGGCTACGAATTCCTCCCGGTTTGCGTCTAAGTAGTGTTTCTCCTGCCTACGCTCACTCTATGAAATATCCGGGAAGAAGCGGATGGAACATGACCCACTCCAGAAGCCAGCTGTCGATAACGACAGCTTCTGCCTCATTGGCAGAATTCTGCACAACACGGAGATTCTTGGTTCACCGTAGTGCTCTAAGTTCCGGTGACGGGTAACGCGTGTCCAGTCGACGGGCTTAATTACAGCACCTATAGTACCACCTGTGTAGTTCCACTGGTTCACGTCTTCGAGTTGATTTTTAAAATAATATGTCCTTGATTCTGGAAAGTTGGCGCAGATTACCGCTGGTATACTACCTGCAACTCAGGTTGAGGTCAAGCGACGAGCTGGTCTGTACACGGTCGATGGAAGCTGTTGGGATACAGCTTCGACTTCTTCGTTTACTATGGGTCAAGTAGGAGCAACCAAAGACCTAGGTTTCCGGTCACTTATGACAGAAAGCTTGTCCCAACTACCGCTGGCGTCAAAGCCCTTCTGAATTTTCGGAACCTTTTGGAGGGTGGACTAGATTCTGACTCAAGTCAGCGTCATTTCATATAACTCAGACGAAGTGGTCTCACCATCGCCAACTCGACTAGATGCTAACAAGGGCAAACGAACTGCGACTTTCGACGTACAGCAACACACGCTTAATGTACATCTGCGGCCAACGTTTCATTTGGTATTCACAATAGTGATTGTTTCCTTTGCCATTATTAGAATGAAGTTTTGCTTACATTTTGGTGTTATCGTCGAAGCTAAACCATGAGGTTAAACGACTCTCGGACCATTCTGCTCCGTTATGTTTCCTTTGCCAGTATATTTTCAATAGAGCCGTTTATCAGTAAGTTGACGGCTTCCGTCAACTTGTGTTTGGAGTGCTCACGTGGCTGAGCGTATAGCGGCTGAATAGGGCGTCAAATGTCTATTTGCGGCAATGAGTACAACACAAGATGAAACTATTAACAGCTCTAGTTGCTTTCAGTTTGTTGACATTGCTTGTAACCTAAACTATTCTCCAACCTGCAATCGAAACCTTGTGCCCCATTATCGTTGTGGCAGCCGAGGCAATGGATATATTGTTGCATCAACCTCCTTTATGTTTCCAAACTAGACCCTATGCCAGACCCTGCCTTGGCCAAAGCAAGCGATGATCTCTGGAGAAATTTGAGTTGGATGGGAAACACAAGTGCCTTTTCTTCTTGTACCTGTTCGTCCACGAATGTAACTGCTACACGAAGACTATACATCAACGATCATTCGAAAGTACCCACAGGAAATGCGGCGTTATGTGTAGCCTACCATTTTGAATGCAGTGGCTGTGACTTTTCTATAGACCGTAGACTGGCCCTAAAGATGGTAGAACACATTAGTAATTAGCAACAACAGGCGCCGATGCAAAAACTGATACACCTCCTCGATTAAGATATTTCTTAATGACTCACCATAACTACTCTTAGTCGACCATATTCCAAGTACTGTTGCGCTACCGAAGCCTAAAATAAATAACTTATACGCGGGTGTTACTTACCTGAATACATTGCCCGGAGTTGTATAAACAGAGACAGTTAAACCAGTCTTACATTTTCTTGTGTTTGTCCATCATTTTACCCCACATGTTCACTGCTGTTGGAATACTAATTGTATTGCATTCTCCATGAAGGAGAGCGAGTAAAATACAAAAATTAGAGACTTATGCCTTCTATAAGCGCTGAGTATTTCACTTAAATTCTTCGGAATATTTGTACCATCACTGATTAGTATTATTTAGATTTTATAGGTCTGAGAAAGGGTGAAGGAATCATTTGTTCACTTCTAATCCAACGTTCGCCAGTACCCCTCCGACCTAGCTAATGCGAGACACTGTGTGCTAACCTCTACATCCTCCCGTGAACTAGTGAGTGAACCATACGTACCAAAACACACACGCTAGGGACGCGCTGTTGTTTTGCCCTCCAAACTAATGACTACCAACAACACATAAGGTTCATGTGTACGTTCTCCCGACTCACGCTCTCGGAGTGTAGTACTGTAGTGTTTATAAATTCTTCACATTTTCATCATAACTTCCTATTCTATTTTTCGTCATTTTTATGCACTCGTTTTAACTCAAACAACAAATTATCTCGCATCATCGAATTTCATTCTTCTTCTGGTTTCAGTGACGTTGTGCCGTCTTCGAGTGTTGTGTGCATGCTTCGCATCGGCCTTCAGATCTCTATTGACGAGATGCGTTCTATTTCTCCGTTCGTGCCATCGGACAGGTTTGCCGATTTTTACCTATTGTTACCTGACCTTGAGTAGTTGTGCTAAGCTCCTATTCGCCGTATAACCTTCATCGGCTTTATCTCTATCTGGGACAAATTAACTTCAGTGTATGCATTTTCAGCTACGGATGGATATTTTTCAGGTGCTTTTCTCAGGTCAACCTGTTGTTCAAAGGAAATTACTACAACGCCTACACTGGTCTGGATGTTTCCTTTATTTCTGCTTCCAGCCGTTGTGCTTAGTACATTTGTTGGTATATCAGCTTGTGTATAAAATGGAAGCATAATGGTCTATAACATTTCTTATCCAATTCGAGCATATATTTACTGTACACATGAGAAGGAAACCGAAGTAAGGTAAACTGAAGCAAAATCAAACGAAATATGAGAATGTGTGCTAACTTCTTATCAGTAACTGCAAATACACCTATAATATAATGCTGGTAAATATTGTTACTCCTGGAAGCTGGTAATTTTTAATTACAACAGTGTACTTTTTCAATCTCCGCATCCGATTTGCACACGCTCTTACTTTGGGAACGCCAGATCTCCACCAATTCCAAACGTGTTTTCTCACCTTTCCAATGGCGCAGCCGTTAGTAGTGGAGTCAGCACAGGAGTTACTGATTTTTCTCTTGGCTGGTTGCAGGTGAATCCAGACAGGCATTGGAACGAAACACAAGCTATCGATCCGCTCAGAGCGCAGCTTGGTGTACGCAGTGATAGAAGGTGGCCGGTAGATTTAGTTCAGATGGCAGCCCTCAGTGACTGCGACAAAGTGCGAATTTAGTGATATCTCCTTATATTGCTGCCTGTATCTGCCTTACGCAGCCCCAGATAAAAAGTAAGTATGTAATTATTAGACAGCCCTTATGTTGGAAGTTGCATCAAAGCTGGTGGCGGTGTTGAAGATGAAGTCTTGCAACGGATTGCAAAGGCCCGTCATGCATTCATCAAACTGAGACACATATGACGTCGTCGTGATGTCTGTCCCAAGTTCAAAGGTAGGATGTATAATTCTTCCCTTCGTGAAGTTCTTTTGTTTGGCTGTGAGACTTGGCATATTTGCTCCGAAATATGGAACGGTCGTCAATCTTCAACAATTGCTGTCTATGAAGGATTGCCCAGGTGTGGCGGCAACACCACGTAAGCAACGCAGAGGTGCTAGATGGAGTGCTTAGAGCCAGTAGCGCCAGTATAAAGGACGTTATTCTCCGATATCGCGTGCTTTGGTTCCTTTAAGTTTTGCGAACGCCAAGCCATCGCCTTTCAGGTTGAGCTTTATTAGCACTCCCACGGAGTGATTAGAAATGTGCCGCGTGCACCGCCCATGAGGTGGAGAAAGAGCATGAAGAAGGTACCCTCGAGCATGGCGGCAGTCGGATCAGTCCTTCTTACAGGTTAGAGACCATTAGCATTATACACGTCAGCTAGAGGTGGGGAACACCTCAGATATTCTGCCGCAATAAATAAAGGAAAAGGAAAATAAATACAACACTTGTAGGCCAACGGAGCTACCGGCAAAAGATAGGTATCTTTTCGGTAAGCTGCCAGCGGGATACTAAGCAAAAAGAAACATTATTTGGTTTTAGACTATGAAATAAAATCGTATTTTAAGGGGGAGTCCAAAAGAGATAGGGAGGGACAAAGAAACTCATAGAAGGAACGCCGTTGAGGTCGGCTCCTTGCCATGTTTGCAAGTGTATTCAGCCAAACGTGTTCACCGTCTTTTGGAACCAAACCAGGGAGCTATGACGCTCCAACCGATACCAGCATAGAAGTGAGGGCCTTCATTCATCTCGACCAATTATTCGCTTGCCACCACATTCACTCTTTCCATCCACATCCCCGGTGAGCGAACGAAGCACGTCGCGGAAATCGGTGGGCTGGTATACGCAACACGTAATCGAGCCATGAGATCCTGGTGCGTACATTAGACTCGAACGTACCGCTGCATCGCACACTCTACCCTTCAGGGGGAGAGTGATGTCGCGCCGGCGCCTTAGGTGGCAAAGACTAGCAAAATCACTTCGAGCATTTGCTACGATCAACTCATCTAACCAAGGGCACTGCGACAACTTCCTTAGTCATTGAGTGTCGGAACAACTTTAAGCTGATCTTCACCAAGGGTAAGTGAAGGAGACGACACCACCCAAGCTTATAAGAAACCTTTGCAGTTTGATGGTGGAAAGCAAAGCCCGATGTGAATGTCTGCCTGCGCCAAGCAGTCCAGTGCAGCCTGGCACCTCTGGAAACCCTCATAGATAAGGGCAATATCGTCTGCATAATTTAAGTCAAGAAGTCGTTCCCCTGGGAGTAGCTACACACCTTCAATTCATGTCCTGTAAATGCAATATCTATGACTTCGTCAATAGCGAAGGGGAAAGTGACGGCATTCTTGTCTCACCCAGACGGAGACATTGAAGGGCAGTGACAGCTTGCCGTTAGGCCACACACTGCCCTTGCGACGCGCGTATAATGCTCGGATAATATTTATATAATTCTCGTGCACACCTTTCATGGGTATAACATTTCAACGGGCACATTGATCAACCGAATCAAGACACCTTTGATGTCGAGGAATACGACTATGGTGGGCCGTCTATATGTGTTACGATGCTCAAACAACTGACGCACGGTAAAGATATGGTCGAGGCAGTCACGACCCCGACGGAACCCGGCTTGCTCGTCATGCATTTGGCTTTCACTAGCGCCAGTCAATCGGGGAAGTATTTTGGAGGCAATGGAGATCAGACTGACTCCACCATGGTTGCCGCGATTTGAATGCGAGCCTCCTTTGAAGCTGGAAACAATAACGGAACGGCTCCAGTCGGATGTGACCGTTTCCTGCTTCCAAATTTTCACTAGTATTTCATGTAAAGCATCAACAAGAGCAGAGCCTCCGAGTTTGAGTACGGATGGAGGAGGATCATCTGGTCCCGCGACTTTGTTCAACTTCAACAGTCCGATCTCATGTTCAATTTACGAGCAAAAGGGTTTATCTAAAGGGCAGCCCGTGGAGCAAAGCGATCACTGGCCGACGAAGAAGCGAACAATTCTAGGCGATTAAATTGCTTTTCAACTTGTTCTGTCCAACGCTTCAAACCTTTTGACAGATTGTGGATAGGCTTCCACTCTCGTCAAGTATAGTTTCACTAACACCAGATCTCCTGCTGCCCGTTTCCCCCGATCAGACGGAATAACTTACGACGGTTGCCAAAGGCGGCTGCCACTTCCATCTCTGACGCACAATGAGACCACCAGGATTCGTGGTCTCACTTCAAGCTATCACGGATTCTTACTCGGAGTTCTTTGCGAGTTTCATTGTGTTCGCATCCATCAGGGATATTCCGGCCAGCCGGGTCATTTGGTGGTAGAAGTCGTTCTTTGCCTACTCATCGCTACAGCTTTTTTGTGCGTGGGCAGCAATGGTGAATAGACACCTCATAGTCTCGCGCGACTTCGAAGCTTTGAACGAGCCAGTCAATCGGACTGCACAAATCCGGCTACTGATTAATATCCAATCAGCCATAGCAGCTTCAGCCGGGGGATTCAGGGAAATGCCAACACAAGTTTGGCCGGATCTCAGAGGTGCATCGTCACTGGATAGGCGCAATAAGAATGCAATGCTTGTGTCATCTGAAACGAATGGCAGAGTGAGCACAGAGCTCGAGTCTTGCAGGCGGGTCTCTGATAAGCAGCAGGTATCGATCGGGAGGGCTTCCAATGTTCGGGCAAGTGTGCCTGTTGTCCGATCTGTAGTAATATGCGTTCATTGAGGCATGTCAATCTGAAGGAGGATCGAGGGCTCCAAATGGAAGTTGATACACTAAAATGGACCGCTTGGTTTGAGATGGGCTTGTCGACAGGAGAGGAGTGACGGTCTGCGATTGTTTGTGAGTTAAAATTAGAAAATAAACGTCTAGCAAAGCATGTTGGGGGAGGGCCAAGTATCGAAGGATTGAAAACTGCGTGGATAAAAGCGAAGCAAGAGTAAAAAAGCTTAATATGGGAATAAGAAAACGGAAAGGTTTAAGCAGTAGCATCCTATCCCCTACCCACCCTGCCAGATGGAGCAGATTGGGCACTGCTGATTATCATCTGCGGTGACAAGAGCATCAATAATATGTTTGAGGAAAGATTCATTGTATTACTTTTGGCAGAATACTGTCAGGTTGCTCAGGCACAGACAGGAGAACGATTAGTGTTCTCAACAAAAGCTTTTGGTTCAAAAACTTTACCGCATGACTACGGGTTTGGCGTTGGACTACAAGGCGTCCTTTTTAAGGAATATGGTGCTACCCTCATTCTAATCTCCAACCTGGAGGACCAGATTGCTGAGTTGTCTGGCCTCTAACCACTGACCAATCTTGTATGAGTGACTCTGAAGTCCATCATAGCTCAATTGATCGCTGAGACACCCAAACCATCGCACCACGGTCCAGCCTCATTGAGATGGAGGTTAGGGACCATGGGGCGTTGAATCTCTGTGGTTGGAAACATTGGACGTCGTGGCTCCCAACAGACATCAGTAGCGTCAATGTTCTTCTGCTATTACATTCCCCTTGTAATTCACACAGAAAACTCAAGAAAAACAAACATGAAATTTCAGAATGGCGTGTGCTTTTTCTTCTCCAGGTTACTATCGTGCCATGGTTCGGATGGCACTATGTCTGTTAACAGACTGTGTATAAACGTTGGGCTTAGAAAAATGGTCACAATTTACAAGTCAAGAAGCAAAACGAAAGGAATTTCTCATGTAAACTCCCAGGGGGAAAGCGCAAAACTAGAAAAGCAGCGGGAGATGTTCGCCTGCATTGCGTAACCGCGATATACGTTGGGCTTTGAAAAGCGCATATCGAGCTTCAGCTAATGAGGGTATGCAGGCTAGATTATGATGAAACTTGGGGGCATGATTGAAGATAATCTAAAAATGTCTAGTACTTCCAGTTATGTTACGTCAGCCATGAGAAAGAAGATCTTGAATTAAATGTACTATGATTTGAAGCGCATCAAGCCGGAGTTTATATATTTTTTGATAACTTCAAAAAATAGAAAGTGATGACAATGTTTGACGAACATGAAATAAACATTGATGTAGAGGAGAAAATCAGTGGGCTAAATACAGTTCTTTGGATGATGCTGCTTGTTGTTGGACAAAAACCATTGGGGGTGATTATGCAGTGTGACTATTCAGGACAGATTACTACGGCAGGAAGAAAGCCTACCAAAAACCGGGTTCTAGATACTAAAGCATAAGAATGTCTTCAACAACCGTTTGGGTGGTAAACAGCTACATGCTTTTTCTAGGTCACGAAACAAAAGTACTTTTACATAACGGTGTTCTGTGAATTCTGTAGTGTAGTTAAAATAATACAGCGGGCAGATCTTACAGAAACATTAACCAGGGAAACCAGGCTGAGATTTGTTAAACGGGTTCAGGGAATTACGGAAGTCCACCAAAGTTTTGTTGACTAATCCTTCAAACAGAATAGAGATGGTGTATGAGAATGAGAAATCAGTCGATCTTGGTAACATTTTCTTGAAAAAGACTTGTAGTGCGTGGGATGAGGAATGAGATTTTCCGAGTATCAGGAAAGTAAACATTCGGTGAACATATTTAAACAAAGTAAAGCTATGTTTGCTCTTTCAATTTTACTCGCAAGTAAAGCGTTGTTGTCTGAGTCCAACCAGTTTTGGTTAGCCCTTGCATATTGCTGAGAAAATTTGACACTGCTTAGACTTTTGGGTTTAGCCGATCAATGGCTTTCACATATGTAATCAAATTCAAAAATTATGGAGGCAACAAAAAAGTCGCTATGCACCTTGCAATTAGCAAGTGCGTACTGAAATTATGTATCATATTTGTTTAAGGGTCCCGTACAAATGAGAAAAGCTGCTGTCGATCCTTGGACGAAGAATAGCGGCAAAATTATTTGTTTTCCTACCCGTTCGTGTAGCATTTTCACGCTTTTGTTTCTAATCTCTTGTCCATGTTTGATCCTGGTTGTCCCTTCTTATTCTTACAATACTGCTGAATAACCTTCGGTTCTGTGAAATATTGTTAGCGTCTTCTTTTTGAGTAAGCGTTCTTCCGTATATTTAAATTCACAGGCACCAAGTTTAGTTTGTGTAATAAGATCGGTCATAGCCCTAGTAGACGTTAGCATAGATGTGTACTGCGGTTAGGCAAAAATTGGTGAAAAATTATCTCAGCATGTTGATCGGACCAAACGTTGGACGTAAGTCCAAACAAATGCCTAGATGCAATATGCTGTGAGTCTTGGTTTTTGATACCTCATCTGAAATTGAAAATTAATGGTAATATTTTTTAGCCACTAACTGGGAGCTAATCCGGCGGAGCGCTCTATGCGTCGACAATTCTTAAGTATTAACTCAAGTATGCTAGTGCACTTAAGACTTTTCGTAGCCAAACATTTCCATCCTAAAGCCATAATAGTTGGCAGGAAATCTGTATGTGCTAAATAATAGAGATTTGACGGCAAGGATATTTTAGAGAACGTGAAGTCTCTAGCCAATATTTCCTGTTTTTGTTGCAATACGGATGCGAAACGTAATGCGTTGCAGATGGTGGAGACAACACCAATTGGGATATTTGGAGGGGTATATATGTATCTGAGAAGTATATGGTGGGAGGTTTTATTGGCAAGTAATCAGAGATACTCGGACTTTATCTTTTATATGCATGTGTATATTACATGCACACTAAAACCTTATGTAACCAACTTTATGAAAGCTTTGGTAATTGGAATTGTTAAGTTTGATTCCAACTTATTAGTAGAGCAATACCTTTAGTTACGTGGAATATACTTGGAGTCATCAATCATGTTTAGACAATGTGCTTTGTTGTTAATATATTCCATATTACTCACACGTAGAGATAGATTATTACACGTTTGGAGTGTTGATCAGAAGATGGTATTAGATTTCAAGCAGTGACTGCAGGGCTCAATGTTGCTGGTTCAAGAACACAAAGAATCAATTGAGCGACAGTGCGGCACGTGGCCGAAATGGTTCGCAGCTAATAATATTTTATGTATGGTTGGTCACTGAATGGTAAGTTAAACTCAATAGAGAACGCATTTGCTTGAAACGGTCTAAGTGTGATCCAGATATACAATGCGATTCAAAATTTAATGCCGCGTGGCAGTCATAATAACAAATAGCACGCGCCATATGAAATATGGCCAACATCAAAAGTTGTCATTTTCCGTTATAAGATACTGCAGCATTATAATAGCAAGCTTATGGGTGTCAGAAGAGCTCTGAAAAAACTAACTGGATCCTTCTCGAAACGTTTGTTTAGTAACGCTTCGCATATCAGCTATCAGAATCCCTGGTGGCCGTTTTGCAAGCTATTGTCAGTCTGTCCAACTAAACTTGGGCGTAGCACCTACCCAGATGGTATTGAACTAGGGCAAGAAGACAGGCAGGTTGAGACTCCGTTATTTCGACCGAACACTATTCAATTCGAAAATTGTTAACCTCCTGGTTAGGTGGCAGGTAAGGATAAAATCGATTATTTTCAGAATGTTACCAAATTACGGTAACAGCGGCGGACCTCACTATGCTTGTAATGATTAGCAAGTTTGATTTGTCGCCATTACGGAGCGTGCACCATTCTCTCAAAATACCACATCCTACGGGATTATGTATAATTGGGAGTAGATTTTACGCTTCTACCTTTTAAACTCAGCTATTTTTAATCAAATGCTCAAGTCAAAACGAAAATTTTTGGATGAAAGTCTATTTGAAGGCAGGATGTAAGTCATAAGCATTATATAACTATCGATAAGTAATCGATATTCAGGAACATTGATTTGCTATTTTTTACACTTATATTCTAATGACTCTTATAAGCTATTATGTAAGCTTCAATTAACTGCTTATGCTGGTTACTATTCTAGCTGAAAACTGACTGCCAAGACTCAACCTTGCAGTATTTGATCTACGTCCTAACGTTTAGTGCCTAACATTTTTATTGATCAATCTGTTGATAAAGCCTGTTTTTATTTATTGCTGGTAGGCGAGTAAACTTGGCACAAATCTCTCTTAGACTGCTCTTTGTTTTGACCGTTAGATGTACAGCGAAGTGAGTGTAGCTAGAATGTTTTACCGATTGAACTTTGTCTACAAAGAATGGTATGCCACGGCCTATAAATTTCATAAATAGTTTCGTTTACCTATTAATTTCACCAGGAAATCACGCCATCAGGCGATATTTTACACCTGATGGCATTTAGCACATTGATTGGCGAAAAGTTTACACGATTCAGACTCATGCTATAACCTAGAACTTCACAAACTTTAGTGAAAATCCTACCGCTTGTAGGGTGCTGTGATCTTATAACTTTGGAAATTCCATGGTGGCAACGATTCATTATTCAAGCCCAATAACCTCCATATAATTATGTAGTTCGCGTTGCGCTTCAACGCGTCAAAACAAGTATGTAAATTAGTTTGCGGCGCTATGCGAGAGATTATGAAAGGAGAGCGTTTACAAACTTACGTTGCTTACCGATTTTGTTGATGAACGCAGTTTATAATTTCAAATTAAAACATAAGATAAAAAGAATGAAATGGAGGCTATTTGAACTCCATTAAGTAAAATACCAAATTTACAATGGTAGTGAAATGTTTCAAGGGCACAACATGATTTCTAATCATACGTCTACTGATGAGGGGAAAATATAAAAAGAGCGGTGTATTACGTGCCAACAAATATGGATAGGTTAAATCGTTAACGTTAGGATTATCCGAAGCACATTCATGCTACGCTCAGTGACATCATAGGACTCGGACTCTGTGAACAGTGCTTGAAAGCAATAGGGCAGTTTCGGAGGGAAGATTATTTTAATTATCTGGTCAACATTTAGCCAAACCATGGATTTAGATGATTTGTATGAGAAAGGTTCTGGATACACTTGAGTAGGCATATCCCTTATTTGTTTCAATTTTAGGTTACCTACCAATACTTAAATTCCTGATTATCAACCTACAAACGATATTACTCCTATCACATCGTCTAACCAAATCTTGTTTCTCATATGACATACTGGTTCAAAGATGTACACAATCGGGTTTTGTCAGGCCCATAATGAAATGGGGTTAAAGGCGAAACAAGAACTGTGTGGGAAGAAAAGGTTAACAAGGTTATGGCGGTGCCACTTTCATGATACAAACTTGCTCTATCCACGCACAGAGCTCACTGATAACTAGTGTTCATTGGAATCCCATTTTGCTGAAATGCAAAGGAGTGGATATTTATTGAACCAATAAAAACCCATCCATTACCAATGGATTGAAGAAGTGGAACTTCAGTTACAACCGATCCGGCACTGTTTAAGAAACCAGGACAATTAATTGCCTACATTGCGTCCGAAGTACACGAACGGTATCACAGGAAGGAAAATATGATTTCCTTTAAAATGCTTAATAAATTCAGTTTAGAAAATAATAATTGTTATATACTGGAGACCTACAAGTTGTCCGAGATCATTTACAACTGTTTACGCCCAAAATGGAAAACACAAAAATATTGGTATTCCATCAATTGTATATTCGTGTATGAATATTCAACGGAAACATTCTTCCGCAATCAAACAGTCATAGGAAAACGGACCCAAATCAACGACTTGGTGATTAGCCTGGTTAATACACCTCTTCAACCTGCACTTCTTGCTATTGATCATAATACGCTAAAGAAAGATGGTTTTCAGGAAAAGATGTCCCTTCACCACGCATTCCATTGCAATGAGGCTGGATCTTACCGTGGTGCGATAGTTTGTGTACCTCAGCAATCCATTGTGCTATGCTGGGTGGTGCTTTTGCCCCTCAGAATCACTCATACCAGATTGGTCAATGGTTAGGGCCCAGACAAACTCAGCCTCCTGGTCCTCCAGGTTGGGCGTTGGAATGTGGGTGGCACCTTATTCTTTAAAACGGACTCCATGTAGCCAAACGCCAAACCCGCTGCCTTGCGGTCAGGTTTTTGAACCAAAGGCTTTGGTTGAGAACCCTAATCGTTATCCTGTCAAGGCCTGGGCAACCTGACGATATCCTGCCCAATAAACGTATGACCCAGGACTTCTGATGTGGACATCGATATTTCATATATTGGAGTACCTACATCGAACACTAGGGCTTAAGGTTTCAAAGCAAAGTCCTCTGTGCTTTCAACCATTAGCACCAAAACTCTTGATTATGACACAGTTAACCCAGTCAAATTGCTTCTATCCACATACAAGCTTTGCAAGATTTCGTTAGCATAAACTGCCTCCTATTACGGTATAACTATGATTTCTTCAAACACCAACTGTACCATATGTTCGAGGACTGATACTCACAAGCCTATACTTAATAATGTTATACGTCGAAACCCAACTTACCACCATAACAATACTTGCCGTCACCTTTCGAGCAAAACCATATCAACTTGTACCCTAATTAAAGCTCTTGGTCAAACTCCAAATCACCATCACACTGGTTTGACTTCTAACTGTTACAACCTTAAACAAGGAAGTGATTGCCTGCCGATTACTGGACATCGGACAACCACATTAAGGCCAGACCACCAACATGCACGTTCCCTCATCTTTTGCTGCAGGTTGTGCCCGTTGGAATTGTCTACTCAGGAAAGGTGTGACCGAGATATGTGTAAATATTATCCAAGCATTATCCGCGCGTCGCAAGGGCAGATTGAGATCTTACGGCAAGCTATCGCGGCCTTTTAAAATCTCCGTCGGTGTGAGAAAAGGATACCTGCTGTCACCTTTCCTCTTCGCTATTTAAGAAGTAATAGATATTGCATTTACAGGACATGAATTGGAAGGTTTGGAGCTAATTCCAGAAGAACCACTTCTTGACTTAGAATATACAGATGACTTTGCCCTCATCTATGAGGGTTTCGAGATGCCAAGCTGCACTGGACCGATTGGCGCTGACTGGCATCCACGTCGGGCTTTGCATTCCACCATCAAAATACAAAGCTTTCTTATAAGCTTGGCTGGGATCGCCTCCTTCACATTTCCTTGGTGATGCTCAGTTTAAATTTGTTCAGAAATCCAACGACTAAGGAAGTTGTCTCAGCGTCCTTGGTATAGATGAGGAGATCACCAAGCATATAGCGAAAGCTCGAAGTGCTTTTTCTAACCTTTGCCGCCTAGGTAGGAGGCGCGACATCAATCTCGCCCTGAAAGGTAGTGTGCAACGCAGCGGTACGTTCGACCCTACTGTACGGTTGCGGTACCTGGCCCCTTAGATCAGCAGACATAAAGTGGTTAGTTACGTTGGAACATCAGTGCCTTCCCAGCTTGGTTGTCATCTAGTGGGAACACCGCGTGAGTAACCAGCTGTTTGACGCCTTGCTCAAGGCACAGGAAAAGGAAATAAACTGCTCAACAACATCATTTAACGCACCAGGCTTCGATAGCTCGATTACGTGTTGCGCATACCAGCCCACCGATTTCCGCGACGTGCGTTGTTTGCTCACCAGGGATGTGGATGGTGAAAGATTAAAGGGGTGGTTAAGCGCTTAATTGGTCGAGAGGAATGAAGGCCCTCACTTCCATGCTGGAAACGGTTGGAGCGTCACAGCTCCCTGGTTGGGTTCCAAAAGACGGTGAACACTTTTGGCTGAATACACTTGTAACATGACGAGGAGCCAACTTCAATGGCGTTCCTGCTATGAGTTTCTTTGTCCTTCCCCATTCCTTTTAGACTCCTCCTAAACCTACGATTTTATTTCATGGTGTAAAACCTAATAATTTTTCTTTTTGCCTAGTACCTGGCTGGAAGCCTGCCGTAACGATGCTTATCCTTTGCTGGTAGCTCAGCTGATATGCAACTGTTGTATTTATTTTCCTTTTCCTTTATGCATTGCGGCAGAGTACCTGAGGTGTTTCTCACATCTAGCTGACGTGTATAATGATGATGGTCTCTAACCTGGAAGACGGACTAATCCGACTGCCGCCGAACTCGAGGGTGCCTTCTTCATGCTCCTTCTCCACCTCATTGGCTGTGCGCCTCGGCAATTTGCCATTCGCTCCCTAGTAGTGCAATTAACACTCGACTTGGGAGGTGAGTGGTTGGCATGCGCAAAAAGTGAAGGGGCCAACGTAGTGAATCTCGAAGCATGACGTCCTGAAAATTGGCACTGTTGGCTCCAATCACTCCGTCTTGCTCCAAAGAGTCACTTAACTGGTGTTGCCACCACACACGAGCAGTATTTCATAGACAGCGATTGTCGAAGACTGACAACCGTTCCATGTTTCCGAGGGAATAGGCTAAATCTCACAGCCAAACAAGATTACTTCACGGACGGAATCATTGAAACACCCTACCTTTGAGCTTAAGACTGACATCTCGACGACGTCATAGGTGTCCCAGTTTGATGAATGCAAGGCGGACCTATGCATTCCTTTGTGAGACTTCATCTTGAGCACCGCCACCAGCCTTGCTGTAACTTACAACATAGGAGCTGTTTAAAATTACATACTTACCTTTTATCTGTGGCTGCGTAAGGTAGATACAGGCAGCAATATAAGGAGATATCACTAATTTCGCACTTTGTCGCAGTCACTGAGGGCTGCCATCTGAACTCAATCCACCGGCCACATACCATCGCTGCGCACACCAACCTACGCTCTGAGCGGATCGATAGCCTGTGTTTCGTTCCAATGCCTGTCTGGATTCACGTGTAACCTGCCACGAGAAAAACCAGTAACTCCTATGCTGACCCTACTACTAACGGCTGTGCAATTGGAAAGGTAAGAAAACACGTTTGGAATTAGTGCAGAGCTCGCGTTCCCAAAGTAAGAGCGTGCGCAACTCAGAGGCGAACATTCAAAAGGTACACAGTTTTAAGTAAATTTCCAAGTTTCCAGGAGTACCAATATTTACCAGCATTATATTAGAGGTGGATTTGCATTTACTGATCAGAAGTTAGCACACATTCTCATCTTTCATATGATTTTGCTTCAGTGTATCTTAATTCGGTTTCGTTCTCATGTGTACAGTAAAGGTACGCTCGAATTGGATAAGAAGTGTTATAGAAAATGACGCTTCCATTTTAGTACACAAGCTGATATACCAACAAAGTTACTAAGCACAACGGCTAGAAGCAGAAATATAGGAAACACCCAAAGCAGTGTAGGCGGTGTAGTAATTTCCCTTGAACTACATGCTGACCTGAGAAAAACACCTGAAGCATATCCATCCGTAGCTGAATATGCATTCGCTGAAGTTAATTTGTTTCAGAGTGAGGTATAACCGCTGAAGCTTATACGGCGAATAGGACCTTTGCATGAATACTCACGGTCAGGTAACAATAGGTAAAATTCGGCAAATCTGGCCGATGGCACGAACAGAACGCTGATCCTAATTAGAGATCAGACGCCGGATGAAAAACACCCACACAACACTTGAAGGTGGCAAACGTCACTGAAACCAGAAGACGAAATAATTTCGAAGATACAAAGTTATCTGTTGTGTGCGTTAATGTAAATTTATAAAAATGACGAAAAATAGAGTGGGAAATTACGATGAAAAATGTGAAGAATTTATAAACACCACAGGACTCCACTTCTAGATCGTGAGTCGGGAGAACGAATGCATGAATCTTACGTGTTGTTGGTTGTCATTATATTGGAAGGCAAAAAAACAGCGCGACTCTAGCGTGTGTGCTTTTGTATGTATGGTTCACTCCTTGGTTCATTGGAGGACGTAGAGTTTAACACACAGTGTCTCACATTGGCTGGGTCGGAGGGGTACTGGCGAACGTCTGTTCGGTAGCTTGTTGTAACGATTTTGTTTTGCCGTACGCTGGTTTAAAGCGAACAATACTGAAAGAATCATTCGAACCGTTTCTATCCCGTACGAATTATTTCTCATTGTAAGTAACAACTTTGAAAGGGCTTTCATTCGGCCGTGTCAAGGGCTTAGGCACCGCATGGACGTGAACACAAAGGAAAGGGCAGATATGCAAATCAAAGTGTACTTGCTGATTTTGTGGGCTGGGTCGGGGTGGTGTTAGCCGGACTGAAGTAAAATGTTGTCGTATTCGGGGCACATAAGAAGTCGGATCTAGTTCGCCAGTGATTCTGGAATCTAACCTCATCTCACCGGGAGCCTGAGCGTTGTGCCGAAAATAAGTTCAACAGGGCAACAGCATAATTCCCCTTTTTCCGTGTTGCGAATGCCGAGTAGAAAAACTGGTAGCTGTTCGGACCAGAGCCTGTTCGATTGGGATGCAGTAATTGCGCATTTCAGTTGACGATCGAAACGCTCAACAAGACCCTTGCCTGCTGGATGGTATTTGGTCGTTTGCAGATGACAACAGCCTAGTAAACGATTAAGGTCTCGAAATAGAGCGGAATCGAACTCAGGACCTCTGTCTGTTATGATCGTGGAGTTGGTGCGGAACACAGATATCCAGGTTTCAACGAACGTCCGCGAAATAGTTTCGGTGGAAATGTATCCTAAAAGTACTGCATAAGTACATCGTGTGAAACGGTAGATACAGGTCAGCAAACACTGAATGGAGGAAGTGGTCCAACGATGTCAGGGTACACATGTTTAAACCTGGTGTCGGGTAACGCTTACGTGCCAGGTAAGGTGATCGTGCGCCGATGTATCTTGCTAGTTTGACAAGTGACACAATGCTTCGCCCACTTTTGGATGTCGGAACGTATACTGTGCCATACGTAGAGATCGTCGATTAACTTGACCGTGGCTCGAATTCCAGGGTGGGAAGGGCTATGCAGGTGATCGAAAAAATGTCTCTGGAATTGCTGCGGAGCAAAAGGTCTTGGCTTTCCAGTCGATAGATCACAATAGACATTAGAATCTGAATTTACAATGCCTAATTAAGAGTTTCAATTTATTGTTTCTTCTCAAATCTGCGAACTCAGGATCGTCTTTCTGGTGAGCTGCAACATTCTAGGGGTTAATAGCTTAGCAAGTGATATGATGGAGATAAATACGAGACATTTCTTCAGCAACGGTGTTTTTAGTGGCATCCACGTGACCAATGTCTTTCGTGAATTGTGGTATGTAGACTAAATGACGAGTCTCACGAAGTGAAAATTGATCGGAGAAACCACAGAAGGTAAAAGCTAGCGGTTTGAGATCCGTAAGGATAGTGAAGCTATGTACTAAAAATAGATGACGGAAGTGCTTAAGGTCAAGGTAAATAGCCTGAAGTTCGAGACCGAATGTGCTGTATCGAGTTTGAGCAGACTAAAAATAATTAAATAAAAAAGACAAAGGTTCAGGTTGGTTGTTGATCAGCTGCTCTAAAACAGCGCCAACAGCGGTTTGTGATGTATCAGTCCTGAGAACGAGAGGTGCATCAACATGGCTTTCCATGTGTCTAAACGCGCTGGCGTTGGATAACACCTGCTTGATCATATCGAATGCCACAGTAGCTTCTGCTGTTGGCTCAAACTTTTGGGACTTGCCTTTTAGAAAATCGATCAGAGGCTGAAGTAGCCCGGAACAATCAGGAATGAAACGATTATACTAGTTGACCATCCCGAGGAAGCGACGCAAAAGCTTTTGAAAGTCTGATATATTGGGCAATCCGAGACTGCATGCGTCATTTCGGAAAGTGGGCCAATACCATTGTAGTCGACCGGGTGATCGAGAATATCGACGTAAATCTGATAAGGCTTTCATCCCAAAAGTTCACAAGCTACATAGCACAGCCTAGTCCGGAAAAGCGCCAGACGCGTTTCGCCTGTTGGGATGAAAGCCTTATCAGATTTATAACTAAAATCCTGCTACTTATGAGTACTATAAAATCAAAAGCCCCACATAGTTTCAAATGCTATGGACTTAGCGTCTAATGTGAGGACGTCATCAGCTTGCAGGCTAACCACTCTCGGTGACAGTGGTAGATAGGTGGTGCTATATCCCAGCTAGTTTGTAAATTATGTAGCCGAGCCAACGTCCCCCATGGCTCAGTGGCTTAAGCTGCTGGCTAGTTGGCATCTGCCTCTAGCGGTCATGGGTTCGATCTTCCTTAGAGGACCGAGGGAATGCGCGCGCTGACGAGCCCCAATAGGGCAAAACGCGCCTGGCGCTTTTCCGGACTAGGCTCTGCTATGTAGCTTGTGAACTGTTGGGATGAAAGCCTTATCAGATTTATAACTAAAATCCTGCTACTTATGAGTACTACAATATCGACATAGGATTGGCAGAAAATACATTGGTCCACGTTAATGGTCACGCCATACTGCGTAAAACGCTCACAGATTAGACGGAGATGCGACAGATGTTTCTTATCGTTTGAACTGGCGACGAGAAGGTCGTCGATGTAGTCGAAGGCGAAGTCTGGCCGTCGAAGGGTAGAAAAGGAACCTCTAAAAATTTTGGACACGTTTTTGCACTGCGAAGTGCATACGGACAAATTCCTAGAGACCGAGGGGTAGTAATGGCAGTCTTAGGAATGGCATCAGGAGCGACCGGAATGTGATGGTATGCACAAACTACGTCGATTGTAGAGAAAACAGATCATCCGTAAAATTGACTAGAAAATCATGGATATGAGGAATTTGGTATCAATCTGGAACATTGACATTGTTGAGCGCAAGATAGTCGCCACATGGTCTCCAATAGCTGGTCTTCTTGGCACCAAATGACGCGGAGATGCCCAGCAGCTTCTGCAAAGGCGGATGGTCCCAAAGTTAGGCATGTGTTCGAACACTGTTTTGGCCGCTTGTAGTTTCTCCGATGGAAGGCGTCTTGGCTTGGCCTACACAGGAGGACCGGTTGTGACGATATGGTGACAAATATCGTGCTTGGGTTCCAGAGTGCCGCCATCTGCTCTAACCAGAGAGGGAAAATTTTGCAGTAATGTCGAGTAGCTTGACTTTTTAGGCAGAAGTGATTGAAGCATAATGGAAATGACCTTAGCGAGCTGGCCAGGAACAGTTAACGATGTGACACCATCTCGTAACTTGCCACAGCGCAGGTCTACTACCAGTCCGAATTTGGTGCGAAAGTCAATACTAATGATGGACTTCTGTACATCGACAATTAGGAAGATGAAGGTGAAATTACGTCGTAAACCATGATTAAGTGTCAGCAGTCTCTGGGCATACGTCGAGATCTTGGTTTGCGTAGCTGTCTGTAAGGTAATTCCGGCTGGTCACAGAAAACGTTTTTCCATGGATCGAGGTATAATTCTTACCTCTGCGCCAGTATCAACCAAAATGTGAAGTTTGGTGGTGGAATAGGAAAGGTGCAAGAGGCGACTAATGGTTTGGCCAACAGCAGCTGTCGAAATCACTGGCTGGCGTTGTCATTTTTCTGTCGATAATCCAAAAATATCTCCAGGTATTTACAACCTGGACAACAACTTCCAGAAACACAGCCGAAACAGCGATGGAAGTAGCAGTATGATCACAATAGGCTGGTGCGGAATTGACAACGGCGCCTACTTCGTCGGTTGAATCTACGGTTAGCAGGTCGTTCACGACCGAGTCCTAACCAAGAGAACCTTTTACTAATAGCGTCAATTGCGATAGTTCTAGCTAGACTAGTGGTGCTCAATCCAGTCAAATTATTCACAGCAGATTTAAAGAACCGTTAATGAACTTTGTCGGCAGCTTCGGCTAGTTTGTCTAACGGGAGTTCATCAGCGAGGACTGCTAAAATCGCCATGGTGTTTTCTGGAAGGCACTTAGTCCAGATCTGTCGAAGTATAGAATCGTGCAGCGTCGAGGAACCAACAAATGAAAGCATGTGCCGGAGGAGTTAAGACGGACTGCGTGCTCCAAGCTCTATGACTGAAAGTAGCATGTGTAGCCATGCTTCATGTGAAGCCGTAGTGCGATTTAAGAAGGCTGATTTAAGCTTGCCATACAGCGATTCAGTCGGCATCGGATCAATAATTGCTATTAACTTCGCGGCCGTCTGTGAAGGAAGATGTGCGGTGCCGTATAAAAGCATTGATTATTGCGGAGTGATCGTATGGAATCGAAAGATGCCCTCCACCTGAATAAACCAAACACGAGGGTTTGAAACATCAAAGGTGGGTAACGAAAAGCGATGGATTATTCACACAGTTCACGGGAGACAGCGTAGTCAGACATAAAGAAAGCAAAACCTGAAAGGTAATCGAAAAGAACGGAATTATATAAGGGGTCACCAAATATTGTGTCTGACAGTGGGACGCAAACGCTGAAGGTTTACGGCTAATAGGATCGTAGCACGATTACTCACGGGCAGGTAACAATAAGTAAAATCTGTGGACCTGTCCTATAGCACGAACGGAGAAATTGAACGCAGATCGTAAACAGAGATCCGACGACCGCTGCGAAGCACACACGCAACACTCGAAGGCGGCACAACTTCACTGAAACCAGAAGACAAAGGAAATTCGCAGAAGCGAAATTATCTTTTGTGTGAGGCAAAACAAATGTAAAAAATGACGGATAATAGAATAAAAACTTACAATGAAAAGTGTAAAGAACTTATAAACCCTACAATCTTACAGTTAAAGTCGACCTGCTCACCGCGCTATGAAATAAATAAAAAAGCGAATGGTATATTCCTCGTCTATGCGAGGGGCAGCCCAATTCGGTGGTCTGATCAATGGGCTCAGTATTATCACAAAATAAACCAATTTGTTTACACTTTTTACAATGCACCCAAGACGCTTATTCGACTAATTGGCAGGTTTAAGGTAGTAAATAAATTAAAAAGCTGCGAATAATAACAAATGCAGATTTAAACCAACTTCTGGGTAAAGTCATGCGGCCACTGATGGAACTGTCCCCTGGGGACCTGCTTCCATACAAGGTATTCCGTCGAAAGTTTTCGCCATCACTTCCATGCTATACCTGGCCGGGCGCCGGTGTGTCCTAGTGGCAAATGAGCTATCACCTGTTTATCACATGTTGTGTTCTTTTAGGGCTGTTTTTATGCATTTATTATTGGCGAGGAAGCCTCAGCCCAATGCGTCATACAGATAATTCAATCATGACACATTTTTATACGCCAGTCAGTTGATGGCAATTTGCCTTGCATAGGTAAAGTCTTTTATAATCTAAAAGCTATGATCTCTCACCACAGGAGATCAGCAACGTCGTGACCAAAAATGAAACAATGAGGAATACAGAAAAAGAAGAATTGTGTGAAACTAACATATATATTTAATGTAAAAGATAGGCAGGTGTGCTTTTAATGTCAGCATAAACATAGATGGAACATATCATGCGATCAAATTGTGCGGCGTGACAGCCAGAGACGGATAACTGTACGATTTATCCATAGGCGAAAAGTCAAATAGGACATCCGTTATTGCCATCACTGAATTCATGTATGTTTCTGGACTGTTAATTCTAGAAAAGAAGGGAAAGTGATTAGCACTGCAGAACACATGTAGCGAAGGACACCGCAGCACAAATCTTACGAATTTGTCCATTTGTGAGGAGAATTACGAAATTATTTCCCGGCCCGACACAAGTAAATAATTTTGCTCTCGTTATCAGACAGAAGACGGTTAGTATGAATTAACTTTGAAAGGAGTAAAACCACATAGGTGGTTGCATTAAAAACAGCATAAGAAGCGACTTGTAGCAGCTCATCCTAGATGGTCATGTTTTCTCTGGTGCATTTGTTGGCTATGTCTCAGAGTTTTAAGAGTCTAGCTGCTTTATTTGAATTGCCCACAAATACTGATAAAATAAATAATACGAACAAATTGATTTACACCATTTGACCGAAGCACACAATTAATTGCACTGTTAACGCAACGTCGTGGGTTTGAATGTGCCTGACAATTAAGCATTAAAACAGGTTCAAATAGTGCTTCGCACTGCAAGCGGTATGCAATCTTGTTTGTCTAGATGCATCATACAACCTAGAAATACGATCTGGTTTGAGCGTCTCATGTTCTTCCAGTTTCAAAACAAACTACTTGCTAAAGCATTCATTTAAACGCTCAATCTCAATGTTCTCAATACGGCTTACAAATGTTTGAAAATGATGGAGGACAAAACCCCGCTACAAGGAGCGATAAGGATTACTGATTGCTGGTTAGAAGCGACAAATAGAGTTTGCTCTGTATAATTGCATCTAATGTCACTCATCGACAAAGACCCGTTATGTTGTGTGACGCTCAATATATTTCTCGTCAGCAAAGTGTTTGTCCAGGAATTTCTTAAATTCCGACACTGACTTAGCTTCAAATACATGCTGCGACAGACTAATCCATACATTCACAACTCTGCGTTCGAAACAGAGTTGATGAGTGAGCCGCTTCAAATCCGCTACCACAAGCTTATAACGGTGTCCTCGTGTGCTACTTGGTGTGCGATAAACCAATGGTCACAACATAGGGTAATCACGTAGATATATTATCCTGTGTGTCATGATGAGGTCAACCCTCACTCGACGATAAGCTAGAGTGTACAGCCCTAGTTTCTTATACCGGTCTTCGTATGGCACACCTCGTAAGTTGGGAACCAGTCTGTTGGCTCCTTTTTTCTACCTACTCTCGGTTTATAGGACATACGCAAGAGAGCCATACTGTAGCATTGGTCGAATTACTGAGATGAGGAGGAGAGTGGCAATAACTTTGGACCTAGTGCGGAAGCTGCGCCTGGGAGCCCAAAGCAAACGAAGGCTGTTCTGGTAAATCCTATTCGTGTAGTCCATGGACTTTAGGTCATAGCGTAAGAGTACACCGAGGTGGCGCACGAAAGGCACGGAATACAACGGTTGACCAGCCACCGTGTAAGTCAATGATGTTTGCGGAGATGTTTGTGGAGACCAGGTAATATTCGGTAGATTGAAACCGCAAGCGGTTATCTTTAGACCATATGGTCATACCGATGCGAAATCGAACGCTGGTGAGATACTTGCGATCTCCATGGCTGTCGCTTTTGGAGGGTTTTAGATGTAACTTAGGAGTATGATAGAATAAGCTGCAGCGACTGACAGCCATAGTACTGCTGGGAAATTGTTTAATTGTGAATCGTCAATGGACTACGCTCTGAGGTTCTGATGGGGATATACGATTCACCCGCCTACATTCTTTTTCCTGAGATCTTTTCAGAATAGATGGTAGTTAGGAATACCTGAAGTAGCATCCAATGTAGCAAGGAAGCACCATGTTTCTTTGACGAATATTACATGTGGGATGCTCAGCTGAGTAGTCATGCTAAGCAACTCTAATGTTTTTTCTTTATCTTGCGTTAAGTATTATCAGTAAACTTGTGGTATGCACGATAACTCATTTGGTGAGTACCTTAGACGATACATAATCAGTAATGATGAGAACGAATTTAATTTAGGAGGAAATAAAAACAAACTCATCGGTGTAATGCTCAGGTGTAAGGGTATCGTTCACATTAGTTAGACCGCGTGAGTAGAAAACATTGTTGTCGCGAGGCGAGGCTGGAATTTCGCTGATACTTAGCTAACTATGAGGTGTAGATAAACTGCCACAAAGTTGCAACAAGGTTGGCTGCCTCTGCTGAGTGTCGATGTTAGGAATTGATGCAATGTCATTCCCGTTGTTACTAAAAAAAAGTGAAAACATAAATTGATGAAGTGTGAGAGGTTGTATAGTTGTCACGCATGACATGTGGTAATGTCAGGTTTTCAACGTCTTTTAGGGTTTCTTGCTCTTTTAGACGGAAGGCTGATAATTAGGCATGTACGTTGGATCTTAGTAGGTAGGTGTAACCATTAGATAATGGTGTGCGTTTTAACATGCTCGGAGTAACGCGTGGCGCTGAAATGACAAGGTAGTTGTTGACACCAAGCTTTGAGCGCTAACTCATAACTTCTTCCTGGCTGTAGATTTTGTGCAAATACAACTGGGCGCTCTATTTGCGTTAACTACATCAGCAAGCATCATCTGGTGCGCATCTCGATATCTGTATTTGTTCCCGATATCTTTATTTGGTACCCGACAGTCAAGCGTTCTCCACCTCTAATAGCTTCAGTAGGGACTAAACCGTCTGCGGTCGCCGCAATGCGGCCACGATTAGGACTAGCTGCGTCAGTCAAATTTTGTTGTCGTTCAGTAGGCGTTGTAGTAGAACGTGAGGCAGAGTTCTTTGATATTACCGCTCCTAAATACAAGTTGTCGTAATCAAGTTAGTAGTTACATTTCCCACAATATTTTACTATATTCATTTGGATTTGTGTGCAGTTTATCAGCGGGAGAGTATATGGTGCGTTAAGGCTGGTGAGGGCTAGATCCTGACGGATGGTCTACCACTGCTGCTACTGTTGTGCCGTTGGCACATGTCTCCTATTACCGACCGCTGGGCAGGACTTGGGTTACGTACTTCGCCCTGCTAAGATCCAGCACATCAATCAGCATGAGTCAGGGCATTGACCATGTGTTAGACCCGCTGCCCCTGAGGTTTACATTTAATCAAAGGCTTTGGTTGAGGAACCGAGTTGTTCTTTTCTCAGGTATGGGGGCCCTGCTAGCAACCTTGTATACCCTCTTCGGAGATTAAGTAATGGTCCAAGGCCCACTTCCCAAGAAACTTAGCCATGGGAGACAACAAATCTACGGATTAGAACCTCACAACTGGATCGGCGTAGAGCGAGTGTGCCATGCACTTTCTCTGACGGTGGGAGGACATATCCGGGTTTTGAATGGTTTCTACTGCCCGGCTTAATCCACGCAGCTCCTGCTCAAATTGGTGCAAACCCACCAAAACCCACGTGTCTTGCCGTGATCACAGGTGCGTGTCCTAGTACGATCGCAAAACACAAATGAATTGCTCTAATACCTCAATGGCTACGTGTGACGGCCGTCAAGCAGATCACATTCTGTCTCTGAAATCACATTCCCAAACTAGATCTGTTACCCACTGCCTTGAGGGTCAAGCTATTGACCCCAAAGCTCCAGATGTAGTCCCTAAATCAAACCACTAAAGCAAACCGCCGCCACGCATGCGGTTGCCCACAATTACAATCCTTACGTCTGCGCGTAAGACACTCAGCATCGGGTGCAGGAATGTGCGAAAACTATCACACAGGAACTCGAGTGAGCGCCCCGAGCGAGGCCCTGCACTCTTCGCGATGGAACTGCAGCGCTTCCACAACGTTATTGCGACGCTCAGTGAGACACGGCTCGCTGAGCAAGGTAAGTTGCATGAATTTTTTGCCGGCTACTCCGTCTACTGGATGGGCAAAGCCATCTCAGCACCATGTGAACATGGAGTGGGATTTGCGCACTTAAACAGCTAGCTGGTGGGTGAAATATATGTCTTCAGCGCGCGACTGATTGTTCGCCTACGACTCGGAAGGGTAACTTTGCCGATTTTATAAGCATGTACAATTGGCCATTTTTTATCCTGATGATATGGGTGATCATTTCTACACTCAGCTATCCTCCGTGATACGGTCTGGGCCAAGGAGCAACCGACTACATTTTGCTGAGGGATTTTAACACGTGAGTTAGGCGTGAAGCATCGGTGTGGACAGATGTCATCGTTTCGCATAGCGTCGGTTCAGGGACTGCGAACGATTACAGGCTGCTCTCACTGTGTGCCACTCAAGACCAGACCGTCACAAACACTCGGTTTGCACCCAATGCGATTAACATAGTAACTTGGAAACACCCACGGAGTGGTTACGACCATCTGCTCCATTATGTTTTCGTAGGCTAGCGTGATATGCGTGAACTGCGCAACACATGTGTAATTCGTGGAGTTGATTGTGTCATTTATCACAACTTAGTGCGGACGAAACTGTACATATATTTTCGTGAATCCATGTCGCACTTCCGCCGTGCATCGGCGTAAATTTAACATTCTCTCCCTCGGTACTATAGCGAAACGTATTAAGTTGGAGAAAGTGATGGCAGCACGACTGTGTGATGTTGACTGCATAGCAGCAGTGGGCGACCTTTGGCACCACATCCGCGACCAGCTAACAGCTGCTGCCAAGAAAGCCATTGAACTCGCAAACTTCAAGCGGCCTGATTGGTTTGATGAGAAAAATGCGACGATTAGCGCATTGGTGTCGGGGGTTGAATGCAGCATTTGCTGCAATATGGCAGATCGCCGTGCCTTGGGGAAGAAGAGCAAGTTTTGTAGCCTTCGACGGTGACAGACCCACTAGCTCTGTCGCATTATAATCGCAAAGTGGACGAGGAAGACGTAGCAGGTGTCCTGCTACAAGGTATACTTTGACTAATTTATGGCAGTGTATCGACCGAGGTTGGAGCAGCTGAGGACGCTGATCTATGGTATTTCAGGCGCTACCTGCACATAGCCTGAACAACCGTCCAGAGATCGAGTGGCCTATATTGAACAGCCTCAAGCTGCCCAATGCGAAGGCTAGTCTGGCAGGCACGCCGACCCTGGATGAGACGCAGAGAGCACTTGCTCAGATGCGAAACGGCAAGTGTGCCGGTGCCGACGGGATCCAGCCTGAGGTATAAAAACGCGGCGGAACCGTTTTGGTGACTGCGCTTCACCAATTAGTGCAATGCGTATGGTTTGAGGAGGAGGTGCCTCCTGAACTGAAGGGTGCGCTTGTGGTACCACCGTACAAGGACAAAGGAAGCAAACAACTTTGCACGCATTTTCGTGGTATCAACTTGCTGAGTTGTGTGGGCAAGGTGATTTAAAGAAACCTGCTCAATCGTCTCGTCAGTCGGGTTGTAGCACCGCGCGTGACGGAAGAGCAATGCGGCTTCCGTTCGGATGGCATCTCAATCGATATGGTGTTTTCGAATTGAGAGGTGCAAGATAAGTGTGGATAAGGACCCCAGCAATTGTACTCGCCTTTGGTTGATTCCATCAAGACGATGAACCGCGAGGCATTGTGGCTTGTGTTACGTACAATTGGTTGCTCGAGTAACTTGGTAAGCTTATTTGAATGCCTGCACATTAGTATGCGGGCGAGGGTGCAGGTGGGTGGACAGACCTCGGATGACTTTGTAGTTACTTCTGGTGCGAAGCAAGGCTGTGTCTTAGCTCCTGCCCAGTTTACGATATCTTCATGCAATTGTGTCTTGTGCTTTTGATACCACTTGTGCTTACGGTGTTCTTGTACACTACCGTATTGATGGTGGGTTGCTAAAATTCCATCGTTTCGCTCCGTGAACCATAGTCTGTGCAACATTTATCCGTAAGTGGCAGTTCGCTGATGACTGCGTGTTGTTTGCGCACAGCGTGGATGATTTGCAGCACAAGACTAGTGCTCTGGCTTCTAAAGCGGCCGAATTCGGGCTCACCATCAACCCAAGCAAAACTATCTGCCCCTTTCATCCTTCATCGGAAGTGCTATCACCAGTACTGCCACAAACCAGCATTGTGAATACGTATCGGAAACCACCTTCCGCTTTTGCTACCTTGAGATTGTGGTGTCGACTGACCAGCAGCTTCACAGTAAGCTTTCTATTTGCGTCCGGAACGCAGCGGTAGCATCCGGGAAGCTTGAGTACCGAGTGTAGAACCACCAGCTTATCGTTGGCACGAATACATGGTGCTGTCCTTTGTTCTATACGGCAGCGAAACTTGGACGATGTACCGGCGGGATGTGCGATAACTCAAGCGGTTCCATCAACAATGTCTGCGACGGATTCTGCGCATCGGTAGGTTCAACAGAGTTGCTGAAAAGGAAAGTTTGCGCCGGTGTAATGTGTGTTTTCAACTACCTACTTTTGCTGAGACACGTAGGTGGATTGGTCGTATGTGGCGTATGTATTGGACGTGGATACGGAAGCACCTATAATAGGGTTAACTGAGTATTGGGAAGCGGCTTGTGAGGAAACCGAAATTACGTTACCACGACATGATCAAATTGAGCTTCTCACGTTCTAATCTTGATTGCTGGACATGGGAAGCAGAAGCGGTTGCTCGTCCTGCATGTCACCATCCAATAAGGAAGGATGTTGTCAAAAGGTTAACGAAAGCTATCTTGCATGCAGAAAAGAAGCGGCAATTGCGGAAAAAGCAGGCGCCGATGAATTGTACTCCATCGACAAATAGTGCATGGTGCTGTAGCACGTGCGTTTGCGAGAGCCTGAGTCAGGAATGCCTAGTGATCGATGATGGAGGCCACTCGGGATTCACACCGAATCGACGAGTGGTGCTGAAAAGGAAGTAGGCAGAATCGGCGCATCGTTTGTAGGTACGCTGCATTCCAGTTACTAACCGCCTACTTGCATTTCGACTCCCTTTATTTCAAGTGGTGGGTTTGTGTATTTTCCTAATACTTGTGTATCTCTTATTAATGTTTACCTGAACTATGTTCTATGAACTTGCACCTTCTGCTTAAGATAATTGTAGTTATGTTTGGCAACATTTTCGCGAGAGTGGCATTTTCTTAAGAAATATCGTCTGACGTATGGAAAGTTTCGCGCATTTTTGAAAACAATTTATTTCATAAGCTCGTTTAGTGAGGAGTTGTCAACGTATCTGTATGCATTATCAGATTTAATTTATTTGATTTCGTCGTTTCAAATAATAGGATGATATTTGACATCACCGGTGTGACTGCGCTTGATTTACATGTTGTCAATTGCCTACCTGTCTATTACCCACTACATCGTCCACACTTGCTGCAGGAGACAGTAGTTCGTTGGTGCAAGGGACGGAACGTCCGGTCCTTTTGGCCGTGTTAAGCTCGATGAGTGGTTCCATGCACTCTGTGTGGAGCGGATCACATTCCAGCCATTGGCTTGTGTGCTTTTTTTCCCAAACGCAGGCTGCTCGTCTTGACCCATGTGGGAGTGCGGGCCGGCTCCGTTGATGAAACGTGGCTCCCATCCACATGCTTCCTGGTCTTATTCCTTCGGGTTTACGCTGGATATGGGGGGTGGCTGGAGTTGTGGATGGTTCAGCACAAGCCACTTATGGTCCCTCTGCAGACGCAACTGTCGTGTGGCTGGCCACAGTGACAGGCGAAACCAAAACCTGATACCGCCAACCATATATCAGCTTATGTGTTACGGTTTTCAGGCGTTGTCCTTTGTAATTCTGAGGAGGGATCGTTGCAGAGGATAGCTATCCGGCTTTATCAAAATATATTTGTATGGGTTCATACGGCAACAACATGTTGGCTGTGCAAGGAGCAATCTGCTAATTATTCGCTTGATAATGTAAATCTGCTGGACCACAATGCATCGGTGATTTCTTTTTCAGACGCAGACATTTACAGACGACCACGGACAACTTAGAAGCGCTAGGTACTGTCGTCTTTCCTTTGTTCCAACTTAATCTTGCTGGTATGTTAAAAGCGATCACAATATTTATTCTACGATTTCTTTCATGTACCTCTGAGGCGATGGAGTCGATTGGTTGCCCACCATTTTTGTAGTGAACATGATCAAACTCATCAAATGGGTTGCGGATGTAATCCAGTAAAACGAAGTGGTATTTGAAGGTAAGCTACCAGTAGTAGTTCTGGCACTATGGGCGTGGAACGAAATACGCGAGTGCTGTTGAGTGCCACCACATGCAGCAGCACGGACAAAATAGTGAAGTCACCCAAATCTATTCTACGGTGCTTTATAATTAGGTCCACTGGAAACAAGCAATACGACAACGTGTACAGCCCCGGGATTTTCCCCAGGACAAACCCCGTAAACTGAGGGGAATCTTGTATCCGGTTTATTTACCGCTCCAGCTTTTGCATCTTGCCACCGGTGCTCAGATATATGGTGGTTGAACTGTAATCTAGCCTCACTCTTAAGATGTTTAAGAAAGGGCAAGTAACGATGTATTTAGATCAAATGCAAAAGATGCGTTTGAACGCCATAAAGTTTGCGTTGCTTTTATATATTGTTTGCGGGTTTTTTCTACGTATTTCAACTCACGGACGCCAAGGTTCTTTAAAATTGCAGGATGTAAGCGTTTTTCAGCCAACGTGAATATAAGCCCACTAAGCAACTTTTCCCAGTCTAATGACTGCGTACCTCCGTGGACCTCAGCAACAGAAAGACGGGGTTATATGGCAGAAGGTCGTTTTCGTCGGGAGCTACAATTACACTTCAGTCCTTCATGTCATGTGAAAACAAAGTACAATATGACCGTCGAAACTATTTTGGATCAGAGAGTACCTTGATAGACAATAATATTGTAAACAGCCTTAGATACATGGTTTTCTTAAAGATGGCAACATTGTGCTTATTTTATTAGCGTACTTCGATACGCATTCAGGACAGCTGGCTTTATCAGTTGGCTGGTGTCAATGCGCTCACAGCGTCGTCGTTTGCGTCCACCAAAACGCATCCGGATGTCAGCACATACTAGTGTAGGATCGGTGTCCAAACATGTGCTCCAAATCGAGCGGCAGTTCTGGATGCAGCCTATCCAGTGGTAACTGTTAGCAATGTGATCGATCTGCGTCCAACGCTGGTTCGATGCTGTTAGGCGCCAAGTCACCATATGGCGGGTGCTTTGTCGGAAGTTAGTGCTCGCAAGAAATAAGCGGGCAACTTCACACAAATGAAGTAACCGCTCAACGTTATCATTACGGGAGGTCACACCGTGCTGACCGCACAGATGCATTCCATCAGTGGACAACTTACCAACTCGTGCTTGCAGGTCCTACGCCAGCAAAACAGTGTCCGGGCTTCTTCTGTTGCGAAGGAGCTGAGTCAGTTGGCGGTAGCAGTCTTGCTTTACAGAATCACTGCTACAGTTTGTGGACGCGTGGGCAGCGATGATAAATAGACACCTATTAGTCCCGCGCGAAATCGAAGCTTTGAACCAGCCAGGCAATCGGACCGCACACATCCGGCTACTGACTGTAACTCAATTATCCAGAGCAGCTTCAGGCCGAGAATTCAGTGCAATACCAACACCAGCTTGGCCGGGGCTCGAAGGTGCATCGTCACCGGATAGGCGCAATGAGAAAATACTTCTGGCGTCAACTGAAGTGGATTGCAGTGAGCACAGAGCTCGAGTCTTGCAGGCGCGTCTCTGAAAAGCAGCAGATATAGATCGAGAGGGTCTCTAATCTTCAGGCAAGTGCTGTCTGTTGACAAATCGGTAGTAATGTGCGTACATTGAGGCATGCCAATCTGAAGGAGGATCGAGGGTTCCAAATGGAAGCCAATGAACTCGAAAGGACTGCTTCGTTTGAAATGGGCTTTTCAACAGGAGAGAAGTGGCGCTCCGCGTTAGCATGTGAGTTTAAATTAGAAGATATATGCCTGGCATAGCATGTTGGGGGAGAGCCTGGAATCGTGGGTTGAAAACAGGGGTATATAAGTGAAGTTGGAAGGGGACGATAAGAGTGAAAAAGAAGACGGGAACACTTGAGTAGAGGCATCCATACCCCTATCCACCCTGCTCGATGCAGCAGTCAGGACAACGTTGATTATCCTTTGCGGTGGCCAGAGCATCAATAAATTGTTTGATGTATGGTTCATAGTATTGCGTGTGCAGGACAATGTCAAGTTGCCCAGGCCAAGGCAGGAGAACGATTAAGGCTCTCAACCAAAGCCTTTGGTTAAAAATCTGTCCGCAAGAGAGTAGTTTTGGCTTTAGGCTACAAGGAGTCCGTTTTAAGGAATAAGGTGCAATCCTCATTCCATTCCCCAACCTGCAGGACCAGGAGGCTGAGTTTGTGTGGCCTCTAACCATTGACCAATCTGGTATGAGTGACTCTGAAGGTGCAAAAGCACCACCCAGCATAGCTCAGTGGATAGCTGATGCACACGAATCATCGCACCACGGTAAGGTCCGGCCTCAATGAGATGGGGGGTTTGGTATTGGTATTTTGAGAAACGGGGAATGTCCAAGGCAGCAAAAAGTCCAGTGAGGTAAGACGCAAGTGATGATAAACCGCAGTATTATGTAACGGGGGACAGAGGAGGATCGTAAACGAGCATTGTAGATGGAAAGACTGCCCACTTGCTTTAAGACTTCATTCACATAGAATGACAATGTTACATCACGGATGCGTGTAACACCTAGATATTTCACAGTTTCGGTGGAGTGCAACTGCGTACAATCTATATGAAGTTCAGGACGATATATTAGAAGTCGTTGATAAGCACTGTCATTGTGAAGGAAAATACAACGGCACTGCTTTTAGTTCATCTAGCGATAAATGTAACTCTGGCCCATAATGCAAGGCCCTCCAGATAGTCTTATAGCTCGACTTAAGTGGCTCAGGTCGAATGTTGTTTACGTAAGACAACGTCGTCTGTATATTTCAGCGACATCGCTTTGTCAGAAGAGGTTAATTAAGCGACATAACTGGAAAATTGGTATGATGACTAGGTGGCACATGAAGAACACCCGGCGTATGTAGTCAGTAGCGGAAAATTTTATCCCTAAGTCTAATAATAAACTGGGCATGTCCGGATAAATGCAGTATTGACCGAAGTATTAAAATTACTTTTTCAGTCAGCAAATTTTTTCACATTTTATCACGTATCTCGCAATAATCAAAAAACGCGACAGTAAAATGGTTATATTTACCAAGAGCAACATATACCGAACAGAAAATTTTCAAGGTTTGTATTTCGTAAATGATCCTTTTGCAGTTATTAGGGGGTTAACACCTAAAGGCATTGAGAGAATGAGCTTTTTGCAAAGTTCTGTCATGCCTTCACTGCGAGCCAAGGTCGCTACAATTTGTTAAATGAGCAGTTGTTCGTTTGTAATAACTGTCTTCATCTCGCACTTTGTCATTGCAGATAAATTCTCTATTGGGTTCATGTCAGGGCTATTACTAGGCCATGGTAACACTTCTATGCCAAAACCCTCAAGAAAACGGGTGACTTCGCGCCCCTGGTGACCTGGAGCACTGTCATGCGTAAAAATGAAGTATCTTCTCTCTCTTAACCCTCTTTGCTTTGACCATTCACACAGCTGAGGGATCGGTTTTGGCTCCAGTAGTTCCTTGTACTGCTGCTGCTTTATGTTACCCTGGACGATGGAGAGCCGACCAGTTTCGTAGATGCTCATGGAGCTGCATACCATGACCTGAGTGGGATGATTTACTTGTTGAATGATGCAGTCCTACCTAATCTGGTTGCCAGGTAATCGGTGGACGTATAGAGATTGCTAATCAGAGCACCAGAAGATGCACTCATCGCTGAAAACCACATAAAGTGAAACATGGAAAAAGCAGACAACAGTAAATTAATGTAGACACCATGTTTCTGGAAAATCTATGTGAAAATAAAACTTACGCTTCGTACCCGCTCCCAGTCTCCTTGGACTATTTCTGAAGCTTTTTGGCTCATTCCTATAGTTTTTCTTTCATTTGTTTGGTCCACTTTTGCTTCTTCGGAGGAATGCAAGCTCGTAGTCCAGAATCCAAGTCGTCTTCTTACAGTTCTCGAACTAACTGCAACACCATGCTGTTCCAACATCTCTTGGAGTTGTCTGCTAGATGCTATGCGATTCTTAGGCATTCCCTTAGTGGAAGTGAATCGCCTTGAGCTGTTGTTTCTCATTTGCGACCACATTTACCGGAACGTTTAGGGGACAGAGGTAAATTACCTTCCAATTCCTTTCGAAGTCGACATACAGACACTGGGCTGACACCAATCTTCGTTGCAATTTATGTTCCTTTAACATATTTTAACAACATTTCAATTTGTGCATGCGTTCGCGGGTTATGTTACATAATTTACCCTGTAATATGCCAACACCATCTAAAAACTGACGATCAATACGGTTTTGTCGTTACCCGAAAAGACACCTTAAAAATAGCAACAAAGTAATTAAACATACACATACATTGATCAAAAGAGACAAATGCAATCCGAAAATGTAGATTAGAGCTCTAAATAACGTAGAATGATAACAAGATAACCGTCTATTTACATAAATACCGTACAAGTCACAGCAACCAATTTGTCATCAGTTACATAATACATACTTCGCCTTTGAGTGTTAACTTCTTGAAAAATGCCAAAGCATCATTTGTGAAATGCAAACCTCGATGATTTTCTATTCGATATATGTCTTCTTGGTAAATATAAGCATTTTGCATTGACCTCAGTTGATCCCTCCCTGATATGTGAAAAAAAATGAAAAAGGTTGCTGATTGAAAAAAGGTTATAATAATTTGGCCAAAACTGAAGTCTCTTAGAAAGTGGAAATTGTAAGGTTGGATCCCGGTATCACATAGGACTCTCAAGAGGAGCTCACGGTTTACACTGTCGGAAAGATTGCAATATCTGAGGAAGCATACTCGAATGATTTTTATCTTATTATCCAGTGACGCCAATACTGAATATACAAGATAGGCAAGTGCATCTTCAGTAGATCTCAGATTAGGATAAGCAAACTTAAGCGGGTCCTCTGGAACAGTTTGGGTCATCATCATTTCAAAAATAATCTGCTTGAATAACTTTAACTTTACTGTAGTGCAAACAATTGGCCAGTATAGATCTGAACCTATCTTTTTTGCACCGGTGTAATTCTAGCATAATTTCAGCACTCGGCAACTTTACATACTTGTTTGCATGAAGTGTACAGTCAACATGAGGTTATGCCCAAGAATCGGCACACATTTTGAAGACAAGAGGAGCTAATCCACTTGGGCCACTTGATGGTTGGAATTCATCTTCATTAAGTGACTAAGTACTGTATTCCTGTAAATGCAAATGAAGAGATTTTAAGACTATTCACTCGGGGTGAGTAAGGGTAAGAATTATAGTTAGTATTGAAATAACAAAATTTTCGAATTCAAACCTTTAGGCTTCACGTCTAAATTTGACACACGATGCGAGACATCACTATGTTGTTTCAGCATCTGCCAGACCTATCGGCAGCTATTGTTCCCCAGAATGATCTAGACGTATAGATTTTTCAGGCAGCGAAACTCTAACTTGTTAGAAATAGCAAGTGACTTCACTGAAACGTAGTGTTTCTGTAGAAATGCATTCTCTTTGATCTTACACAGGTGTTTTCTACACTTAGAGTAAAACCGATCAGCACGGATTTACGTAGTTTCCTGTGGACAGCAGGTATGAAAACAGAAGTTGAGATAGCTCATTACCTGGTCACAGTAGGTAAATAAACCTCTGTCAAGGAAACTAATAAAGTCCGTAGATGAAAGCGTTGCCCGTAGTCAATATATTTTTGGGGTGAACATTGTCTTCTTTTAAGCTTGCCATCCAAGTGACATATACATACGATTTCTTTTCTGTTAAAATCTGGAGATGACTTGACATTTAAATAATCACAGCTACTAATCAGAGCCTAATTGCATAAAAAGAACCACTACGCATTATTCACAGACTTCAGACCTAGGGCTACATCAAGTCTATTGGGAGAGCTTCCATTTTATAACCCAAGGTCAATAAGAACCACAGTATCAAAACTGTAGAGAGCGCTAACAAAAATGCACAGAATAAAATCACTGTGAGCGACGACAGTTGAAGTGAATTAATCGTAAATTGCTTCTGTTTCAGAGGCGGGGCAGGTAATGGAAATGCAGATAATTGTTAATACAATCTGTTGGTAGCCGTTTAAGCATACTGGCTTACAGTATAAAATTAAACAGTTAACACGGGAAAGCGAGAAAACAAACATGCATTTTGATGACGTGCACCACGGCGGATTGATATAAGTAATAATTCCTCGCCAAAATTGTACATTTCCGTTCGTCTCGATCGTAAATGAATCCCTCGTTCGCTTCAACTGTGCCATCCCCAGCCCCATAGAGCCAGGTCTCTTGAAGCATAATTATGCCTAGCTTAGAGTATTCAGCAGAACAAACTGTGGTTTTCATCGCAATCATTTTGCTCCCAATTGATCGTATATTTGAGCGAAATATAATAGGTAAACTCATGCTCCGCAGCGATTTCTTCCTTAGGGCGACCTACCATCCAGCTCGATGCATTTTAAGAGCACTGTTCTACTTTTTATTGATTCGCTTTAGTATATTTACTGTGACTTTACAGGACAATGTTTGGCGTTCAGGGGAGTTGTAATACATAATGGTTTTAACCTTTCGCGAGTGCAGGTTAACACAATCTCGATTATGGTATGACTTAGTAAAGAAAAACAAAGTGTAAGTTTGTAGAAAGCGTGAGTAAAAGTAAGTCCGCGAAGGGAACACGAAAAGTAAGGCCAATTTTGAAGGATCTGCTATATTCCCAAAAGTGGTCACTACAGCGTTGTATCAATTAAGAGTAAGGAGAAAGACAAACGGAGAGCATAGTATTAGGAATTTGACTTATACTTATTTATCCAAGCCTTGATGATGTGGACCCAGTAACAATGATCTAAATGGTGACTAATACCGCGTCTGTTTCTTTTTAGCTACAAAGGTCGCGGTCGATATGTCATACTTGCTGCTTGTTGGTGTCTTGCTTTGTTCGGTGGCAGCTCCATGCGTCTAATAGTGGTGAACCGCAAAAGATAGATGTTTGCGAGAATATTTTATGCTCTACGTGTTTCCTGACGCACCTTTATCTGTAACTGAATAACTATTGCATATTTTCTCTTTCGTTAAAAATCTGTTGACCTCTGTGAAACATGCATGCTAAAAACAATGGTTCCGGAGAATCTGCGGAAACTGAAGAACCCCGGCAATTCCTTGACGATAACATTTCATTGTCTGGTTAATTTATCAGCAGTAGAAGGAGACATAATGTGGGTTCCAGCAACGCACCGGTAGCGTTTTTCTTAGCGGCGTTGAAGTGTCGGCAGTTACATGCCGAAATAGTGGTAGACAAACAAGGACGTCTTTTGCAGGCCGAAACCGAAGTAAAGTTGACTAAGCTGCGTTTGAAAATGGAATGTATTGAAGTTCCAGAACGTCCTGTAAGTCCTAGTCGATCGCATATGTTTAGCAATGAGCGGCTGGGTCTGTTTATTAAAGACATACATAGGTTTTTGCCCAAGGTGACCTATCTAAACATTTCACCTGATGGTCAAGTTGAAGGTTATCTATAACCAGTAGAATTCTCAAAAATGGAGTTGGAGTTGCTTGATGGTTTCACAGGTGCATATTGAAAATTCGTTAAGTAGTCTGAATACTTTACCGAAATACGGCTGTTTTACGGTGGGCAGAAATTACTTTATTTTATATATTATTGCCGTGGTCGTGCAAGGAAGGTCATCAGCGAGTGCGTTATGTTACCGGCTGCTAAGACATACGACAGGGCAATTCATGAGCATTTTGAGAAAAGTATCGTAAAGACTAGATTACTAAGCAATGATCTGTTGACTGGTTTAAGACAACTTTCTCTCGACTCGGAAGTTCTGTCCTAGTTGTGTTTCAAAAATGAAAGTTGTTATCTTGCCCTAGAACAAATGCATTTCAATGTCGATCTGAATTACATTGCCACCATTGAGCTGGCAGTTAATATACTACCACTTAGCCAACTTTCACCGTATGCATGAATACTTAAATCCATTACTTTCGATGGTAGGCAAGTTGGTGACAAGGATCTGTCGGAGTTCGTAGCGGCCGAAGCCCAATTTGCACGAAGTAGATTTGGTCAAACTGACTCTTCAGTTTGGTTAAGACAATATTTCGAAGAGAAAGCACCGAGAGCAGATGATAATACAAACGAACGTAAGCGTATTATTTTATCAGTTGCAGTGATTCTCCGAGACATGTGTCTTTGGCGTTTGTCAGCCTAAAAGAAATAGCCGAGTGGCGGTGTTTTCTAGCTTCTGATGTTCCTTTGCAGGTGGACTCTCATAAAATACAAAGAGGGATGCCAAGGTGTCTGAATGTAAGCCACCGATCCGCCCACGGTCGAGCAAAGAAAGAATGCACAGTGCTCTTTTGTAGAGGACATCATCCACTGATCTATTCATGAACAAGACACCACGCTCTCTCGAAAAACTATCGCAGTAGCGCTTCTACCTACAACGCAGGGCTGCAGGTATCTTAAGGAATATTATCAGTAGGGTTAAACGGTACGTTGGGATTCTTTGCAACTTACATTTTGTTAGATACTGCTTCAAATATTACCTTAGTGTGGAAAGGCCCATTTCAGCAAACCGCCTTCCGAAACTCACAGACTCGTTTAACTTTCACGACGATGTCGGATTCGTCCACAAATGAGGCAGCGTGTGCCGAATTCACAATTTAATCACTGAATGTCGCAGATACAATTTCATTTATATATGCCTACTATTTATCAAACGCTTATGAAACCCATTGTTACTCCATTGATAAAAATCGTGAGCCAATAACCACAATGAATGGATGCTTTCTTTGAAGAAATTAACAATAATCTTGTCCGATATCTCATGCACGCCAACGTGCCGGAGACACGTTGGCATTTAGAGCAACAATTGGGAACAGGATTAAACCACTTCTCCAAAAAACCTTACTTGGCTGGACGTTAATTGGGCCAGTGTGGTAGTAGAAAACTTTCAGTTATACTCTACTTTACTCCCTAACCAAACATCCACTGAAGATCCGCTGGATAGATTGCGCATGTGGATTCAGGAACTCATTAATCTTCAGAAGAAGACAAAGCTGCGTCTTTACTTGAGCAGGATTCCTTGCATTTGATAAATGGTCATTTTGAGATTAGTCTTCCTTCGCTAAACTCGCAGCTATGGATGCTAAATAACCGTGAGATTTCTTTGTAGCTCTTACAAGGTTTGCGCAAACGTCTGCAAGCTAAACATTCTTTCCGTGATAGGTAAACGCTTTCGTAGAGGTTATTCGTAATGAAGAGTGTGCCGTACCTGTTTAATCTGATCATTTAGAGCATAGCAAAATGCTCCTGGATATTATCTCTCCAATTATGCCGTTATAAAACATAAAAAATAAATAAGCTGAAGGTCCTTTGCGATTGCGCTGCAAAATACAAGCGCTTCTCTTTTAACGGTCGGCTGTTATTAGGCTCTGATAGCATTTAGAAAAGTTAGCGATGCAGTGGTGTGGATATTAACGACCCATCGACTCACAGACATGTTTTTGTAAACGGCTAATCTAGGGATTGGGATAACTTATAAGTTAAGGGAATAGTAAGGCCGTCGTTTTTCATGCATGGATATTAATGGAATGGCGTGCTATTTTGCTGTCTATCGTTTTGTAAGTGATAGTGATTAGTAGAGACTGTTACTCACGTTGGCTAGACCAAACTAGCTGCTGCGTTAGGTAATAAAATGCGTTCACAATTGCATTATGTGCACTGCGGATTGCTACTAGTGTAGATAACAACGTGCTTGTTAAATATGAAACAGTTTTGCTTCAGCAACCAATAAAGGCAGGCGTCGTTCATTGAGTTTACTCCCGAATTACACGGGAAGCAATTCAAAGAGCAAACTAAGCAGTGTTTTCGCACTGTGCTTTTCATCCATTACGTTAACTGGGAACAACATTAGGTACAATGAAACCATGATTTTATAGAGTAAAAGAACGAATGCTTAACTGGTCCCGTAGGATGGTCAAGGTGAAAATTCAAAATACAAATGAATCTTCAGCAAAATTATTTTTACACCGCTTGAATGACTGCAGTATGCGTAGTATAAACTGATAAGACAACGTAATCCATAAGGAGTCACGACAAAGGAGAAATTTGTAACAAATTGTATCAGATTCTGGATAGTATGTAAGAGAGCTGAAAAGTTTTAACGCACTTTGAGAGTTTGGCGGACCCATGTTTTAGCTGGGTTAAGGAGTAATGTGAGATAGTGTAACAAAATGTATGCATATTCAAATGGGGCTTTGAATTCTGCCGGTGTTGGAGCACAGATGACAGATCCCAGTAGGGCATTACACTTATTGCAACAGCGTAGGGAAAAGAAATTCCAACGGCATTCGAAACAACTGTACTGCTCTGGCATCATGGGATGTTGGCTTCTCAAATTATTATTGTGGCTAAGCTTTAGAAAATCGCACAACGTATGTTGTAAATCTCTCGAAATCTGGTAGTTAAAAATTAGGTATCTGCGCAAAAGCTGACATTGTCCACAGAAGACTCCGAACGCTTGAAGCCTTCGTGCATACTGCAACTGATGTAAACCTTTGACATTTTTGGTAACCCGGCGTTTGGATAACTCCAATTCGGGGAGATCTGTCTTCAGCTATAGCTACCAGACCTGTATTGCGTATCTTACATGTATGAGCCGAAAAGCTGGGGGAAAATGTATGGGTCTAATCTTCTAATTGAACGCTTCATGCGGCCCACATGTTTGCAGCCACAGTATGAAGCAGGCCCAGCCTGATTCAAACACCCCGTGTAGGGTTGGACCAAAACTCTTAGATAAATCTCGACAGAATACGCTCAAAACTACTGGTTGCTGAATTTCTAGGGACACATCATCTGGTTTCGTATGTACACTGCTCTACATTTATCCACTGAATCAAAGTAGCTTTTTGAGTAATCACACGGAAATCTTACCTAGATCGGCTTTTAGTACTATGATATAAGCTGGTGTTTTGATTGACATCCACACATCGAAATCATCCGCATAAAGTAGGTAATTTAAGCTTTTGATGTGTGATATCTTTGATGTAGTTCCAATTAACCACATTCCCTCGTGGTATTCCGAATTTAATTGCGATGGGATCTGACAGTGATTCACTTGTAGAAGAGGAGAGGATCAGCAATACGAAAGGTCTGGAGTTTGTAAAGTAGGAAGTCATAATCCAACTTGTCAAAGACATTTCAGTAGTTGTGAACAATAAAATAAGCAACCTTACCAGAGTCTACTGCTTCGGTTCAGCTAGTTTAAGCTAGTAGTAAATTTCAGTTGCACGATTTATTTTTTCTGGAATCCATGCTGCCGCGCGCAAGGCAATTAATCTCTTCCAAATAGGCCGTTAGGGCATCGGAAATAATAACTTTCAACACTTTTAAAAGTCCTAGTAGTTAGATTGATGGGCAGTAATTAGTTGGATTGGAACGGCTAACTTTCTTGTGAATATAAGTAATCATCCCGGGTTTCCACATGTCAACCACATAATGTACTTCAAAAAATGTTGAAACAATCGAGACAGCTGCTCAGTTGAGCTTTCTCCTACCTTCAAAAGCAACCTTCGGTGCAAATTACTAACTCGGGGAGAGCTGTGCTTGCGCATAATCAGTAGCTTTTTTCAAACAACTTCTGTTGTGAAGCATATGATAATAAGTTTTGAGGGTGAGACTACTATCGTCATAGGTTAGGTGGACAATGATGGCCTTAAAATGTTTAGGCATATTGCAGATGCAAGTTATTCGTCTTCTCTTTGATGTTCGCGTCGATCTGTCCACTAGTTACAAAAGACAAAATTCCTCGTTTCACCTTAAATATATGGTTGGCGGTTTTTTAAAATAGCTTTTGGACTGAGGCAATACGCATTGCTAACTGCTGCTGGTACGCCACTTATTCCCATGAAAAGCTGAGTACAGTGTTTACGTTGGGTTGCATAGGTCATCCAGTTATCGGTGTTCTGAGAGAGTTTGCAGCTATGCCAGTCGGAGTTTCGCACCGCTATACACTTGCGTGTCTCGCTTCTCTAAAACAACAACACGTTTCTTAGAGCGAAGGCCTTAGATGTTGATGTTTCGGCAATTAGACTGTTAAACTGGCTGACGAAACGTTCTCGTGCGCTAGCCGAATCCTGGTCTAATAGAAAAACTCACTTGGTTGTCGCACGTTGATTTGTGGTCAATAAATCGTAACGTAATTACGTGTGCGTTCCTTCCACAACTTCCACAAGATATTCTAAAAAAACAAATGGATTCATAGACTAGGACTGATTGATCGCTGCGGCTAATAGGAAGTCGAGGATTACCTTCCTGACCATCAATTCTTTGTTGGTGAATACACGATCGGGCATGGAAAGCTTAGGTTTTCAGCAGAATCAGGTGGTAATGTTGCTCTTGAAATACAGCGGGAAAATGGCGACAAACTCTTGCAGATCCGTTTTACAATTTACTCCAGGAGTGGCTTTGGATTTCAGAGTGTGGATGTTCAAATCACCAAGGATAAGAACGTGAAAGTTATTCTTGCTTATCACCCGCCTTATTTCAACTACCAGAAAGAAAACTAATTCAGGAGTACAGCAGGGATGGCGCCATAAGACAATCACAAAGCTGGTTTCGTCGCCTCTCAAACGTAGACGGCATTTAGCTTCTTCGTCGTTAGGTTGCAGTAACTCGGGCACGCCGTAAATGAAACAGACTAACTTGCTTCTTTCGGTATAGTAGTCGTTTGCTGCCGTTTTGTCTTGCACAGGTTCCTTCTATTAAACATAAGGAAATATGCGAATCCCACTGTTCGCAGACGGTCCGCTAGCAGTAAAACCATCTCGACATATTCTGTGGATCCCAATGTTACTCGTATTAGCCAGAACTTCAGTAGTGATTCGAAGTATAAAGTCTGATGAATCTCGGTAAATTAGTCGGTTTGATTTGAACCCTGCTTGTTACACAAATGAAATTCCATTACTTTACTTCATCCCACTGTTTAGCCCTTAAGTAGATTATTTTGGACTCATAAACGTTTGTGTATATAAAATTGACAACGCACCGTAGTTCCTACTGGTTTCCTTTTATGTGAGAAGCACAGTTATCGAGGGCCTGGGTAACGTATCTTCATGTTGTACCTTGTCCTTGACCCGTTTTACGGCTGTACTGGGTGAGGCAAATGAGATCGCACTTTGAGCAGCAACCGCTGCCTGAATGGATCGGTTATGGAGTGTTCCGGTTTCTTTTAGTCAATCTAAAGAGTGGATGTTAGCGATGCTGCATCAGCCGATGCATTTGATGTAAGCGTTGGTCTTAAGCGTGCTTCTATCCTTCGTGAGGACGAATTGCTTCGTGGTTTCCAACGTTTCTGATATTGCGTGGCCGTGCGAACCCCTGGCCCTATTGCTTGGTTTCAAGGTAGCAATTAGGGAGGTTGAGTGAGATGCCAGCTGTGCTTATCTCGCCTCAACCGAAGTAATGGTTGCAATTAAACGATGTTTAATTTTGGCGACTAGACTGCTGTGCTTAAATGTTAATTCTAGCACGCATTTTAATAGTGGAACTCCCGTGCACTTAGGGCAGAACGAAATTAATCCCGCTGTATTATAGTTCTTCAATTCGGTTCGACAGACTGTGACGCTTTTCGAAGGATACTGGCTAATGCAATTTGTAAATGGCATGCCCGCTTTTTTAACGTAGCGTATGCTTTCCAGGATAATATACTTCGTTCCGAGGTAATTGGTCTTGTGGCCGCGTCCTCCATATTGTCATTGCTCTGCTTTAGGTAACATGACACATCTCCGTCGCCTAGCGTTTGGTTGCCGACAGTCAAGACAAATTCAGATGATTGAAGCATCATGCGTTGTGTGTTGCGCAAATGAGTAATATGATCGCAAGTAAAGCATCTGGAGTGGCAAATTGTTGTGCTGAGCAATTTGGTAGGTCGCACCGGCTGAAGTCACTAGCGGCGATAGTTGACGGGTGCTTTATTCATAAGGCTTAACAGTGGAAATGCTGATCTCTTTGTAGCTACGGCAAACGTTAATTAAATGAGACAAGCCAAAGCATAATCGAAAGCTTTGAGACACATTTATAGGAAGAGGTAAATGTTGGGTAGTTGATGGAAACTACGTGAACGTTCGCTGTTGAGTAGGGGCAAAATATTGCCTAAATTGGTAACTCTGTAAAAACAACCTTCACTTTAAATTATTTCACAGAAAATTCTCCCTCGAGATGGATTTCTACAAACCACCCCAACAAAAGTGCAAATCCAATGAGTAGCAACAATAACTCAAGTTAAAATGAGACATTAGTAAAGCTAATGTGGTGCAATCACCTCGCCACAGTTTGGAGTAGTTAACTTGACAACGAAATCGAAGAAAAAGCTTTTATTTTGTCGGAACTGAGACCTACATTAATTGCCAAAAAACACACAACAGAAAAATCGGTAGATGTAGATTGTGATTTGGCAGCGCCACCTCCTGCATTCTTATATTCAACGCTCTAATGAATTAGGACGCGAAGCGCTCGTCTGCTCCTCAGTAGTAGGCCTATTCCAGCCGGAATCTTCCACTCAGTAGCAACTCTACTTCCTTCATGAATGCTTGAGAAGAAAAAGTCTGCCGCCATGTTTACGGTACCGTCCACCAACAAGTCATCCTTTAGCCTGGAAAGTCACTAAAGTACACGGATGACGCATGCTACGTATGATAGTCACCGACTCACATAACTGAAGGCAAAAAATGTCTCCGAACGATTGTCTTCCGAAAGGATTTATGCTTATCCAACCACGGCACCGGATTGACTAAAGAGCTTGAAAATACGCTATCCATCAAAACGCAAACCGCAAAGCTCCACACAAATCACTAACTGGAAAAGAAACTACAGAAACGTTCAAAACCCAAGGCAGTGAGTTAAGATTATGCCTTTATAAGGAATTTATCTAAACGAACTCTGTCGGAGTTAGAAAAAATTAGTAGTTGTTCGTGGCATGCAATTCAACTACAAAGATTCCAATCCCATCAATTTCCTTGCAGAGCTTGAGACCACGCTGGGTGCATACAACATCACAGCTGACGCTCAACAAACGATCAGGCACAATATGATTCCAGAAAGGAGGTACAAGAGTGAACTCAACATTTGCAACACAAATGAATAAAAAGCTTTGCGAAAGGTTAGGAAAGCTAAAGATATTGTTATCTTACCGGCTAATAAAGGACGTCTTACAGTTGTAATGGACAAAGCTGATTATACGGAGAAAGCGCAATACCTTCTCCAAGACGTGAACACATACCAACCAGTAAACGAAGATCCCACCTAAAGAATTGGAATGCAAAATCAAACGCACCTACAAAACCTAGAAAAATTGGGACATATTACAAAATTAGAACACAGCAAGACGAAACCAGAGGATTCCGTGCTACCGCGATTATGCGGTTTGCTAAAGTTCACAAAGTGGAGTCCCCCTCCGCCCTATCGTGTCGTAACCTGGAGCTTCGAATTACAAACCTTCCAAAGAACTCTGGTAGAGATTGAAGCACCTGCTCTTTGGCTCGGAACATTCCATACAATCTGCAGAACAATTCCTGACTAAGCTCAGGGAAACAGTAATAAAAGAGGAGGAAACCATGTCTTCCTTTGTGGCAACAGCTTTGTTCACTTCAAACAACAACAATCTGGCGAGGCAAGCGATGACAAATCGACTAGACTAACGCAAATCCTCGGACACGAACAATAAAATAGATGTCATCCACATAATAGTTGCTGGATTTTCGACCTTCGACACACGTTAGTTCCAACAGCCAAACGTATGAACAAATAACTGGCACGCCAATGGGTATACAGATATCTGGACTAGGGGCCGCAAAGGTGATCCGCACTCCCGGTCGTAAAAGCTAAACTCTGGCTACACTACGTGGATGGTACCTTTGTCATCCAACAGTGCTTTAAACTGGAACAAACACATCAGCTAATAAACAACACCGTTGCCGGTATCCGTTTCACTAAAATTGGCGAGCATTTGCCACCAGTGATCATCCTTGGATATTTTAGTTAAATGCATACTGCTGGACAACTGGTGACAATGGTTCATCGGAAAGCGACGCAACTAGTGCAACACCTCAATTGCTGTTGCAACCACCCAACAATCTGCAAGCGCGGCTGCTTAACTACTATATTTAGAGGAGCTCAGACACATTGCAATACCCAGCATCTGAAGAAAACGGAGTAAGATCATATGTTCGAAATGTTTACACGGAATAAGTATTCTAGGAATATATTTCCACGGCGTTAACCTCAATAAGACAACCGACGCATGAAAAAGAAAAGCAACGGATAAAAGGACAACCATTCTACTATACATCAATGGCGTCTCTAAAATGGCGGCGAAAATACTACCGCCTTTCGGCATCATAGTTGCCCACGAGCCGACAGAAATTATTTAAGAGAAGCACTTGAACGGTAAGGGCTGGCTTGGTAAATAAGAAACAAGTAGCGGGATTTTCAAAATCCACTGCAAAAATTGAAACAAATACTATGTGGGCCAAACAGAAGGCAGCTCTGCACTAGGCTATATGAGCATAGTCTAGCCATCGGCCGACATGAACGGAACTCCCTAATGTCGGTATGTATGGACGCCAATAACCAACAGTTTGATTTGGAGAATGTCAGAAGCATAGGAGGGGCGAAAACTCGGCAAGCACGCATGTTCATCGAGGCTTGCTACTCCAGGAAGTACTCAGTCAACAGACACTGATCTAGCTACTGCCTATGAAGCATTGTTGGTCAAATCTATACTCCGTTTAAGATCAACATGACAAAGTAATGTAATTGAGGTGGACTCTAGCCAACAGTACTCAAGCGCTGACTACATGGTCAGTTCATGTGGACCATTCGACTCCTGGCGTTCGAATCAGGAATTGATCCATAAGCACTTAGATCTGTAAGTGGCCAGCATAAATCGCAATGATGATCTTGTAAAGCCTGACGATAAATGTTTACAGCCAAATCAGCCAGCTCGGAGAACTCCGGAATACCGTCGTTCAAGCACCCTGTTTAAGGGGCCGTCGGAGGGACAGATTATTTCAGGCACGAGCATTTGCTATAACCTCGTTCCAGCTTGTTACAGTTTCCGGCGAAAATGGGCTCGGACCTGATGAGACGGTGGGGCCGTTGGTCGGGATATGACGCGTGAATTGAAGTGCAACAGGTTAAGCTGCGTACATTGAATGGAATAACGAAAAAGCTTTGTGCGTTCTCAGGGGTGGTCTGTGGGCAAATGCAAAAGGGATTGCTGGCTGAGATGTCAACGTTGTTGTCACGGACGCTGAGGGTCATTTAGGTATCGCGAATCCCCTTTTATTTCCCATTGAACAAGCGGCCAAAATGTCGGAGGAAATCTACGTCGATGATGGCAAGCGAAGTGTAGCAATAATGAACAAGCAGCCAAATGTTCTACGAAAGACCGTTACTGGTTGAACAGTGTTGGCCGTAAGTATATAATAAGTGCGCCGTTGACGTCATGGATATTGAGAGTAACTTGATGATTGTCCACCAGGTGCGTGATGAAGCACGCTTAATTCAACACAGGTGTCAGCTAGGGAGGCATTCCCGCATTTCCAGACTTAACATAACTGAGGCGGGTGTTGTCGGATAGGCCAGTGACGCTAGTTGCCTTTACTTCCTGACCACATATTTTCCCTTTTTGTCCGCATTGCAATAGCGTGTATGATAAAAGCTTGGCCTGCACACCAAACGGGCGATGGTATCAGCATTTTTGATGGCTTTCCGCAGAATTACTTCTGTTAATAGCTTTGCAAAGCAAGCGTTATTGTTAAAAAGCCTGTTGCTAAAGTCGCTGCATAGAGCTGCGAGATCCAACTAGAGTGTAGTTAACTCTCACCACGCTGTGGCAGCTTGGCTGAGGCGTAAACAACCATAAGGAGGAACAGCGTCTTTCTGCATGACGAATGTCACAATAGTGAAGCGACTTAACTTAGGTTAGTGCGATAAAAAGCAACTACTGCATAACCTGTCGGTGGGGATTTGCCTGTAGACTGTAGTTTAATCCCAAAGAGAACACCTGGTGCTGTTTATGACCTATGCATAAAGAGAATTTTCGCAGCGCTGATTCGACAACATGTCGGGCTACTTGTCGCTTAATTGTTTAATTTCGAAATAGTTTCAGAATGTGGGTCCGCTTGGAGGGCGTTACTCAGTTAATGATGGCTTGCGCCCAGGTGACTTAATGTGGCTCAGAAACAGGATGCGTACAAATGTTCGTGAGTTGCAACCTTAGGTTATTTGGCAAGCAAGCAAATATATGGCTACACTTTAATGAGTCAACGGTGATCCTATGACCAGTGTATTCATGCTCGAACAAAACCATCCAAAATTTCAAGACACTGCTTCTAACCGAAGTTAGTGGAAACGTAACAGATAGAATGCAGCGTCGGGACTTTTAACGTCATGATGAAACAAAACCATAAGATGAACACGGGAAATAGCAAAGGAAAACAACGAGTTTCGGACTCACCGCAAACGAAATTTAAGACGTATGCAACAAAATTTGTAACCCGGGTCAGTATTGTATGGCAAAACTCGGTTTTTGATTGAGATGGTGACCAATAAACTGACAATGGATACTGAGAATTCATAAGTGCAGGAGTTACCGGACCCAACTTGTTTGGGCAGTAGCTTCAATGAACTTGGAACAGGCTAGCGCGAACGCACGGCAACGTAGCGGACGAGTTACACAGAACTTGTAAGTTAACAACAAGTACAATCGACAAAACAAGTGGAAGATTGGAAGCTACAAACGACAACAAAATCGTTTGGCAAAAATTATTAAATATTTAATTGTGGCACTTTCATTACTGTCTCGGTGGACAATAATCAATAGTTTATGAAGAGTGAAAGGGCCATTGGTTGTCCTTTTTCTCTAGCAAAGCCGAAGGAATTACAAAGTATGAAATGAAAGTTTAGGTACGATTTCGCTGTTTTTTAGACTCACTAAGCTATTCACAGTAACACAGGTGCAGGTTTCTCCGTTGCGAATTACGGAAAGCACTGGTAAACACAACGTTTTTCTACTTATTTCCTCTTACTATTGAAACGGCCTACATATATCAATGTGGTTGCGATAGCGTTTCCTCAAAGCATTTTGGATAAATATGTGAATGGCACAGAGGCGACCAAGACGGAACAATTAGCATGATGCGATACAAGAAAATAAATGGTGTTCTTATGCGTTTAGTTTTCCTCAAATAATTAAAATAAGTTGCACATAAATATGTACCCCATATACCAGCCGATTTGATGAAGAGAAATCGGACGCTATTTGAAGGAAAACTATCCGATATACCGTCATAAGCCGAGATAAGTATCTCAAACCTCTCATCTAGTTTCGACAACTCATGAAAGATTTATATCGCACGAACCTCACCCACTTGATGCACTATGCCGGCGGCTAATCAAAAATCAATCTACCCCATTGAGTTGCTCGATGAACCATCAAGCAGGTTGAAGCGCAAACAGAAGACGAAGGAACCATGATGAACCCAACACGTCGGAAGACTATAACTGTAGCCGAACAGAATAAATCTATCCCACTGAGGTCGAGGATGAACTACCAATCAGAGAAATCAAATGAACTGCGAGGATCTTAACCAGTCGAAACACTATACTTGCAGCCAAACAAAATAAATCTACCCCATTGAGTTAAACAATGAGCCGCTAATCAGGATGAATCGAACGGAATGTAGACAAAGGAACTGCAAGAACCTCAGGCAGTCGGATCACTATACCTGCAAACAACCAGAATCAGCCTACCCCACTGAACGCACCGATGAAGCACCAATCGGAGAAAGTCAAAGGAACTGCGAGGACCTCAACCCCTTGGAACACTATACCAGCAGCCAAGCAGAATCAACCTAAAGTGAAGGTGGTTCGGCGTTTCTCCTCCCACCTGACCCTCTCAAAATCGAAACACCTCCAATTCGGACACGGTAAATGTGATGTTAATAGCGGACGTCTAGTTCAATGTGATTAGGGTCGAAATAAAGGTTGCTTGTCGCAATCTAACCACACAACAGTTACTAGAAATCCAACTTTGTTCTAATCTTCTAGCTTACTTTTCTCCAACTATAGTTTGAGAAATTCCGTGTTGATCAAACAGTCAGTTTGAAGGGCTTCTGGAAGATTACTGCTGAAGAGTTTGGGAGACACAGGGCCACTAGCGGCGCTAGCCTGAAACCGACTGCTCATGAGAAAGAATCCAAAGAGAACTTCGTTTAACTTCGCCCGCATGGTACGACTGTTCAGGAAATCTGCAGCCAAAGACAGAACATTGCCGGCCATACCAATCTTCCGGAGCTTAATAAGGAATCATTTATAAGGAACCAGGTCAGAGGTTGTGTTAAAATTAAGCAAAACAACATCAAGACGACTGCCGGTATCCACTGAGTTTGCCGCTTCTTGTGGGCAAAATGTAGATTGTTGATACAAAAGCTTGCCTTCAGAAAACAATGCCGAGCTGAAGCAATGATATAGATCGCCTTGCAATGAAACTAAAGGAATCCTTTTAAAATTATTTCTATTGTCTCGCAAATGACGGACGTCAGGCTTATCTGTCTGTAGTTCCCAGAATTCTCTCGGTTTCCTTCTTTTGGATAGTTTTCACAGTACCTAATTTCCAGTCAAATGGAAGGCGACCAGCCTCGGGAGATTGCCAAAACAATTGGCAGATTTGCTCGACGACCTACACAGTCAACGTACTTAGGAACAAGATATGTAAGTCACCGGCGCTTGGCGACGAATTTGGATATATATAAATATATATAAGATTTCTCAACAGCATGGTCTTGGTAATTTCGGTGTGCTCCAGAGTAGTAGGATAAGTGGGCAAACCGTTACTGAATAACGGAGCCCAATCTAAGTATACTTATAAATGTTGCGAGTAAGAAGCCAGAAATTCACCTCAACTTCATGACGTAAAGCTTCATCTTATTTGCCACTACAAGGCAGGATTGCCATAAACCCCATCAATAGTTCCTTTCAGGTCCCTGAAAAGCTCTTTCGGGTCACTGCAAGCTTGCTCAGGGAGGCCAAGCTTATACTGTTCCCGCTTCCAGCGTTTTTTTCGGTGTACACAAATTCCTGACGCCGACCATCGTAACGTGAATCTGTCCAACAGTATTACTTTTCGATGCAGTAGTTTTCTCAGTTTTCCATCTTTCCGGAAATAAGTATGGAAGATGGTCTGTCAGCAACACGGTATAACTGCGTCGAGAATAGAATTCAATTTGGAGCGAAAAAGGCTGCAAGCGCTATCAAGCTCAAAGTTCTGGTGGGCACTACATTCCGTGGCGCTTGCGGCCATTTATATGGGGAGCGGGTCGGCACGCCAGAGCTTTCGGCGGGGTACGCCCGGTGGTGAAAGTTGCGTCATCTTGTCAATAGAAAGGCAAGCACAAAAGGATCACTTCAGTCAAACGGCTGAACTAACTCTAAATCAGATACATCTGACAGTAAAAACATGAAAATGTGGGTAAAGATTTGAGGCGACTGGCCCGGTTATTTCCTATATATATACATATATTTGTATATGGGTTGCATAAATTTCATTCCACTTTATTTGGTTTATTCCGCCTATATATTTAATCTATTAACGTGCACATGTTTCTTACGCTAAATGTTATTGTCTTGGCTAGCTTCGTTGCGTTTGTATCATAGTTCAAGTAACTTGTGGACATTTTGTACATGTTGCTTATCCCTTGATAAACAACTTAATACACATGCTTATTTAGAGAAGAGTTGTGTCTGTATAGCCGTAGGATTTATAATATATACTTCTTCATGATGTTAATGCAAGTAATTGACTGTTGCTTGATATCCCTAGCGTAGCTGTGCTTCATGTGCATGCTGACAAGACGCCTACCTGTCTATTACCCACTACCTCCTCCATACTGGCTCCAGGAGATTGTTAGCCTTTGCTGGAGACGACGGGCTGCACGATCCTTGTGGCACTGTTAGGCTCGAAGAGTGGTTCCAATCACTCAGTGTGGAGCGGATTACGATCCAGCCTCCTCCTTGTGTGCGCTTGATTCCCAAATACAACGTGCTTGTTTTCGCCTGTGCAGGAGTGTGGGCCGGTTCCGCTGATGAAACGTGGCTCCCATCCACCTGTCTCCTTGTCTGATACCTTCTGGTTCACACAAAAAGCGTTGTGCGGTTGGAGCTCTGGGTGGTGCGGCGCAAGACACCCATGGTCCCTCTGTAGGTGCAGGCTTCCTGTTGCCAGCTACCGTGGCAGGCAAATACGAAACCGGATGTCGGCAGCCATATGTATACAGATATATATATATATATAGTGAACACTCATGAGTTTGTGAACTGACCATAGGCTAGACCCGCTGCCTTTGGGTGTAGGTTTCATCAAAGGCTTTGACTGAAGAACCGATTCCTTCTCCTCTCAGGTGTAGGCGCCCTGCCAGTATCCTATTCATCCTCTTCGGTGGTTAGGAATTGGTCGGTGGCCCGCAAGTGAGTACAGCTATGTGGTTACTCCGCTACAGATGGGTCTGCCAGCACGGCCCGTAACGGCGACTAACGGTATCAGCAAATCCCAAAGTCGTCTCCTCTACATTAGCGATTATGGTTCCGAGAACCAGTTCTTACTTGATACCGGGGTGGAAGTCTGCGTCGTTCTTTCTATGCCAGGTGAGTCTATCGCCTCTCTGTCGACAAGCTTAAGGGCCGTCAATGGCACACCAATATCCATCCACGTTCATCGGTCGCTTAGCCTAGACCTAGGTATTCGGCGCACGTTCCGCTGGGTATTCACCGTCACTTCAGTCCCCCTTGTCATCATCGTCATTGACTTTCCCAGGCACTTTGACCTTTTGCTTGATGCGAAATACCAGATGATTGTCGACATTGCAACGATACTCAGTGTACGTGCCATCGCCGCTGATATCGCAACTATAATACTAGGCTACGTTTTCCTTTGACCTTGCCAGACTACGCCAACTGTTTTTCTCAGTTTTTAAGCTGGTTCAGCCAGTGAAAGCAGCTTTACGAGTCGCAACCCAAAAGTCAAGCACCACATACAGACGAATTGCCTACCCGTCTCATGCGTCCACGCCGACTACCGCCCAAAAGCATAAAAGTCGCTAGGGCGGAGTTTGAGCACATGTTTAAACCTTGAATAATCCACCCTTCCGACAGCCATTTGTTCTCGCCCCTGCAGACGCTGCCTAAGAAAACTGGTGATTGACGCCCTTGCAGCGATTAGCGCGAACTCAGTCGGCTAACTTTTCCCGATGGGTGTCCTATCCCACACATACAGGATCTTACCGCATGCCTCACAGGTAAGATGATCTTCAACACGATTGATCTGGTTCGCACCTATCACGAGATACTTGTAGAAGAAAATGACATACCTACAACAGCCGTTATCACTTCTTTCGGCTTGTTTGTAATTTTAATAATGCTATTGGAACCGTGCAACGCCACACAAAGCTTCCAACGTTTCATCCACTATGTCACTCGTGGCCTAGACTTCGCTCATTCCTAATTCGATGATATTTTAGTAGCCAGTTTATCGGAACAAGAGCACCTCGATCATTTTCAAACACTCGCCCAGCGCCTAACCCAAGTCAGTGTCACAATCAACCCGAATAAGTGCAGCTCGGCAAATCAACGGTAGAATTCTTAGCCATCTAGTTTCCTCGCCTGGCATCGAAGTCCTTCCTGATAAGATCCAGGCAATCAAGACTTCCCAGCTCCGACTTCGTTCAAGCACCTCCGTCGATTTTGTAATTTGGTCAACTAATATGGACGCACTGAGCTCATGCAAACTCTAACCAACCTACACAGAAGGAACAAACTTAAATTCGCCTACACTGATGCAGCACAGGCAGCCTTCGCCGAGATCAATGATGCTATCTCCAACATAGCCCTGCTCGCTCACTCCGAATCGACTGCGCCCCTTTCTATTACGACCGATGGTTCAGACGTCGTGATAGGAGCCGTCCTCCAGCAACACATTGGAATGCAATGGCAACCCCTTGGGTTCTTATATAAGCGCCTGCGGGCAGCGGAATCCCGCTACAGCACGTTTGGCAGAGAACTACTTGCCATATACCTAACCATTCGTCACTTCCGGCACACTCTCGAAGGCCGCGCTTTCACAGTCTACCCTGAGCACAAACCCCTCATCGTCGCCTTCAACTCTGCTTGCAACAATTACATACACCAGGGGAAACAGGGCACCTAGACTTTGTCACGCAGTTCACTGCTGAATTTCCTCATGTCTCAGGTGTCGTCAATCCAATCACCGACGCTCTCTCACGCGTCAAGCTCACTCACCAGCCTTTGCCTACCGTCGACCTTGCCACCAAGACCACGGCTCAGGCTCAAGATGAAGACGTACAACGCACTCTGCAGTCCACTTCGTTGCATGTGCAAACTGTTCCGCTTCAAACCAAGGAAGGAACCATTCGCTGTGACACTGGCATATTTTGTCCTAGACCCCCTCATGCTTGTCACATTCCGACGCACAGTCTTTGATGCACTGCTCTCACTATCACATCCCGGTATCCATGCAGGTTTGAAACTGGTCACCGAATGTTTCGTTTGACCAAGCTTAAACAAAGATGTTCGTATCTGGGTTCGCGCCTGTCTTCAATGCCATCGCTCCAAAATACATGGTCACACACGTAGTCCTCTTGGTTCAATTCCTGGCTCGGACATTCGGTTCTCGCATGTACACTTAGACCCGGTAAGTCTCTTGCCTTCGTCACGCGGATTCGTATACATGCTTACATGAGTCGACCGCTTCACCAGATGGCCAGAAGCCATTTCCTTAACAGACGGCAAAGCTGAGACTGTTTTTCGAGCCTTTTTGGACCGGTGGGTCCCGCACTACGGATGACCGTCTACCATTACATCTGACAGAGGAACGCCTTTCGAATCTTCACAATTCGATACGTTATACAACTTTTTAGACCTCCACCGCATTTATATTACAGCGCACCATCCAGCAGCCAACAGGTTAGTTGAGCGGTTTCATAGACAACCTAAAGCCTTGCTCTATGCCTCTTCCGATCCTGGCGGGAGCGAAAAGATTTAGCCCGTACTATTAGGCATTCGCATAATCATCAAAGCTGACTTGCGATGTACACCAGAAGAGCTAGTTTGCGTTACAACGCTAAAGTTGGCTGGATAATTCGTTTCAACTTCCGCATCGTCAAGTACGCCTCCGCCTAACCTTGCGTCCTACCTAGCTCAAGGCATGCGTCCACTACGTCCGACTCCGCCCCATGAACAAAACTAGAGATATGCAAATGCACAGCAGACTCTCTACCTACACTCACGTCTTCCTCCGCACCAACGCAGTACGGCGCCCACTCCAGGCTCCCTACACTGGACCTTTCAGACTTCTGCAAAGGAATTTGAAACATTTTACTCTAGACTAGTATGTTCACTGGACAACGGTGTCTGTCAACCACCACAAAGGGGCTTTCTTTGACGAACAACCTGTAACCCATCCTGATGCTATCGCACAAGCCCTTGAACCTGCGGTGAATTCCGAGCACTGGATATCCAGCAATCTTCCGTTTTCCTTGACCCTCAACCTACCACGTCTCAACCCCAGGCAAGCGAGCGACGCGGTAGACAGGTCAAAGGTCCGATACGTTTTTCAGATTTTGTAAACGTTTGCTGTTTCCATTAACCCGCATTTTTGTCTCTAGTGGCAATCACGCGTCTCATCCAAGAACATTTTATAAATTGGAGAAAATCTCAATAAAATAACGGGGAAATTCTTTTATATGTCTTACAGGGCACAACCAAGTCCATCAACTCAGCGCAATTAGACACGACCAATGCAAAGCAAGCAACTAGGTTGGAGACAAATACTCGCCTGATGCCGGTTCTAGCGAGTCTGTCCTTATGCTGCCGTATGGTATTCTCAATATCTTGCCATAGACGTATCCATCGCACAAAAGGAACTTGCAGAAAGTACCTACTGAAATCCCTGATGAAAGCAAATGACCAACTTGTTACACGTGATCTCGGCAAGTACGTCTTGAGTGTGTCGAATGTACAAGTTGATATGCAAATAGAAGCACTAATCTTAGGGATTTATTACAATTTTACTCCCGGTAAACGGAATCGATTGTTTGTTGAGCATAGTTTGAGAATATTTTCGGCCAAGTTGCTGAATTCCAGTCAACCAGTCCTGATGCTGTCATTTGGTTTAGGAATAAGCTGACCGACATTGTTTATGAAGTCCTCATAATACCGGTAAACCAGAAGCGTGCGCTTACAAGCCGTCATTTAAAAGCGCTACGAGAGTTGAGAGATAAGGGAGTGGTTGTATTAAAACCGGACATAGTTCAGGAGCAGTTATCATGAACAAGTGCGATTACGTACAAAAAAGCTAAAAGTTCTAATCGACAAAAGCAAGTTTCATAGCACCGACGGGATAGAATGTATGACAGAGGTAGAATCTCGTATAACCCGATACACTGAATCATTTCCTAGGTCGTGTAATTGATGAAGCCACCTACAAACACCTGAAGCCGAGCGGTTCCTCGACACCACATCTGTACGGGTTACCAAAAACTTACAAGCGGGGCATGCCACTACAACCCACTTTGTCGATGGTAAAGTCCCCGCAGCACGAATTGACTAGCTGAATAGTTCGGATCTTTGCGCCATTGAGGCAGAACTACAATTTGCACAGCATCAAGGTTTCTTTGAAATAAGCAAAAACTCAGACAACATCAGTCTACCCGACGAGATTACGTGCTCAGTGGACGTCCAGTCGTTATTTACTAATATCCCTTTGCTAGAGACAGTTAATTACATTTTCCACCTGATAGAAGAGGAGAATTTCCGCCTTCCAATAACAGCAGACCTCCAGGTACAGTCCCTGTTAGATTGCGCAGAGAATCACGCTTTCCGATTCCAGCACACCCATATCGCCAAATTGATGGAGTGGCTATGGGTAGTCCGTTGGGCCCGGTACTAATTGAGTTTTTCATGCTGATGCATCCATACTTTTTAGGGTGCTACATTATTTCATTCACTTTGTACACAACTTCCATCGCCACCAGGGTTAAACCACGTATCCATCACGGCAGCCAATGTAATGAAAACTCTAACTTCATTTCGTATGCACACCTCACCTGGCGTAGACAACATCAAACAGAAGGCCTTGAAGACGCTGTATCGAGAAAATGCAGGTTCCGACAATGGGGAAACATGGAATAGTTACTTATATTTGCAAAATCCTTAATGGTTTGGAGTCATACAACTACCGTCCAAGCACTTGCCTCCCGGTTTTTTCAAAGTAATTGCACATATAATTGCAGAGGCGCTCATAGAATATCTTGAGAGCAATAACCTCTTTATGTCACAGCAACACGGATTGCGCCGAATTCGGCCCTGCACTCCAAACTTGCTGCTAGCCCTAGTAAACTGGGCGTAGTCAGTTGATGCCAGAGTAGGAGTTGATGTTTTCTACCTGGAGTTCTCGAAAGCATTCGATCGTTTGGACCACCCCATTCTCCTTCAATAGCTTCGAAGATATGGAATCGGTTGTAACTGCAACTTCCTCACGCTACGTCAGCTGAATGTGTGAGAATGTAGCTCCATTTCTGAACCCCTTGATGTCCAGTGTGGTGTGCCTCAAGGATCGGTTTCGAAGGCATGTTTACTCCTAACATTCATTAACAATCTTGCCAGTGTACTGCAGTCGAACTTATTACTATGTGCAGATGATGTCAAAATTTGCCATGACGTCAGGACATCGGATGATCACATGTCATTGCAGAGCGATCACAACAGAGCTTACGTGTAATTATCCGACAACCGGCTCCAGTTCATCCTGTCCACGTGTAAACTCGGAAGCATACGCCATCAGCTTAGCTATGAATACCGACTTGGGAACCAGCAGTTGCAAGGTGCTACCCAAGTAAATGAGCTTGAGGTGATTGTGTAGGGCAACTTTGGTTAATCGAGACAAGCTGACAAGGCATCAAAAAATGCCAGTCAACATATTGGACTCTTATGGAGAACTTCCGGCAATTTTGAGCCAACAAGCATTCTGCAAGTGATGAACACTTACGTGAGGCCTCAAGTAGAATATGCGATCCACGCCTGCCGTACCTGGCGCAAGAGGGACGTCGATGCGCTTGAAGCTCCACAACGTAGAGCAAACAAGCTCCTTAGATTACTGTTTCACCTCTCCTACCAACGCAGACTGCAGTTCCTGAGATCGTACAGTGGTGAATATCAACGTCAGCGAGGAGAGCTAACCATCATTTTCTTAATCCTGACCAAACCAACGCACCCATCTCGCAATCTGATGAAGCTGAACCAAAATACCAACCTGAGTTGTCATCAGCTTAAACTGGCTACGCAATACAATCGACCAGATTGTCGGCGTAACGTTTTCTCCCTCCGTGTGTCCCGTGCCTAGACTTTCCCTCCGACCCATGTTATCCTTATTCCTATATTATCGCTTGACAAAACGCCTTGATAAAACGCTTTCAAACTTGTATTACTTGACGTAATCTGTTCCACCGGAAGGAGGAAATAACACACAGCTAACCATGAGCTGAACGGCTCTCCGCACCTGGCGGTAAGGATACCTGAACCGGAGCTATGTAATCAGAAGAAGCTAACTAAAGGCTTGGGACTGCCCTGGCTCAAACGGCTGGTGACCTCTGACCCACGAGGTCACACGAGGTCGACTGTCATGGCTCAACAGACAGCGCTGTCAGCATCCAATTAACTCGCTCCAGTAGTAACGACTTGTAATGTCTGTCTGTACATTTTGATTTGCATATAATTGTATAAGCCTGAAGATGAATTATCGAAAATATATGTTCGCTTACCGTGACTTCTGATCATACTATGTGATTTTGAAAGGCAATTTAATCGGTCGCAATTGTTAGATTTCTCGCCGACCAGTGATCGCCCTGCTCCGTTGGCTGTTCTTTTGGATCCACCCTCTCGCTCAGAAGTCGAACATGAGATCAAACTGTCGAAGTTAAATAAAGCCGCGGGACCCGATGACCTTCATCCAGCCCTATTCAAATTCGGGGGACCTGCTCTTGTGGATGATTTACACACGTTACTAGTGAGACTGTGGGAGCAGGAAACTGTCCCAACTGATTGGAGCCGCTCCATCATAGTCCCAATTTTCAAAGGAGGCTTACGATCGGAATGCGGCAGCCATAGAGGAATCAGTCTGATCTCCATCGCGTCCAAATTGCTTGCCTCTGTCATTCTTCACAGACTGACTGGCACTCTTGAAAGCCAGATTCGTGAAGATAAAGCTGGATTTCGTCGAGGTCGTAGCTGCATTTACCAAATCTTCACCTTGCGTCAGTTGTTGGAGCACCGTCACATATATTGGCGACTTACCATTGTCGTGTTCCTCGATATCAAATGTGCATTCAATTCGGTGGATAGACATGCACTTTGGGACTGTCTACTCAGGAAAGGTGTACCTGAGAAATATGTGAATATTATCCGAGCATTATATGCGCGTAGTTCGGGCAGAGTGAGGGCTTACGGCAAGTTGTCGTCACCCTTTAATATATCCAGCGGTGTGGAACAAGGATGCCCGCTGTCACCTTTCCTCTTCAACTTCGCTGTTGACGAAGACATGTAAATCGCGTTTACTGGACACGACTTAGAAGGTGTGGAGCTACTCCCAGGAGAACGACTTCTTGACTTAAGTATGCTGATGATATTGCCCTCATCTCTGACAGCTCATAAACGTGCCAAGCGGCACTGGACAGATTAGCACTAGCTGTCCGTCACTTCGGGCTGTGCTTCGCACCCTCGAGGTGCAATGCGTTCCATCAAGATTGGTCTGGACCGCCTCCAACGCTGAGCCTTGGTCGGGATCAGCTAGAAGTCGTTCAAAAATTCAACTACCTGGGAAGTTGTATCAGCGCCCGTGGGATTGAAGATGAAATTACGAATCTGGTAGCAAAAGCTAGAGGCGCTTTTGCTAACCTTCGCCACTTATGGCGCCGGCGCGACATCACTCTTGCCTTGCTGCTGCTCATCGGATATGCCTTAAAAAGGACGCTAAACCGTTTTCGATTTCGCAGCCACGTCCTATTCCATTGGCCAAACGTACGATGGTAGAAAAGGCCATACAAGAGATGATTTCCAACGATTTGATAGAGCCAGTTAACTGTTCCGAATGGGTGCATCCCATGGTCACGGTGTTAAAGAAGGACGGTACTGTGCGCATATGCAACGACTTGAAAGCGTTGAACAGTCAGATCGTCGTCGAAAAATTCGTTCTTCCCACAGTTGACGAGTTGTTGGTCAAGATAACTGGCGCGCGATTTTTCTCAAAACTAGACCTGAGGAAGGCCTTTTTCCATATGCCATTGACACCAGAATCCAGACCACTTACGGCTTTTCTGACATCGAGTGGTCTATTCCAGTACAAAGTCTTGCCGATGGGACTTAGCTCCGCTCCAGCAGCTTGGCAGAAGTTTATGAATCACTCACTAGCAGATCTACCGGGACAAATCGCTTACATGGATGATATATGCGTTTTCGGGAAATCAAGAGATGAGCACGACTCAAGGCTGCGCGCTGTGTTGCAGCGATTGGAGAGCCTAGATCTTCGGCTAAACCTGGAAAAGTGTATATTTTGTGCTACGGATGTCCAGTTTCTTGGGTACGTCTTATCAGTTGGTGGAATTAGACCATGCGCAGCTAACACTCGAGCTATCACGGAAGCCCCTGTACCGAAGAATACATCCGAGGTTAAGCACTTTCTTGGTTTATGCTCGTACAACTTGCGCTATTTGCCCGATTTTGCAACTATAGCGGAGCCATTGAGAATGCTGACAAAAGAAAAAGCTACGTTCGATTGGGGCTCTTCGCAGCAGTCGGCCTTTGAAGAAATTAAAAGACGCCTCGTCTCCACCCCAATGCTGGCCATTTTCGACGAAAACTGCCCAACATTCGTCTCAACGGATGCGTCAAACATCGGTTTAGGAGCGGTCTTGTCTCAAATTCAGAACGGTGAGGAAAAAGTGATTGCATATGCTTCTAGAAAGTTATCCCCTACTGAAGTTTCATATTCCGCAGGTGAAAGGGAGGCCCTGGCCTGTGTATGGGCCTGTGAAAAATGGCACCTGTTTCTGTTTGGTCGGAGATTTACATTGCGCACGGATCATGCTGCTCTAACTACCCTCCTCAGCCGAGGAACCAATGGTCACAGGCCACTGCGGATTAACCGCTGGTATGCGCGGTTACTGAACTATGATTTTCAAATCATTTTCCGCCCTAGCTCCGAGAACCGTATGGCAGATAGCTTATCACGTCTCCCATTGGATGATTCCGACAAGAATGAAGAAGACGAAGAAAAAGTCATGATTTCTGCTTTACAATCAAGAGAGCTCTCCACGGTTACTAAACAAGAGCTTCAAGAAGCTAACCGGAGTGATTCAAATGTGCAAGATGTCATTCACCATCTCTCTCAAGGTTGGTGTTATAATCTTCTCACTAGACGCAACTCCAAAATATAACAATTCACTGCTCCGCAAAACTTCTAGCCCAACCGAAGGAAAAAAGCAGAACGCCAATGACCCTGACAAATAACGTATTAATCGCAGCCAACGAACACTGTACAACGACTGAGGACCCTGGCTGTATTTATAGGTCTCTGCTGACCTTCGACTTCTAGAATTGGAAGGTCAGCTGCCAAGGTTAGTGGTTCCCCATATCTTTTCCCGAGAGGTCAGGTGGATTTTGATCACGTGTAGAAGCAGAACATTCAGGAACGTTCGAAATCGATGCGATAATCGTTAATAATCGATTAATCGCTAAAATAGGGAATTTCCAAGGCAATTCTTACTTTCTCCCGGACACCTCCCCTCCTGAGATATGTTCCGAGGTGTAAGAGGAAAGCCTGGGATCAACTTGCAGTCTTCGGGACGGTGTTCTCTGCCTGTCGGTCCACCTCCTTGGCAGAAGCGCCCGAGAGCCTTGTTCCGATGTTCTTGTTCTGGATTCGTTGCTCGACCTTGGGCAGTCGTCCACTGTTACTTTCGGCAGGTTGAAAGTTTCCACCAGTAAATCGAACGGGAGATCAGTAGGCCGGTCTTGTTCTGGCTGGCACAATGTGGGACGTAACTGGTTTGCATGCCGCGGCCAGACCTGTGCGCCCACCTTCACGTCATACATGACGTTTCCGCGCTTGCTTTTGACCGTCCCTGGCGTCCACTTCGCATGGCCATCCCGGTAGTCACGTACTAGCACCTTCTGTCCAAGCGTGAATGATCGCTTCTTTGCTCCATGCCGCCGGTTAAACTCCTGTTCCATTCTGCGGTTTCTTTCACCAACAGCAGACTCCGAGCCCGGTCGGATGGCGTCGAAAGGCATGCGGAGCTTCCGGTTCATCATAACCTGTGCTGGAGAGACTCCGTCTGGTGCTTGTGGATTCGGTGTTGATCGGTAGAGGAAAAGGAACCGGTCAACCACCTCCTCTATACGTCCCTCCCCTTTTGATTTTTGGAGGGCTCGCTTGAATGTGTCGACAAATCTTTCTGCCTGGCCATTCGACTGTGGGTGAAACGGCGGCGAGCGAACGTGCTGGACGGCGCATTGCTTGCAAAACTCCTTAAACGCTGCTGAAGTAAACTGTGAGCCATTGTCAGTGACCATTGTTTCAGGACAGCCGAATCTGCTAAAGACTTGGCGCAGTTTCGATATGGTGGCATTGGTGGTGGTGTTATCCATGAGAAATACTTCTGGCCACTTGCTGTATGAGTCGACTATAATGAGGAAACTTCTCCCGTTGATCGGCCCTGCAAAGTCGACATGAATGCGGCACCACGGCTTAGTAGCTATTGGCCATGAACAGAGTTCTGCTTTCGGTGGTGCTTTCAAGACATCGGCACACTTTTGGCAGCGTCTGGCTATTTCTTCCAACTGTTTGTCCATTAAGGGCCAGTATACATAACTGCGGGCAAGCGCCTTCATCCGGTTGATTCCAGGATGCCCGGCGTGGAACTGTCGAAGAATGCGCTCCTGAAGTGTCTTGGGGATGACCACTCTTTCCGAAAATAGTATGCAATCGTTTACAATAGCGAGTGAGTGTCTCCTCTGAAAATACTGTTGCAACTCGGCGGATGGACAGGAACGTGGCCAACTTGTTTTGTGGAACTGAGTAACCTTCTTGAGTATTGGGTCCCGAAGTGTTTCGGTCCGCACAGCTTCTGCGGTAACTGGTAGACAGTGCAGTGCATCAGTTACCAGAAAGTTGACGTCTGGTTCAATCTCCACCGAGGCAATGATTGTGTCTTCATGTTCTTGCTGACGGGTATCAATTAGGCGTGACAGTGCATCTGCTTGGCCAATGGAAACTGTCGACTGATATTGGATCTCGAAATCATACCCCATTAAGGTAAGAGCCCAACGTTGTAGCCTGTTGGCTGTGTAGGCCGGGATGCCCTTTTTCGAACCAAAGATAGCGAGCAAGGGTTTGTGATCTGTCAGAAGCTTGAAGCGGCGGCCGTATAGCATTTTGTGGAATTTCTTAACCGCGTACACTATGGCCAATGCTTCTTTCTCAATCTGACTGTAGTTCTTCTCGGCCTTGGTAAGGGTTCTGGCGGCATGGGCGATTGCTTTTTGAGATCCATCGGTGTACGTGTGCGCAATTACTGCACCAATCCCATGGCTTGATGCATCTGTGGTTAGGACGATCTCTTTGGAGGGATCGAAATGGGTCAAAAGCAAGTTTGAAGACAACAGTGACTTGACGCGTTCGAAGGCATTCTGACATTCTGCTGTCCAGTTCCAAGGTTGTCCTTTGGATAGGAGCTTGTTTAACGGGGCACGCAAGCGGTGCATCTCAGGCAAAAATGCGCTGTAGTGGCTGATGAGCCCACAAAAGGAACGCAGAGACTGTAGATCTGTGGGTGGAGGCATTTTTCTAATGGCTTCGATGTTTTCCGGATCTGGTCGACGTCCATCCTTTTCGAGGATAAACCCGAGGTATTTGATGAGCGGCGTGAAAAATGTGCATTTATCCTCACGTATCCGGAAGCCGTATGACTGTATGCAACATAGCACTTCATCCAAGCGGTTGAAGAGTTCTTCCGGCGTTCGACCCATCACTATGATGTCGTCCAGATATGCAGCGGTTCCAGAAACTCCCGCTAGCATGGTATCCATCAACTGTTGAAAGATGGCTGGCGCCGTTTTCACACCAAATGGCAAGCGGTTGTATTGGAATAGCCCACGATGAGTGTTGATCGTTAACAACTCCCTCGAGACTTCGTCAACATCCACTTGCAGGTAAGCATCGGATAGATCAAGCTTTGCAAAGTACTTACCACCATTCAGCTTTGCAAAGATATCCTCCGGTACAGGTAAGGGATACTGATGGTCGTCCAGCGCGGCGTTGAGGCCAGTTGAAAAATCAGCACAGACGCGTACCTTGCCATTTGCTTTCTTCACTGCGACAATAGGTGCGGCCCATGATGAGTAGTTGACGGCTGTGATGACTCCGGCACGTTCCAGTCGATCGAGCTCTTGCTCAACGGTTGACATGGCTGCATATGGTACCGGTCTTTTGGCCTTGAACACTGGTTTAGCACCTGGTCGCAAGTTCAGTGTTGCCTTGAATTTCGTACAGTGACCCAAGCCATCCTGAAAGACAGAAGCAAATTTTCTCTTCAGGGTACGTGTCATGTCTTCAATGGACTTTGCAGATGGGTCTGGACTTGCTCGAACTCGGTTGCAGATCTGATTCAAGGGAACATCGAGGAGGTTCAACTTTTCAATCCAGTCGAGGCCAAGAAGATTCAAATTCGGCCGGTCCGAAATGTAGCATGTTCCCGACTTCTCCACACCTTGGAAAGCAATCTTGCAATTGAGTTCGCCCACTAAGCGTAACACACCGCCGGATGCATTATGTGCAACTTTCTGGGAGTCGACCATCTTCGGCCTCTTTAGGTGATTCCATGTGCGCCTGGAAATGATGGTAATGTCTGAGGCCGTGTCAATTTGCAGTTTCGTTGGGATACCATTGATTAATACAGTGATGAATCGTCGTCTCGGTTTGCACTCGCTTTGGAATGCGGCGACTATGGAGAGAGATTCAGCGCCGCCCCTTCTAGAATTAACCCTTCGGTGAGACTTCTGCACTTTCTTCGACCGGACTTGACTGCAGCATTCCTCCTTATGCCCACGCTTATGGCACGTTTGACAAATATGTTGTTTGAAGGGACAAAAGCGAGCGAAATGCCATTCGCCGCATGACCAGCATGCTGTGGGCGGTTTCTTCGTAGGCCTCTTGAAGGATTTGCTTGCTTTGGCGGTCATGGTCTTTTTCACGAGTTGCACGGTATTTGGTGATGCTAGACCATTGCGTTCGACCATGGCAGTGTCGTGTTTTAGAGTGAGAAGCCGCTTGCATTCGCTTACGAGAGCCTTCAGTGTCAGATCAGGGTCCTGCTCTAGCTTAGCTAAAAGCCGCATTCGGATTTCAGCATCACTGGGCGATTGTAGAGCACCGACGAAAATGAGACACTTAAACTGATCGTCCGTTAAAGAGCGTAGTTTGAATCGTTCACACTCACGGTTAATCATGTCTGCTAAGGCCCCAAAATCGTCAGATTCCTGTTTGACTATTTTCAGGCATTGATAGCGAATACTAAACAAAGATACCGACTCACCAAAAATTTCTTTCAACTGCGACACTGCTTCGTCAAATTTCAGATCCTTCGGCTGTTTGGGCAAAATGTGGTCTATGAACCTTGAATGTTCACTTATTCCGAGCTTGCGGAGTAGCAATCGCACTTTCCAGGAGTCGTCCTGACGACTGAAGTCCGTCTGGAACATGTCTTCCCAGCGCTTGAACCACGCTTCGAAAGTGCTTCCAGAATCCGCATCATAATGGAATTCAGTGATAGCGTTCGTGAGAAGATCAACAGAACTCGCCTGCGTGTCCCGCGTCGCTGCTCCAGTTGTCTGCAAACTCAAGCATTTTGTCAGATTTTCAATCATTTTCATTTGCGCCTCCATTTGAGCTTGCTGTTGAAAAAGCAGCTTTTGAAATTGTTCGGCAGAAAAATTCATCACATTTCCACTTTTCTCCGTCGCCATTTGTTATAATCTTCTCACTAGACGCAACTCCAAAAATAACAATTCACTGCTCCGCAAAACTTCTAGCCCAACCGAAGGAAAAAAGCAGAACGCCAATGACCCTGACAAATAACGTATTAATCGCAGCCAACGAACACTGTACAACGACTGAGGACCCTGGCTGTATTTATAGGTCTCTGCTGACCTTCGACTTCTAGAATTGGAAGGTCAGCTGCCAAGGTTAGTGGTTCCCCATATCTTTTCCCGAGAGGTCAGGTGGATTTTGATCACGTGTAGAAGCAGAACATTCAGGAACGTTCGAAATCGATGCGATAATCGTTAATAATCGATTAATCGCTAAAATAGGGAATTTCCAAGGCAATTCTTACTTTCTCCCGGACAGATACGCATTCAGAACAGCTGGCTTCAACAATAGAATAAGAATATTTGATGAAAAATATGATGCATTTATGAACACTACAGGACTCCGTTTCTATAGCGTGGGTCGGGAGAACGAACACTCGAAGTTTGTTTGTTTTGGTATTTATTATTTTGGAAGTCCAAAAGCAGCGCGTCCCGCGCGTGTGTTTTATTACGTATTTTTCACTCACTGGTCCATTGGAGGATGTAGAGGTTATCACACAAATTGTACACATTGGCTTGGTCGGTGGGGTACTGTGGAGTCTGTTCGGTAGCTTGTTGTGATGTTTTAGTCTCGACTGGCTGGTGTTGTGTCGGAAGTTAGTGCTCGCAAAAAATAAGATAGCATATTCACACAAATTAACTAACCTCTTGCTGTTATCATTGCGGGGGTCTACATCGCGCTGACCGCCCAAATCAATTTCATCGAAGAACATCTTGTCAACTTGTGCGTTCAGATTCCCCCAGCACAACAGCGTCAGTGCTTTTTCTGAAGCGAAGAAGCTCGGTAAGTTGGCGAAAGTAGTCGTTGTTTACCGAATCATCGCTATCATTTGTGGGTGCGTAAGCAGCGATAGTGAATATACACTTAGTAATACAGCACGATTTCGAAGCTATGAAGGAGCAAGCCAATCGGACCGCACATATCCGGTTACTGACTGGAATCCAATCAACCAGAGCAACTTCAGCTCGGGGACTCAGGGCAATGCTACCAGCTTTGCCGGTGCTCGAAACTGCATCCGCATCGAATAGGCGCAATTAGAAAATACTGCTGGTGTCACCTGATGGGATGGCAAAGTGAGCATAACGCTCGAGTCTTACAGGTGGATCTCCGATAAGCAGAATATATTGATGGAGTGGGTCTATAATTTTCGGGCAAGTGCTGCTTGTTCACTGATCTGTAGCAATGTGCATACATTGAGACATGCCAATCTGAAGCAGGATCGAGGGCTCTAAATGTAAGCCGCTGGACTGGGCTTCACCGGTTTCTTGGACATGGGCTTGTCGACAGGGCAAGATTGAGGCTGCGCGTTTGTATGTGAGTTGCAACTAGAAGAAAACGACCGGCAAAACTCTTTGTGGGTGTGGCCAAGAATCAGGGTTTGAACATAAGGGGATTAAATTGAAGTTGGTACGGGGCCATCAGGGTGAAAAGCGTAAGGTGGGAATAAATGGATGGAAAGGTTTGAGCATTACCATCCAAACCCCTACCCACCATTCTCGATCCAGCGGATCGGGCACAGTTGCTTATCATCTGTTGTGGCTAGAGTATTAGGAATTTATTTGACAAAAGTTTCATAGCCTCGCCTGGGTGCGATAATGTCAGGTTGCCTAGGCCTAGACAGAAGAGCGACTAGGGTTCTCAACCATAGCCTTTGGTTAAAAATCCTGACTGCAAGGCAGCTTGTTTGACTTTAGGCTATAAGGAATTCATTTTAAGGAATAAAGAACCAACCTCATTCCAACACCCAACCTAGGAGACCAGGAGGCTGATTTTGTCTGGTCTCTAACCATTTAACAATCTGGTATGAGTGACTCTGAAGGTCCAAAAATGCACCACCCAGCATAGCTCAATGGGTCGCTGAGGCCCAAAAACAATCGCACCAAGGTAAGTTCCAGCGCCATTGCGATATTTAAACAGCAGATATCCAATCTATAAAAAAGCGATCAGTGTCATTATATCCAAAGTTTCTACGCGATCCGGAGTAGGTTTTTCCTAATATATTACTCAAATATATGGACCAAGCTTCCCAAGAATATCAGAACACGCTATGTACCTTGCACTTTTAAGCTTGCGAATCCTTTATCGTCCGAAACATGGTCAATATATTCGGGACATAATAATCCCCAGATAAAGATTTCGAGAACGTTATGGATGGCGCCGGAATAAATTTTCAAAACACAAAATATTGGACAACGGTCTTTTACATTTCATTTCACTTTTTCCTGTATTCGAATATGTGTCAGGTGTTTTTGAAGAACCATGGTTCTGGGGTGCATGATATAAAAATATGCACCATGCTGAGACTGATGCATTCATAATGGTTCTTCATCGCAATTGGGCTAAACCAGCTTACAATTCAATTGGTTATTTTTATGATGGATGCATTTAATTTCAATTTTATTTGGTTTGTTGAGCGTACCTGAATAATCTTCTATTAACGTGCACATATTGTTTTCGCTAATTGTGGTTATCTACGTTAACTTTATTGACTTTATAGCATTTTTTGCAAACGTGGATTGTCGTGTAGTCGCTTTTAACCAATTTACTACGTCTGCTAATTTAACCGATTTATGTTTGCATAGCCATAGGTTTAACATATATATTTCATTTTATAATGTAATTTGAAGTGATTGGCTGTTGTTTAATATCCCCGGTGTGGCTGCGCTTGATGTGCGTGTTGTCAAGGTGCCTATCTGTCTAGTACCCTCTAGCTTGTGCATACTGGCTTCAGCGGACAGTTGGTTTTTGCTGGAGGGGAGGGGTGCACGGTCATTGTGGCCATGCTTGGCACGAGGAGTGGTTCCATACACTCTGTGTGGAGTGGACCAGAGCCCAGCCACCGCTTTGTGTGCGCTTTATTCCCAAACACGACGTGCTTGTATTCGCCTGTGGAGGAGAGTGGGCCGGCTCCATTGATGAAACGGGGCCTCCATCCACATGCCTCCCGGTCGTATTCCTTCGGGTTTACACGGGATATAAGGTGTGTGCATGGAGCTGTGGATGGTACAGCACAAAGCATAGGAGATTCCTCCATAGACATAGCTATCTTGGGGCTGGCCACAGTGACAGACAAATCAAAGCCGGATACCGCCAACTATTATATCCAAATAATTTGAAAGCACAACTTTTGTTTTTGCTAAGATTTCTGTATCATGTTCACCCGTTGATTATTTAGTCCTTGGTCCGTCCTGGAAGAACTCATGTAATGATTTACCCGATTAAAATATGGTGATTATCGAGTTCTGGTCCAGGAATTTACTAGGCCGTATGCGGAATATGCTTGAGGGAGGCTGATAATTAGGCAGGTAGTTTGGTAGTTGTAGGTAGGTGTAACCAGAAGATAATGGTGCGCGTTATAACCGGCTCGGAATAAAGTGTAGCGCTGAAATGGCAAGGTAGTTGTTGACATTATTATATTTGTTTCCGGTATTTTTATTTAGTACCCGAAAGTCAAGTGTTCTCCACCTCTAATAGCTTCAGTAATGACTAAACCGTCTGCGGTCGGCGCAATGCGGCCCCGGTCAGAACTAGTTGCGTCAGTCAGGATTTGTTGCCGTGCAATAAGATTTGAGGTCGAAAGTGAGGCAGTGTTCTTTGATATTACCGCTCCTAAATACGCGTTGTCCAAATCAAGTTAATAGTTACATTTCCCACACTTAATTTACGATAGGCATTTGGATGTTTGTGCGGTTTATCAGCGGGAGAGCCTGTGGTGCGTTAAGACTGATGGGATTTAGATCCTGACGGAGCTTCTACCACTGCTGTTACAGTTGTGCCATTAGCACATGTCCGAGACGTCTCCTAGTACCAACCGCTGGGCGGGAGTTGGGTTACCTTCTTCTCCCTGCTAAGATCCAGGACATTAATCAGCATGAGCCAGGGAACTGATCATGAGTTAGACCCGCTGCCTCACGGGTTTACATTTAGTCAAATACTTTGGCTGAGGAACTGAGTTGTTCGTTTCTCAGGAATGGGCGCCTGCCAACAATCTTGTCCATCCTGTTCGGAGGTTGGAAACTGGTCGATGGCCCTCTTCCCATAAAACCTAGCCATGGGAAATACAAGTCTAGGATTCTAATCCCACAGCTAGATTGGCGTAGAGCGCGTGCGCCGCGCATTGTCTCTGACGGTGGAAGAGAATATCCGGGGGCTGAATGGTTTGCTACTGCCCGCCTTAATCCACGCAGCTCCAGCTTAAATTGGTGCAAACCCGACAAAACCAAGTGTCTTGCCGTGGTCGCAGGTGCGTGTCGTAATACGATCGCAAAACACAAATGAATTGTTCTAATACCCCAAAGGCTGCGTGTGACGGCCGGCGAGCGGATCTCAATCTGTCTCTGTAATCACGTTCCCAAACTAGATCTGTTACTCAGTGCCTTGTGGGTCAAGCTATTAAGCCAAAGACTCCGGATGGAGTCCCTCAAGAAAAACTTCCAAAAAACCAACTGCCTTGTGGGTCAGGCTATTAACCCCAAAGCTCCAGGTGGAGTCTCTAAATCAAACCACTAAAGCATAATCGCAGCCACGCTTGCGCTTGCTTACCTTTGCAATCCTAGGCCTAGGCGTAAGGCACTCAGCATCGGGTGCTGGAACATGCGAATATTACTACACCGGAACTCGAGTGAGCGCCCCGAGCGAGGCACTGCACTCCTCGCGATGGAACTGGCCCGCTACCGCATCTTTATTGCGGCGCTCAGTAAGACTCGGCTCGCTGAGCAAGGTAATTTGCATGAAGTAGCTGCCGGCTACTCGGTCTGCTGTGTGGGCAAGGCCAATCAGCACCATGTGAACATGGAGCGGGTTTTGCGCACCCAAATGGCCAGCTGGTGGGTGAAATATATATCTTCAGCGCGTGACTGGGTGTTCGTCTACGACTCGGAAGTGTAACTTTGCTAATTTTATAGACACATACGATCGGCCTTGTGTTATCTTGATGAGATGGGTGATCAATTCTACACTCAGCTATCCTCAGTGATACGGTCTGGGCCAAGGAGCGACCGACTAATTTTGCTGAGTGATTTCAACACGCAAGTTAGGCGTGATGTATCGGTGTGGACAGATGTCATCGGTCCACATAGCATCGGTTCAGTGAATGCAAACGGTTAAAGGCCGCTCTCACTGCGTGCCACTCACGACAGGACGGTCATGCACACCCGGTTTGCACCGAATGCGAGTAACATAGCAACTTGGATAAACCCACGGAATGGTTACGAGCATTTGTTGGAATTTGATATCGTACACTAGCGTGATATACGTGAACTGCGCAGCACCCGTGTGTTGCGTGGAGTTGAGCGTGTCATTTATCAGACCTTAGTGCGGACCAAAATGCACATATATTTTCGTAAATCTATGGCTTACACTTCCGCCGTGCATTGGTGTAAATTTACCATTCTCTCTCTCGGTACTATAGCGAAACGTATTGAGCTCTAGAAAGTGATAGCAGCACGACTGTGTGATGTTGACTGCATAGCCGCAGTGGGCGACCTGTGGCACCACATTCCCGACCAGCTGACAGCTGCTGCCGAGAAAACCATCGAAATGACAAAGTGCAAGCAGACTGGTTTAATGAGAAAAATGCTACGATTGGCCCATTAGTGTCGGCGGTCTAATGCAGCATTTGCTGCACATGTGGCAGATCACATTGATTTAGGTAAGAAGAGAAATTTTGAAGCATTCTATGGTGACTGACCCACTAGCTCCGTCGCATTGAAAACGCAATTTCGACGGGGAGGGGGTAGCGGATGTACTGCTACAAGGAATACTTTGACTAATTTAAGGCAGTGAATGGACCGAGGTTGGTATTTCAGGCGCTACCTGCACATAGCGTGAACTAGCGTTCAGTGGTCGAGGGGCCTAATTAAACGTTCTCATGCATCCCGATGCGAAGGCGAGTCTGGCAGACACGCCGATCATGGATGAGACGCAGAGAGCATTTACTCAGATGCGAAACGGCAAGTGCGCCGGTGCAGACCGGATCCAGCCTGAGGTATTGAAATGCGGCGTAACCGCAGTGGTGACTGCGCTTCATCAATTGGTGCAAGGCGTATGGATTGTAGAGGAGGTGCCTCCTGAAGTGAAGGGTGCGTTTGTGGTACCACTGTAAAAGGACAAAAGAAGCAAACAACTTTGCACGAATTATCGTGGTATCAACTTGCTGAGTTGTGTGGGCAAGGTGAGTTCACGAAACCTGCTCAATCATCTCGTCGGTCAGGTTGAAGCACCGCGCGTGACGGAAGAGCAATGTGGATTCCTTTCGGGTCGCATCTCGATCGATATGGTGTTTGCGACTTGAGAGTTGCAGGAAATTTGTGGATAACGAAACCGGCAATTTTCTCGCTTGTCGTTGATTTCACCAAGACAATGAACCGCGGTGCATTGTGGTTAGTGTTAGGTACAATTGGTTGTCCGAGTAAGTTTGAAAGTTTACTTGAATGCCTGCAGATTGGTATGCGCGTGAGGGTGCAGCTGGGTGGGCAGACCTCGGATGACTTCGTAGATATCTCTGGTGCGAAGCAAGGCTGTGTCTTACCTCCTGTCCTGTTTATCATATATTCGTGCAATGGTGTCTTGTGCTTTTGATACCACGTGCGTTTACGGTGTTAGTGTGCATTACCATAATGATGGTCTGTTGCTAAAAGTGCATCGTTTCGCTCCGTGATCTATAGCGTATGCGACATCTATTCGTAAGTGGCGGTTCGCTGATGACTGCCTGTTGTTTGCGCACACCACGGATGATTTGCAGCACATGATTAGTGCTCTGGCTTCTAAAATGGCCAAATTTGGGCACACCACCATTCCGAGCAAAACTGTCTGCCTCTTTCAGCCTTCATTGGAGGTGCTATCCTTAATACTGGCGCCAACCAGCCTTGTGATGACGTATTGGAAACCACCTCCCACTTTTGCTACCTTGACAGTGTGGTGTCTACCGACCAGCAGCTACACGGTAAGCCTTGTATCCGCGTCTGGAACGCAGCGGTAGCATCCAGGAAGCTAGAATACCGAGTGTAGAGCAACCATCAGCTTATCTTTGGCATGAATGCATGGGGCTATACGGCTATACGGCAGCGAAGCTTGGTCGATGTACCGGCGGGGTGGGCGATAACTCGAGCGGCTCTATCAACAATGTCTGCAACGGATTCTGCGCGTCGGTAGTTTCAACAGAGTTGCGGACAAGGAAATGTTGCGCCGAAGTGAAATGTGTGCTATCAACTACCTACTTTTGCTGAGACACCTAAGGTGGATTGGTCATATGTGGCGTATGTATTGGACGCGGATACCGAAACACATTTAATATGGTTAACTGGGTATTGGGAAGCGGCTTGTGAGGAAAACGAATTTACTTTGCCATGACATGATCAAATTGAGGTTCGCAAATTGTAATCTTGATTGCAGATCATGGGAATGGGAAGCGATTTCTCGGCCTGCATGATACCATCCAATAAGGAAGGACGTTATCAATGTGTTAGGGAAAACTAACTTACATGCAGAAAAGAAGCTGCAATTTCAGAAAAAGCAGGCGCCGATGGGTTGTGCTCCATGGACAACGAGTGCATGGTGCTGTAGCACATGTGCTTGCGAGAGACTGGGTCAGGAAAGCCTAGTGAGTGATGATGGAGGCCACCCTGGGTTAACACCAAATCGACGAGTTTCCTGCAAAGAACTTAGACAGAATCGGCGCAGCGTTTATAGGTACGCTGCATTCAATTTACTAACTGTGTGTTTGCATTCTGGGTCCTTTTATTTCAAGTAATTGGTTTGCTGTATTTTCCTAATTCTTGCGTTTTTTATATGAATGTATACCTGCACTATTTTATATGAACTTGCACCCTTTGTTAAAGATAATTGTAGTTATCTTTGGCAACATTTTCGCCGTTGTAGCATTTTTAAGATATATTTTCTGATGTATTTAAACTTCCGCGCATTTTTGCAACTAATTTATTTCATAAGCCCGTTTAGTGAGGAGTTGTCACCCTAGCTGTGGGCATTATCCGACTTAATTTATTTGATGTTATCGTTTCAAGCAATAGAATGTTATTTGACGTCATCGGTGTGACTGCACTTGATGTACATGTTGCCAAGGTGCCTACTTGTCTATTACGCACTACCCTTTCCATATTGGCTTCAGGAGACAGTTGTTCGTTTCTGCAAGAGACGGGATGCCCGGTCCTTTTGGCCGTGTTAAGCTCGATGACTGGTTCCATTCACTCTGTGTGGAGCGGACTACGGTCCAGCCACCGCCTTGTGTGCGCTTGATTCCCAAATACAGTGTGCTTGTGTTTGTCTGTGAAGGAGTGTGGGCCGGCTCCGTTGATGAAACGTGGTTCCCATCCGCATGCCTCTCGGTCTTATTCCTTCGGGTTTACACTGGATATGGGGTGTGTGGTTGGAGCTGTGGGTGGTGCAGCGCAAGCCATCCATGGTCGCTCTTTAGACTCAAGTGTCGTGTGGCTGGCCACAGTGACAGGCATATCCAAAACCGGATACGGCCAAACACATATAAGCTTAGCTGTCACGGTTTTCAGGCGTTGTCATTTGTAATTCTGGGAAGGAATCGTTGCAGAGGCTAGCGATCAGGCTTTATCAAAATATATTTGTATTGGGTACATGCAGTAACGATATGTTGGCAGTGCGAGGAACAAACTGCTTATTATTTGCTTGCTAATATAAAACTGCTTGGACGACAATGCACCGGTGACGTCTTTTTCAGACGCAGACATTTACAGGCGACCACGGACATCTTAGAAACGCTAGATACTGTTGTCTTTCCTTTATTCAAACCTAATCTTTCTGGTATGTTAAGAGCGAACACAATATTTGTTCTACAATTTCATTCATGTATCTCTGAAGCGATGCAGTCGATTGGTTGCCCACCATTTTCGTAGTGAATATGATCAAACTCATCAACTGGGTTGCTGATGTAATCCAGTAAAATTAAGTGATGTTTGAAGGTAAGGTACCAGTATTACTTCTGACAATATGGACATGGAACGGAGTACGGGAGTGCTGTTGAGTGCACCCACCTGCAGCAGCGCCGACAATATATTGAACTCACCCATATATATTCTACAATGCTTTATAATAACTTCAACTGGAAACGTAAAGCAAAAACGTGTACAACCCCGGGTATTTCACCAGTCTTCTTAGGACATGCCCCGTTAACTGAGGGGAATCTTGTATCCAGTTGCTGAATCGCTCATGATTTTACTCCTTGCAATCGGTAATCGGATATATGGCGGTTGAGCAGTATTTCAGCACCACTGATAATATTTAAAAGAAGTGGCGATTAACGATGCTTCATATCAAATGCAAAAGATGCATTTAAACGCCATAAAAGTTGAGTTTCTTTTACTATTGTTCATATGTTTTGTCTATGGATTTCCAATCATAGACGCCAAGATTCTTTATAATTGCATTATATAAGGTCTTTTTGGCCAGCGGGAATATAAGCTAACTAAACAACATTTACCGATCTAATGATTGCGGACCTCCGAGGACCTCAGAAAACAGGCAGTCGGGGTTGTATTGCGGAAGCTTATTTTCATCGTGAGCTTCAATTACACTTCAATCATTCACGTAATGTGAACACAAAGTACAAGAAGACAGTTGAAATTTAGGTACGTTATTTATTTGCATCAGGAACAGAAAAAATCCATGAAACTCTTTTGGATCAATGATTACCTTGATGAACAAGAATATCGTAAACAGCATTAGATACACGGTTTTTTTAAGTTTGGAAACATTGTGCTTATTTTATTAGCAATCGAGGCTGCACTTGTTTGAAACGTCTAAAGTAGCACTGATAGTGGTGGTCACTTGCTTACAGCTCTTAAGGGAATAACTGCTTCCGCTCAATGATTGAAATAACCAAGTAGGTGTCCGGACTTCCATTTTTGGTTTAAACTGTACTGCTATCAGTATTACTCCGAACAGCAGTAAACACTATAAAATATAATAAGTACCATTCAACGATTTATCAACGACGCTTTAATAAAAATGTATTTTAACCTATGTGGTAAGTTCGCTGCCTGCTACATACTTTTACTCGGAGGATGGATGATTCCGGGTAATTAAAGCACTTAAATGGCTATATTCAATTCATATTTTGTAGGTTCATATTAAAGTTCTAAGTCCTGTTTGTGTGTTACCTTGTATAAGCGAGTACACATCACGTCTCAAGTGATGCGTTTTGAAGGAGAGTTGTCCAAAACAGTAATCCTCCGCGTTAACTCTTGATTCCACTTTTAGACCAATGGCATGAAAATTGAGTGGTATACGACACATTTAACCTTGCACGTCCATCGTGAATAATGACTAAACATTAGAGGAAATTCCACCGTGCATGAAGTTTTAGCAGGTTGCTTATTATAGAGATTTGTTACTATATGAACTAGTCATGGAATTTAAACTTTTGGAAAAGCTGGTCAAAGGTGTTGAATAATTTTATGTAATTCACTGTATTTGTTTTCTGGCCAGTTTAATGGTTTTCACAACTAATAACTAACCCCGAGATAATAAAGTTAAAAAGGAGTTATTGAGTTATTGCAATTAATCATTTCCGCTCTCCTCGGACGGATAAGCACTACACCCTCCGAGATGTGTTGCGGTTGTTTGCTTAAGTGTACTTGCGACAAATCTTTCCAAAATGCCTGAAGAATAATATCGACATGTACGACGCACTACATCTCCCTGCTCAGAATGGAGCTGAACTGACGCGGACGTCTTCTCAGGTGTACTTGTTATAAAAATGACATTTCCTGGCCGACGTCTAACAATTACTCAGTGGATGGAATATGAGATTTAGGAGCATAATGGCATTTGCAGATGAAAATTGGATATTATCAGTCCGAAAACAGTGTGGGAAATACCCAATTTCCAACTACTTTGACTACGGTCCCAGTGATCGCAGTGACCAAGGTTAACTTCAATGGGAATCGCGGCCCACATGGGGATTGCGCGTCGCAATTAATTTAAACAACGTGTAGTAGAAGGTTGACGCAGCATAATCCTATTTTATTTGATTCATGTACAACAACTATTATTTCCCAGTTTGCTTGCAAACTAGCTTTCAAATGCGAGTGAGACATAAGCAAGTAAATGCAAGATTATATTGGAATAAATTGAGAGGAAATCCTCATTGAATGGCCTGAGTAAAATCGACCTCGATGTTTCAGAGAATTGTCTTCCCACTTGAAAAAGAACGCTACCTAGAGCAAAGAGGAGAACCGCATAAATCAAGTAAAACTTTTAGTGGAACAATAGGATAGTCACCGAGACGGGGCTTTAAGTAGTGGGTTTAAAGTGTTATCAGTTAGTTTTATTTCCAATTGTACGAAATTAATGGAACCTGCATATTTTATTAGCGTCAAATGGAACACTTATATTTAAATATATACATAAATAAAATCGCAATCGATTTATATAGAGTATGCTACGGATTCAAGTACCGTTATGTACAGACGGCTGCGCAGAAGTAAGATGCTGGTCCAAGTTAGTAAGAGATTATCTCGGTGTTTTCTTGAAAAATAGCGAGAAGTGTGTGGTTGTCCAGCTTGTCGAATGTTTTTATAGTGGTCTACATAAATATTTGCTAGTGTTATCTAGCTATCTATAACCAACAACAGATTGGTAGGGCACAATCTGTTTTGGTGGATGCAATGTTTCTCCTGCGCTGATTTCGTCCATTTCAATATACTCGTCTTCCTTTTGGAGTACGCTTCGCCCCCAGCGTTTTCCAGCGGATTGCGAATGACATCGTGAAGGATACATTCGTTGCTTCGGATTATTTGGATGATATCCTCGTTTCCGGACAAATTGATGCCGAATATTTTAAGAAGATTCGGACAATGTTGTAACGTTTGCATTCGTATAGATTGATTTTGAACGAAACCGTATATGCGTTTTTTAGGTTTTGCTTTGTTTTATCAGCTACAAAGTTGATACGAGAAGTCTGAGTACTTTTGGAATAAATTTCCTCAAGTAAACAGGCACCGCAGCTTAATAAACTTGATGAACTCTGTTATCCTTGGGAAGGTTATCATACCGTCTTCGTTTTACCTGGGGCATAAAATACCTTAGCTAATTTGAATGCACTGTTACACAAAAACGTCGTGTAGGTGTGAAATGATGCGCACCCTTCAGCTTTCTCTCAAGCTAAAAGTTATTTACCAGCAGCGCCAGTTTCAATTCACCACAGTTTAAAAAGCCTATGATCATTCACTGTTATGCTTCTACATTCGGTGTACGAAACGTTATGTGTCACAAAATGCCAAATGAAGCAATTCATTCGACTGCTTTTGCTTAGCGTCGTTTAAAACCTGCCGAAAAATTACTTACAAATCGATCAAATGGCCCTATCATTTACAATGTGGTTTCCATAAAGTTCACCAATATATTTGTAGTAGCCATTTTAGATCCCAACTGATCACAAAACTTTTAGTTCCTTAGTTAATGAATCCAAGGGGATCCATGACATGTTTTATCCTAGGATGCCACGACGGGCCCAAACACTTGGTGCGTATGTGTACACAATCTATTACATCCCAAGCTTTAACTATTGTAGTGCGCATGCCTTGAGGCGGTTTCTGCGAGCGAGGCCCTGGAGGGCCAGTAGAGGAAACGGTGGAGTTAGTTCATTGGATGCAGTAATTTGGCACTACCACTTTGGCAACTAACGTCATGTCTCAATGGATCGATGGGGATACCAACCTAGCCTCTGTGATACTTTTCAAGAAACTAGTCTGTCCAAACTGAATTCCGGCTGAGTGGAATCCTTTCGGTCTTCGGAAACATGAGCTAAATATACATGACAGGCTGCTTAGGTTGGGGATCACTTTTGGTTCCAGCGTCGTAAAAGCGCTCTTTCTATCTAAATGAAATTTACAATGCACACCTGCGCGTTGCCTAAATGTAGGCCTTTGTACTCAGCTATTGCCGCTGGGCAGGCTTAGATAACGAAATTGAAAACTACCAGAAAACGTGTGATTTCTGCTAACAAAATTAGTGGAATAAACCTTCAGGTTCAATACACCATTGGCGTTGGCCTGAAAGGTCCTGGTAATGTATGCATGAAGAGTATTTTGGTCGTTTGAACGGAACATTTTCCTGTCGGTAGTTAAAGCTTATTGTAAATGGATCGAGGTTTATCCAGTTTTTGACCTACTGTCGAAACGACTATTTTAAAGATGCGATCACTGTTTTCTTTTTCTGGAATGCCTAAAGCGCTTTGTACGCATACTGGGTCCTGTTTTACCAGTATAGATTTTGATAACTTTATGCAGGGCAATAGCATTCAATAGTTGCGTACAGCTCCATTTCATCCTGCGTAAATGGATAAGCCGAACGGGCAGTGCAGACGGTAAAATCCGTCCTGCTAAATCATTTATCGGGAGCCGTACAAAAGCAGTAGATCGGATTACTTTTGCCGACAGAATAACTCCAACAAAAGCCACAGTTAAAAGCCTCGTAGGATTGCTGTTCGGTAGAACACATTTTACTAGATTACACCAATTATTTCCTAATTGTCAAACGCAAATAAAAAGCAAAACAAAGCAAGGCAGCTACGTTAGGCAAGGCTCGCATGGTTGTTTACCAACTGTGAGATCTTGTGTATACGCGACTTTTCTACAAACAGTCATAGCAGCCCGCCACCGTGGTCACAAGTGATGGTACTCACACTGACCAGAAGGTCGTGTCTTGAGGTGGCGTTTAGATTACATACGTCCACAAAGTGTAAAAACACGAGAAAATGAGGAAAATATATATGATGCAGTAAAGCCGACTTTGGAAGAAACCACGCAGGCTGCGGAGCAAACAACAACCTGCACACAACTTCGCAGACCACAACGTGTACATAAACCTGTTGAAAGTTTCGTTCCCGGTGTATAACTTCCTCCAAGAGAGGGGAGGATAGTATATTCGTCAGTGATATTGATTAGTTAGTTTAGCCACCCCGAGTTCTTTTGGGTTTTCCTCGCATTCACCAATCAGTAGTTCCTCAAGCATGCTTTAACTCGTGTGTATTGTGAGCCATATTGCAGTGCTCCACCCGATGCACTGTTTCGTCCTGTGTCTTGTTAGTGTCTAATTGCGGTCTGCAGGCGTGCTTTGTTTTAATTCAATACTACGTAAAAGTATCATGCTAAAAAAGCCTTCGACATAGCAAACGTGATTAATCCGCGTCGAATGAATGTAAGCACAAGGATGTGTAACATATTTATGTTAAATAATCCACGAAAAGATAAAGAAAATTGGATCTCAACATCTCTATTAATTTAACGATCTGCAAGCCTTTGTGGAATTTCGGAAGGCAGATAAATTGTAAATGTACGAATGGAAATTTATCCCTGCTTCAACTTATTCTGCCTAAAGGGTGCAAAATGATAATCTAAATGTTTAATCACACTACATTTTTCCTTATAATATTCCTAAACGTCCTACATGCATAGTGCGTCCTAGGGCTATAACGAACAAGAATAGAATATTACCTAATTACACAGAAGAACAACGTCGCTTTAGCAACATAAATGAAATTCAATTTCTACTACGGAATCCAACTTATGTTCCAGGCGTACTGGCAGACTTCTACTACCAACTCTGAAAGCTCAAACCTATTCAACAACTTTATCAATTGATTCACGTCAGTTTCAAGGCCCACATTACCGTTCATTCGCCTAACCGATAAACGGCTCTACGCACATAACATGGCAAACATCAGAATCCAGTCTTAACAAATGAGTATTCGAGACAATTTTTGTGTTTCCGAAAGTATTCGTCGCTGCGCTAGACGAAACGGCCATCTAGCGACTTCCTGAGTTTGTTTACGCTGTCTGACTGTCTAGCTTCGACGAATATTCACCAGAGCACTTAAAGAATCCCCTGCTTCTCATCCATGTGTTCTTCATAACAAATGCGAGAACAGGAAGTGAACCCGTTTCCATTACGAAATGTTGAAGGACTCCACTTGTGCAACGTCAACTCGTCTCAGAAGCTTTGAAGGACAGATAAACGGACGACATTGTCTAACCAATAGATGACCCCGAGTAGGTGAAGTTGATGTTGAGCGCTATGAAAAAACACGGCAGTGTCAGTTGGCGGATAGTCGTTGAGAGATTTATCCCATCTTATTGCGATTAGCTAACAGTTTATCTTGTTTGTGCAACAATTTTCTTAAAACTTCAGTTGGGAAGTCGGATTTTTTCAAGCCTTTAGCTAATGACACCAAACAAATTATTACCTTTCTATGCACGATTAATTCTTTCAGTACCTTAGCTTACATACGGATTTGAGCTTAACTATTGCTGTCTAACGTATGCGGATGACTCATGCTATGAGAGTTGATGTTAGCCAGGTTGTTTACTTGGGTGTTATTTGTAGTGCTGGCAGCAAGCAGGAAGCGCGATGCGAAGGTATACCGAAAGTTCTTCCTTGTCTCAGTGAAATTATTTTCGCCCAAACACGAAAAACGCTTACTTACATATTCGAAGGTTCAGGTTATAGAGCCCGTCTGTTGAAGTGTGACTGTAAACGAATGGTATTTTGGGTACAGTAAATACGTCTATTTTGTTTTCGGGTAACTGTGAAATATGACGCAATCCCCTGGATCATCTTTAGAATACAAATAACTGTATCTGAAAGCAACTGTAGTCTCAGTTCGAGAGGTAGGGATTATTGCACTGCTAAAACGGGAATGTTATATAGGATGCTCTTTAGAAAACAGAATCGGCATGGTCTGTTGAGATGATGCTTGGTGGCCTGAAATTATCACTCCTCACCTCCATGGCTAAAATACCGTATGGGTGTACTAGTAAAAGCAAGTAAAAATTCACCACTTCGTATACAGCGCCACCCACCATAATCTTACTGGTATTATTTTTCCATCTTTCCCTAAACCATCACTGCTAACGCACTTACGTCTTACCTAGACGAAATCAGCGCAAGAGAGACATTGCCTCCACCGAAATCGATGGTGCCCTACCCATCTGCTGTGGAGTATAGATAGGTTGATTACACTAACAAATATTTATGTACACCACAATAAAAACGTTTGACAAGCTGGACCACCGCACACACTTCTCTCCATGTTTCAGGAAGACAGCGAGATAATCTCCTACTAACGTGGACCAGCACCTTACTTCTGCGCAGCAGTCTGGACTTAACAGTACGTGAGCCCTTTAGCATACTATATATAATTCGATTGCGTTTATTAATTTAAATATTAGTGGCCAATATGACGCTACTAAAATACGTACGTTCCATTAATTTCGTAACATTTAAAATAAAAATAACTGGTAACACTTTAACCCCACTATTTAAAGCCCGTTCCCGGTGATTATCCCATTGTTCCACTGAAATTTTACTTGAATTATGCGGTTATCCTATGTGCTTTAGGAAGCTTACTTTTAAAAGTGGGAAGACATTACCCTGAAAAATCAAGGCTGATTTTACTCAGACTATTCAATGAGGAGTTGCTCTCAATTTATTCCAATATAATCTTGCATTTAATTGCTTAAATCTCACGCGCATTTGAAAGCTTGCTTGCAAGCAAACTGCGAAATGCCAGTTGTTGCACTTGAATCAAATAAAATATGCGTATGCAGCGTCAACCCTGGATTACATGTTGTGTGATTGCACGGCGACGCGCACTCCCCATGTGGGCCGCGATTTCCATTGAATTTTATCTTGGTCAATGCAATCATTTGGACCGTAGTCAAAGCAGTTGGAAATTGGGTGCTGCCTACCTTGCTTTCGGACTGGTAACACCCAATTTCCATCTGCAAATGTAATTATGCTTCAAAATCTCATATTCCCTCCACTGAGTAATTGTTATACGTCGGCCAGGAAATGCCATTTCAATAACAGATACACCTGAGAAGACTTCAGAGTCAGTTCACCTTCATTCTGAGCTACAAGAGGTAGTGCGTCGTACATGTCGATATTATACGTCAGGCATTTTGGGAAGAATTGTCGCAGGTAGACTTAAGCAAACAACCGCAACACATCTCGGAGAGTGTAGTGCCTATCCGTCTGAGGATAGCAGAAATGATTACTTGCAATAACTCAATTACTTCTTTTTTAACTTCATAATCTCGGTGTTAGTTGTTGGTTGTGTAAACAACTAAACAGGCCAAACCAAATATACAGTGAATCACAAATAATTATTCAACACATATGATCAGCTTGTCCAAAATTTTAAATTCCATGACTAGTTCATATAGTAACAAATCTCCATAATAAGCAAACTGCTAATACTTCATAAACGGTGGAATGCCCTCTAAAGTTGGATCATTACTCAGGTTGGACGTGCAAGTTTTTGATGTGTTGTATACCACTCAATTATCATGCTCTTGGTCTAAATCTGGAATCAAGAATTAACGCGGTGGATTACTGTTTTGACAACTCTCCTTCAAAATGCATCACACAAGACATGGTGTGTACTCGCTTCTCCATGGAAAAACACAAGCAGGAGTTAGAACTTTAATATGAGCCTACAAAATACGAATACAAAATAACCATTTAAGTGCTTGACTAACCCGGAATCAACCATCCTCTGAGCGAAAGCATGTAGCATGCAGCGAACTTACCAAATGCATTAAAATGCATTATTATTAAAGCGTCGTTGATAAATCGTTGAATGGTGCTTATTATAAATCATAGTGTTTACTGCTGTTCGTGGTACTACTGATAGTGGTACAGTTTAAAACAAAAGTGGAAATCCGGATACCGTACCTTTTTATTTCAATCACTGAGCGGGAGCAATTATTCCCTAGAGAGCTGTAAGCAAGTGACCTCCACTATCATTGGTTCTTTAGACTTTTCAAACAAGTGCATCCTCTATTGCTAATTAAATATGCGCAATGTCTCCAAGCTTAGAAAACCATGTCTCTAAGGCTGTTAACAATATTCTTGTCTATCAAGGTAATATCTTTTCTCGGCGGGGTTCGAACAATATGAAATCAATGCTTTTGGCAGATGCTCAGTTTGTTAATTAGCCCCAATTTCTAATGCGCCATTCAAAACTGACTTCCTTGCCTGGAAGACCACTAGACGCACTGAAGCATCTCAAGATCGAGCACCTGGATACATCATGTGAATGCGGATTATCCCCTACAAACCGACGCTGAAACGATTATTGTCATTAAGCAAACGATATCGCAAAATACGAGACTGTGTTTTAGTGGTCTACTTGCATGTTTGCGACCCGCCTCATCCAGGTCTCCCGTGCTGCAACTCAGCATTAATACAACTCCGATAGTTCACTCATGGTTTGTTCCAAGCCTGTTGAAATGCTGTGTCAAACGGTCAATTAATTTTTAGCTGCCTGGACGAAACTAAAGCATTTTGCATGAGCACCCGAGAAGACAATCCGAAATGAACCAACTTGCATGTATTTAAGAAGCAAGAAAAAGTTTGCAAAAGATGTGTTCACATGATGCAGTTGATAAAAGTACGATGAACAAGTGTAATCGTATGAGACAAAACGTGTGGTGCAGAAAAGTTTCTGAAGACGTTGATTAGTGCCAGTATCAAAGACACAAATATGGTCGGCTGCATCCGGTTGCTGCAGGGATATAAAGGGTGGCCTGCGCTAAATCACCCACAACTCCATCCAAACAATCCATATCAAATATATACTGAAGGAAATTGACCAGTAGGCATGCGGATGGGTCACGTTTCATTAACGGAACCGGTCCACGCTTTTTTACAAGCAAAGAAGCGCACGCAGTATTTGGGTGCAGTTCTAGGTGCTTATAAACATACAAACTTGAGCAATCAACGTGTTGCGTCCTTCTCACCTAGGAACAGCAAGCTGAAACAGTTTACCGGCCCCTAGAGAAATATCATGCTATCTCAAGTCTACCCCCAACCAATCTTTCCGCAGCTTGGTTTTAATTAACATGTTCGCTTTCAGCACGACGAAAAACCATGCAGGGGAACAATTCAGTTAACGATTGAAGTAATTCAGGAGGGAATGCCTCAAGCTTTTCCTTTCTTTCTTCTTTCGCACCCTCGAATTTATTCTTGTTTTCCTAACAGGACCGTTTTGATCCATAGTGCGGACCTTCAGGTCAGTAACAACTCGTCGATCTGCGAGTGTTACATGGACAGGAAGAGCAAAGTAGCCCTTAACAATCCTTATCATTGGTAAACCGTCTGTCACACCTGAGTTGTGGATCCGAGTACGTTGCCTACAGACAAATCAAGGGTGGCGAAATTTAAGCGAGCGAATTATGAGTCATAAGCAAATCCGCACGCAACTGATTATATCACTAACATTTGCTGTGCTATTTTGTTGTAGTTTCGGCGCAGTTAGACACAGACAGACACCACGCATCCAGGAAAGTGCTAGACGGCTGTTTCGTCGTATTGGAACTCGTCAGTACCGCGCACCCCCCTTTCCCTCCTGGCCCGAACCCAAGGCCTTACGCTGGCTAGTCAGCGACTTTTGTCACTGAGTCATGGGTGACGTCGGCGGACAGACATAACAGGTACCTAACTGCGAAATAGCGCGGATCATCCTCCGCCGTCTTGCATTTTATGAGTTTGCGGAGGACAGGTCAGGCTTCCAGAGCAACTACTTCCTTTGCAAGTCACCACCAATCGAGGTGACGTGTAAGCTCCAAAGGCAACTACTGCTTATTTGTAAGTAGCAGCGGACGTTAATGGGATTTTCTGTATGTTCGTCGCAGTTAGACACAGGCAGACAGTCACCACACAGCAGTCACAACGGTTCGCTGCCGTCGCCCATGGCTTTTTGACCTTAGTCGCTGAAAGGTAAGAGTGAGGTCGTAGGTTCGAATCCGGCAGGGTGCGGCGGGTGCGCTCTACTGCCGAGTCACAATAGGACGAAGAGACCGACTAGCGCTTTCCTGGATATGTGATTTCTGTCTGTGACTAGCTGCAACTAACCTACAGAAACACCTAATACATCCTCCCACTGATTACAAATAATTGCTGTGCTGTTAGAATTTGGCATCGACAAAAGCTTTGGATCCACACTTCTTTTGGTGATTGTCAACTACAGCTCGCGTAATCATATAGACAAAGAGTCACTCATAACCCTGATTCCCAGCAATAACTGGAGCTCTTCAACCTCATTCTTGTATATGAAAAACCCCACAACCAACTTTCATACGAGCGAAATGCACAATTGTCTTCATACTGCTGATTCCATAATGTGTCCAAATACTATGTAGCAAATTATCCCCTGGGAAAGCACGAATACTCAGGCGCTTGAAACGCTAGGAAACGCTGTCACTGAAGAAGCGTTATACACCACACACAGTGGGTGCCGTTTTTATATTATTTTACCTCAAATATGAACATCTCTACGCACATTCTCAGAGCTTTGCATTGTCGAACAATACAAGTTAATTTAACTAGGATAACCGAATTAATATTAAGGGACTTATGATCCTGCTTAACATTACACAAGGTAAAATAGTCCAACTGCTTCATGTAGAGGCCTTGGCATGTTCATGCTTACCGTTTGTTTTGTCTAATGACAAATCAGCTGTAGCATTTGAGTTGGGAGGCCGAAGGCAGTGGTTGCCCGGAGGATAGAAAGACCATTAAAACGGAAGCGGACGGAAAGGGAAAAGGGCGAAATGATGGAGAGCAGACTGCGTAACATTGGCCTGACGGAACAATACAAAATTGGGGCACCGGCAGCGCCCGGTAGTGAGCCTGAGCCAGACAAGACGGGAAGAGCATTTGTCAAGGAAGTAATAAATCGGACAAAGCCGCCGTTGTTGCATCCTCCTGGAACAACCACATGCAGAGAAACACATCCACGTTCATGCAAAGCACAAGCTGTCAGACGACTCCGGTTCGGTTCGAATGGAAAGCGTGGAAGCGGTTACAAGGGCGAAATAGACATAGAATAATTCTCCCCGTACCTCAAAGCATGCATGAACATGTCGCGAGAGGAATCCAGGAGCGATAGTGTAACGGGAGAATGAAAGATGTATCATTAAAGTACACCTGTGTGTGTGGTGATTTAGTTTGTTATCACGTTAATACAGATTGTGCTTCACTGTCACATTGTTTTTTCTACACTCTTGTCGTGACCAATCAGAATAAAGTTGAAGTGGTCAATGCAGATCATTGAGGGAGACTTTTAAACCTGGCTGGAGGCGTTTGAGGCGAGTGCGGCATGTAACGGAGTTAGAGGAGAGGCCATGTTGCCAACCACCTTGGGCAAGATTTGACGAGAAGAGCGAAGGCGAACTAAATACTGACGCGGAAGATCAAGACTGGCTGCTTATTTGCTGATAGTAAAGCGGCACTGTGTGCGGGGTTCGTGAAGCAAATTAATTGGCAACAAATGCTGGAACAGTTTCACTTAGCTAAATGGGCGGCGGACCAAGAAGAGCTGGTGGTGTTCATTCAGAGACTGAACAAATACAGAGGTTGCGCTTTCGGAGTCTGATGGCGACACGTGACAACGGTTACTGAGTGCAAATTTCGTCCAACGTTTGTGTAACCCTACACCGTACAAAGTGAATTTGATATCTCTGGTTAAGTTCAGCAAAGCAGAATAGCTTGTGACTAGCGCAGTTTTTCCGAGCCCGTGACGATAGGAAGAATCAAGCCGTTAAAGTTAGATTACAAAGGGGACGAGCTGTCGATGATGGTGAGACGGCGGTTGATCAAACTCCGAGAACAGATGCACTACACAATGCGTCCAGAAAACGGGATGAGCGCAGTCGTTACCAATGCAACCTGGTTGGGCATTATGCTGCGCATTGTAAAAACAAAAACTTTTATCGTTTTTTCTGCTTATCTAAGTCGGGTCGGTGACGTGTACACTTCCTTGAGATAACAATTAAGCGTGTCGTGGTCTGTGGAATGGTGGACATTGGAGCGGGTATTTCCATTACAATACTTTTCCATGTTGTCCCGTTAACTCAATAACCAATCGAGATACAAACGATCGGAGGACAATCATTGAAGGTGATAGGGGCTCAGCGATTACCAGCGAGAATGGGGAAATCGGTTATTAGCCCTTCCGTTTATTTTACAAGAGGCAAGGAATATAACCATCCAAAATTACATCCTGCTAGACAAGGATTTGCGCTTCAATTTAGGCCACAGCTAGAAATTTTGACATTAGGGACTGTCTCGACACATGATTGTGTTGGCCACACGCACGACAGTTGTTCAGAGATAGACCGCTCACAATTCTTGACTATGTGCTTACATATGTTTGGCCTATTTACCCATTGATCTTTCGCATCCCGGTTGCTTAGCTTTGACAGGCTTTCAATGCAGCCCCTCCTACACGGGGATGTTTTTGTTTTGCGTTCAGAGTGGGTTTAAGTACATTCAGATGTTATCATAGACTGGCGACGGGGAACCATGTCGTTCGCTTTGCAATTTCTTCAAGAAATGCTGTCCAGACAGCAAACACATTTTGTGGCCTCAGAGCAGTGTTTTAGTAAAACTTTCGCAAAAGCAAGGTCGTCAAAGTCAGCACCTACAGCTACAAAGATTTCCTCTGAAGACAAGCGGGGACACAGCGTGGCAGAATTTCCATAACAACCAGATGATGACCTAACTTTCGAAGCATAGTTTTACTGCTATGTAGACTTGGTAACAATTGATGAGCGTGAACTTTGCGATGCAGCTCAGGTGCCTAATTTTTAGAAGAAACATGGCTCCGGCGACTGTAAAAAGGACTTTAAGTACATTCTATTCGAGAACCTAAACTAGAAAAAATTGGACGACACCGTGAATCCATTGACCAGGATTATTTTCCCAATAGCTTACCTTTGCAGCAAACGGTTCCGATGTTTGCACGTTGCGAAACATTAAGAGGATGGTTTTGTGACTTATGTAGCTATCGTTAGCAAGGAATGTGAATGTTTTCTGCTTAACACACTCAAAGTGAACAGTTTAAAGTGCTTAAGTTTGTTTGCTGCTTACCTTCTCCAAAAGATACGGAGATTCGAAGACGTTTTCTTTATATCAGTTGTAGTCTTACATTGAAGTCTCATTACAGGAGCCGGTCCAAGAATGTGAACTTATGTTGACACTGAAGCATGACACTAAACTGATCCAACGGCACAACGAGTTCTGTGTGGTGGATCTTCATACTATTCCTGCACGCACATGGCCATCGCACAATTCACTACGTATCTCCGACTTCGCAAGTCGCGGCTGTCCGCCTAGTATTTGTTTTCTTTGTGATCGGTGGCATTTCGTTCAAGTTTGTAAATGCAGTCGAAACCTTAGCAAGCGTTGTGGTATTATGGGACCTAAGGAAACTATATGTTTTCAGGAATCCTCCGTAATAATATCACGAACTTTCGCCAATAGTCCAAGTTTTCAATGTTGCCTTTTAAATGTGGTGTTTGCATCCACTTGCCCAAATTAGCAATCACCGCGGAACTATGTTTTGATTGTGATAAACTGTGTTTCTATCTGGCTTCAACTGGACACGGCTTTTGATATTACAATAATCTCTGAGTCGACATAAAGCAAGCTTGGTAAAGCAGCATGTGTTCAAACTCCACACGTCGCTTACGATGAGTATGGCTTTGGAATAACCCATTATTGGACAGTTCAACGTTAAGCTTGCCCTTCGTAGTTTGCATGCTATTTATGTTTTTGTTACGTTACACGTTTTGCAACTTTGAACTTGTTAGGCATAGATTGGATAAACAAAGTTATTTTGCGGAGGGTACCTTTGAACAATATTTGTGATAATCTAGATGGTTTTTCACTGTGTCCCACCGAAAAGTGTTAAATCGGTTGCCTCCGTAATGTTTAAAGACAGCGCATGGGCTTTATCACATTAGACTGAGTGTTGCCTCCTTCGTTTATCCTTGTTCGGGTATCCAATGTCTTCTTTTGGCACCGTATGTACATGGTTTCAAAAAAGCACAGGTTTCCAAAATAATCGTCGATACGGGTTTTAAAACCCTTTACAGAATGGGCCTCCATTAATCCTTCTGGTAGTGTATTCCAGAAGTATACTATTCTTCGTTCGATACAAAGCTGATGTGACAAATTGTTCATGCTGGGGACCCTGAGTTTGTAACGATGTCCTCGGGTATTACAGGGTTCCCTCAGGTGATATGTTGGCCGCACTATGGAGAAGTGATTCAAGTGTAGTACGCGATGTGTCATTATAAGGTTAATTCTTACTCGGCGATAGGATAGTGTGTAGAGTCCGAGCCTTTCACAAAGTTTTTCATACGGAAACTTTCGTAGACGCGGGATCATTCTAGTTGCGATATGCTGTAGTTTCTGCAGCTTTTCAGTTTCCCATTGGGTTAAGGGATGGTAAGCTAAGGCACCGTATTCAAAGATTGGTCTAAGGAGCGAGGTGAATAGACGAGGGACGGTTTCTTCCTGCCATGTGGAGAAACTGCGTCTTAATGCCCAGAGCATACGAAGTCCCGCACGGTACACTTTCTCTGTATTTCCTAGTTATCTCAAATCATGTCGTGAGAGCACTCCTAAGTCTCTGACAGATGTGTTGGAATGGAGCAACTGGCCGTCCAAGGTGTATGATCGAGTGGCTTGACGTCTGGTGATATGATGAACTCTGACTTGCTTGCGTTAAGAGGGAGTTGCGTTTCAGTGGACCACGTTGACAGTCGCTCTAATTCACGCTGGCGGCAAGCGCAGTCGTCCTGGTTCTCAGTAATCCTCCAGATTTGCAAATCATCTGCAAACAGGGCACATGGTGACTGGAGCTGCTGCGGAAGATCGTTGATATGAATAGGAAATAATACTTGTCCAAGTACAGTTCCTTGAGGCACGCCACTGATCGATGTGAAGCAGTCGGTCAGATAGTCATTGACCTGTACTCTAAACCTTCGTCCCACAATAAACTCGTGTAACCTCTGAAGTAACGTGCCACCGATTCCGTATGTCCTCAGTTTACAAAGGAAGACCTAGTGGTTCACTCCCTCAAACGCCATACTAAAGTCGATGTAGAGCACGTCAACATCCTTCTGTTCATTGAGAGCTTGAACCCGCTAGTGGTTTGTGTACATCAACTTGGTGACGCAGGATCGCCCTTTCGTAAAGCCGTGTTGCGCTGGCGTCAATACGTCCATCCATTTGAAGAACGACAGCTGACACTTTTCACAACCTTCTCGAGAACTTTGGATAATACCGAAGTCAAACAGATCGGTCAATAGATCTCTATTTTACTCGGATTACCACCATTGGGAGGCGGATTCACTATCTAGGATTTCCAGTCGTTCGGGAAGGATTCTTCAGAGAACGATTTATTGAAAATATTTGTCACAGCTGGTGAGATGATAATCGACAGGGTCTTGAGTATTAGTGGGTGAAGTCCGTCTGGTCCGGGGGGCTTTACATCATCAAGGTTGACGAGTAGCTGATGTATTTCGACTGCATCACATTGCAGACTATCGAGCAAGACTTGCGCAACCTGTGCCGGTATTGAAACCGCCGCCGATTTACTATAAAATACAGTGGGGAAGTGCGTAGCCAAGGCGTCCGCGTGCTCCGCGCTTGAAATGATTGTATTCCTGTCTAAGCTTTCTAAGACCGGTAAGTCGTCCCCAGGTTTCAGTTGAAGTTTCAACTAGGCAACTATTCTTTCAGGTGCAGTTGTGGCCGAGGATGCTAGCTCCTCTTCGAACTGCCGGGGCTTCTTGATATTTGCGGTGTTACAAATGTACGCTGTTTCTTGTACACCGTGTAGTCTTCATCGCAACCCGAGCTGATGTATCTATCCCAAAGTTTGCGACGTCGTCGCGCTAACTGTCTATATTCTTTGTCAAGCGAATGCGGTTTAACAGGTCCAATATTTTATTACTTATAGGGCACGAACCGAGTACAGAGCGAGTTAAACTTCCTATTTATTACCGACCACCAGGCCTCAAGTGACGCATCCTGTGTAGTGTCCAATCAGTCCGACTTGCGGCTTGGACGAGTCCGTTGAAGTCCGTCTTCCAATAGTTGAATGTCGGCTTCAGTTGATTGTAGTATGGGAACGACATTTCTAAGCTTGCTACAATAGAGCAGTGGTCACAGTTTGCCAGAGGTTCGATGACTCTGATATTTTTAGCTTCTGTTCGCATCTCGTAAAAGTTAGGTCCAGACAAAACGCCGAGTACGGAGTTACGCGCACCGGTTGGATGACATGTTGCGTTGCGCTGCTTTCAATGGTCATTTTAGCGAATTGAGCCTCAACGTTGCCATGACCGGGAAGTAATGGTAACACAGCCGGGTCTTCACGTGCAGATCGGTCTGGCTGATTAGCTGGTCCGTGAGCTGTGTGGAGTCGACGTGCGTTGAGAATTAGGCCCTTCTCCAATCGATAAGTGCCCGGGTCAAGCATACGGTCGATGCGCACTGGAGCAGAAAGCGAAGGTGTGCCTCTCTTTGTCGCCCTGTTTTTGACGCGAACCTATGTCCCGGGCTGCATTGGTGTCGATGCTTTGGCGTAGGAATTTTGGGAAGATGCTATGCGAGTTGAAACTTCGGCATCTCTCGCTGATAAAAGGTTATGTGCAGCATTTAACTTTGTGCGTAAGGGCCTTCCTAGCATCGGCTCCGCTGGCGTTCTTCCGGTGGCTCTGTGGTCACATGTTCCGTAGGAAAATATCGCGGTTAAAACTGCATCCTCCCAGTACTAACCTCCTATGTGTATGTCTTGTATAACTTCTTTCAAAGAACGGTTTAAACGCTCGACCACGCCGTTGGCTGCAGGATTGTAGGGCTCAGTTCTAAAGTGCTTACTGTTATAGAAATTTAGAAAATCTGCCAATTAGCGGCTACAAAATTGTGGCACGTTATCCGTTACTAGTTCATGCGGTAAACCGAAACGGCTGAACAAGTGAATAAGCCAACGTAACACAAACGAAATAGTAACTTGGTCGCACATGGGTACTTCAGGCCATCTACTGTAAACACATGTAGCAACAAGTAGATTTCGCTTATTCGTAGGAGCAATAGCGAATGGGCCCATAATTTCAATGGCGATTTTGGTCCATGGTTTCATCGGATAAGCAATTGGCTGTGTCAAGGATTTAACGGGCAAATAACTTTTGTTGCGTTGCAATTGACCACAAATGTCTCAATGCTAGATGCCATTCGTGGCCACCAGAAATAGAGTCTCACTCGATTTTTGTTCCGAACTATACCTGGATGTCCCTCATGTGCGCAAGCTATTATCTTGGCTATCAACTGGGGCGAAGCTACAAACACCGAATCGCGCATCAGGCAACCATCTACCACTGATAGTTCATGTCGAATTGCATAATACGGAATGAACTCACCGAGGATTTTGTTATTCATGAGCCAGCCCTGTCGCACATATTCAATGATCTCACGCGGTAAAGTATTATTAGAATTTTCCCTTCGTAGTTCCTCGATCGTCAACGCAGACAGGTTAGCCCCATGACTGGAAATTAGTACGGCCTCTCTGAGTCTCACTTTTCATCTTCCAACCCCACGAGTAAGCGAGATAGTCCGTCAGCAATCTGATTTTGCAAACCTGGCCGGTACACAATTTCAAAATCGTAGTTAAGGAGCCTGGCATACTAGCTATCGATTGGCATTAAGCGAGGTCCTTTAGGTCCATTGTTGAGACGAGCTGGTAGGGCTGAATGATCAGTACGCAGAGTTAAAATGACGAACGAACAGAAATAAATGCCACTTTGCACAGGCCCACACACCTGCAAGGGCTACTACTTCCCCAACTGAATAATGCGGCTCAGAATCTGATAGCTTTCGTGATGCGTAGGCAATAACTTTCTCCTCTCCGTTTTGTATTTGTTAGAGGACAGCTCCGAGACCGAAATCAGACGCATCAGTGGACACAAAGGTGCGGCAAGATTTGACAAAAATGAAAACTAAGGGAGCAGACGCAACTCTCATTTTCAGTTCGTGAAAGGCATTTGCTGATTGCTGCTCCAAACGAACGACGATCCTTTCTTTGTTAGCTGTCGTAATGGATCTGCACAGTCGAAAAATCCGACCGATAGCGCAGGTTATAAGAGCACATTCCTTAAAAGTACCTTAGTTCGGTGAACTTTTTGGGTTTTGGCGCTTCAGAGATGGCCCTGATATTTTCCTCACTTGGTCGAATGCTACTGAGTGAAAGGACTTGTCTCAAAAACTGAATTTCTGGTGCATTGAAAATACTTTTTTCTGCTTTCAGACGCAAATTGAAATCACTAAGCCGCTGGAGGAATTTGTGTAGCCTTTCATCATGTTCTTGCTGTAAGCGGCCGAAAACACAAATATCATCCAGGTAGGCAACCTGCTCATCGATACCTGCCAGGGTGTGGGTCATGAACTTTGGCCAGGCGGCTGGCGCGGAACTCAAACCCATGGGTAAGACTTTGTACTTAACTAGGCCATCAGGAGCAAGGAAGGCAGTTGGGTGTTTGGAATCATCGGCCAATGGCATATGGAAAAACGCACTTTTCAAACCTAGCTTGGAAAAAACAGTTGCATCAGCTAAACGTACAGTGAGTTCCTCATTAGATGGCAAAACAAAGCGCTCTACGACCATCTGTTTATTCAGTGCCTGCAACTCGTTGCACATCCGGACAGTACCGTCTTTTTTCATGACACGAACCATTGGATGCACCCACTCAGAACAGTCGATGGGTTCAATCAAAGCATTTGCTGGCATCGCTTGCAGGGCTGCTGAGACCGCTACACGTTTCGCTAGAGGAATGTTTCGTGGTTGACCAATGGCGACCGGTTTTGCAATGGGTTTCAGCTGAATTCGATACACCCCACATGGAATACGGCCGGTTCAATTCTGGAAGAGCTTCGGATAATTGGAGGGTCAAGTTTGGATTACACGTTGTGTGATTGGATTGCGACACGCAACCTTAATTTAATAGACTGTGATGCACATTGAAATGAACCTTAGTCACTGCGATCGCTGGGACCGTATTCAAAGTAGCTGGAAATTGGGTACTGCCCACCCGAAAACACTGCACAGCCACTACGCGTTTCTATGTAATTTCATCTCATCAGGTGGACAGCAGGATTTGAACCTACGACCATTGGAATAGCAGCCCACACTACTACCCCTTTGGCTACCGGGTCACGATGGGCAACGCTTTTTGTCACAACGGTAAATGAGTAATTAGAGAGTCAAGTTTGGATTACACGTTGTGTGATTGGATTGCGACACGCAACCTCAATTTTAATGGACTGTGAGCAATGTGCAAAGCCACTATAGCATTCCTCCGAAGCAAGGGGCGTCTGTTGTCCGAAGAAATATACACTGCGACATCTTCAATCACAGAATGCAACTGCAAAGGCACGATAATAAATCCCAATATAGTTAGTGTGTTCCCACTATAAATCCAGAATGAATGTGAGGTGGGATGTAAGTATGCTGTGATAGGTAGCGTTCATAAAATTGGAAAGCCGCGATAGTGACTGGAGAAGCAGAATCAAGTTCTATTTCCAATGGAATAGCACTTTTAACAGTAAGGAACAATACAGTACGAATGTCAGAAGCGGGAAGCCCCGGTTCAACAACGGATATGGTTACACAACCTGAAGGTATGGAGTCAGCGGTGATTAAATAGATAGTCTTGATTTAGCTCGGTAACATAGCATTTATTTGTATCATCCCTTTTAATGAGCGCGACAGCCTGCGATCGACAACAGCGGACCTAGTGTCCAATTTTATCACAGTTTTTCCATTTGAGGCTGCTTGCGGGACAACCGGCAAAATTAGCTGTGTGAGACGTGCTTCCACAACGATAGCAAGACAGTTTGTCTGTCGGACGTTTCCAGAAAGAATGTACTGCCGCCACTTTAGCTAAGCTGGTGGAAGAAAACTGCTTCAATTGCAATGAAATTTCGTCTCTGATCGGGCTAATTCGCAAGCTCGATCTCACGTTAGTGAGCAATCGTCTTCTTGCAATAGCGCCTCACGTATGCGATTGTCAGCGATTCCAGTGATCAGTTGCTGAGTGAGCATACAGCCTTCAATCTTTTTCTGTGGAATAGACGAGTAGGCACACAGTCGTACTACACGACTCAGCGGAGCAATGAAATCATTCAAGGGTTCGCCTGCTTCTTGGTGTATTCGGGAGAAAATATATCGCGCGCTAAACACGTTGCTTTGGTAACTCCATGCGCGATCGAGAGCATTGAAGGCGTCTATAACCGATTTGCATCCATGGTGACCCAAATCATTGAATTGCCGCTGTCCCTCATCTCCGAGTTAATGTCGTAGCAGCTTCAATATTTTATACCCACTAAGAGCAGTAAGGAGATCGCTGATTAAATCCAAGTAGTTTAGGAAGGATGTTTTCCAACGAAACCAGGCATCCGATATCGGTCTGCTGTCGCGATCAGTCCAAAATGAAGACGAAGGTTAGATGAAAAGGTACATTTTTGCCTCCGCGACGCCACAATGTTGTAGCAAGAAAGCCGTAGGACAGGTAGAAAATGTATCTGGCAAATTAACCAAGTACAAGTGAGTCAATCCCTTGTTAAACGGAGAGTCAAGCGGCAGACACACGACCAATAGTAAGGTAGGAATGAGCCAGCAAGCCAACCAATGAGATTGAGCCAATCAATGTTGCTCACATGGTTACCACATTGGGCTACGTAGTTGTCCCACGTTTCTGGTGCTGGAGCTTCTCTGTACTTTTGCCATGCTGTGTTCCGTACTGTCATCCATTTTCAAATTCTGATCCTGACGAATGAAACTGATTCGCGCTTATTGCAAGCTATTCTATCTGAAACGTGTGCAATCAGCTGACTGAAATTTTTGACGAAATCGAGCTAGCCGACTTTCGGGGGTTCTTCTTCTAGGAAAGACCAAGTTGTGGCGCTGACGAGCTGGGCGAATCGGTCGTACCTTGTGATGGTTCGCACAGTCTCATCGTTATCATTCAGATATTCTGCATAGCAGACGAAGTTGAAACTTATCACGGCGTGATCACTACCACCCAACGGGCAGTCTAAAACCAACGCATCATTCATATGCTCCTCGTTAGTAAGCACAAGATCAAGCACAGATGGCCTGTTACCAGTTCTGAACCGGGTAGGCAAATTGATGTGATTGTAAAGTGGAACAGTAGTTACTAGATCTTGTAGATCGGTTTTGAATTGTTCTCTAACCAAAGCAAGGGTTTCTAAACAATGTACGTTGAAATCACCCACGATAAGCATGTGCGTGTAATTTTGTTGTAAAATGCACCTTAAAGCATCCGCTAGGTGGTAGTCGGTTTTGGGTGTTGAGTTATGGGCGCGGTACACCAAGACAATAAGGCAAGCGTCCCTGCCTTTTAACTGCAATCGGCACCAAAAAGAGTCGGGGAACTGCGAGTCTGAATCCTCCACGGCTTCGCACTTGAGGAGGATTCTAGTGTTACTCGAATAAGTCTGGGTTCGCCATAATGTGGCGAGTTCGGATAACGAGTAATTCGTAACAAGTTTCTGAGCTTGGCTTTGATACTCATCTGCATAAACAAGGAGTTCCATTGGTTTTGGTCGTCTGATAACATATCCCGCAATGCGATGGCGGTAGATTCAGGGACATTTAAGCAAACAACAGTCAAGCACTGTTTTTAGATCCCTTTTTTGTCGATCTACAAGGTATGGTACTCATTTGTCCTGACTTGTTGACAAATGAATGCTGCTTTTCTCTCTTTTCGCGGTAACGGTTTTTCCAATGGAAGAGGACGCAACGGCGGCCTTTCGGTGGACCTTTGCAGCAATCTCTGCATATATAACAGGTGTTCTGGGAGGCTAAGAATCGACGAGAAATATTTGAGCTACAGGTACCAAGGGTTGGTGTTTGGGTGCTTTATCTTTGTTAATGCTAGATGACAGGTCTAGAGGTATTTGCTTAACCATACTTTTTGAATGGTGCCTGATTTTCGTTACTACGAGTACTGTTTGATTCTCGTAGGTGCAGTCTGTTTTTGCCCGGCTTTGTAGCAAATTTGGAGAAGACAACGGAGATGGAGCGGTGGCTGAATGCGGTTTAGGGGAATGGGATTTTTCAGCATTCCGTTCCTTAGAAGCCGCTAAGCTTCTAAGGTGCATACTCGCTTCAATTTAAGTAATATTATTGTTTATCCTTTGCTCTGCTTCTGCGGTTAAGCGGTCGCATTTCTCAGCTAGGTTAAGCAGGCATTTAACGATGGGGATGGTGAAACACGCAGTACAGAACCAACATACATCTTAGGAGCTAGTTCGCTCCCGTAACTGTTTTTGGGACACATTTGCACATTTCGTATGGTATCATTCCCAACGGTGCGAACAAGCCAGACTGATTTTTAATACTCGATGACATTATCCTAACCCGCAAATCCTTTCGCTTGGAGTCTCTTCGGGTTCGCCTTTCTGCCATTCAATTTGGTGTCGTTATCTCACCCAGTTGGTTGGTTAGCGTTCTGTACTTTTTCAGCTTTGAGAGCGGCGCACATCGGTCAGGCGAGCGTGGTGGTCGCAAAGTTAAATGAGCGGTAGGCGAGGTCGTGCGGTCCGTGTGATGGGTTATGCAGCCGCACTGACTGACAAGGTCACAAGGGATGTCGAGTGACTGGAACCTGAACACAGCGCTGGACACAGATTGACAGATCACAGATCACAGATTACTTCACATATGTGTTGGGAAACACTGGATCGGAATAAGCTTAGGCTTTTCGGCCTGCCTCAAGAATTCCGTATTGAATTGGGTCACGCAGAAAGGCAATTGGCTCAATATGATTGAATTAAACGCTTGCTCTTAATCACAGATGCTAGTGAAAACGGTTAGTGATAGCACAGCTACTAATCGTAGAAAATATTTCCACGTATGATGGATCATTTTGTGGGGCTGGTAAATCCGGTTCGAATGAGCGTACAGTGACAATGCTGCGATAAGATGGAGAGAGGATAGAGGGGAATAATCCAAATGAAGCAGAAGCACGCACGTAACGCGTGTGTGAAGATGACCTTGATAAACCAGGAGTTATGACTTAATACAAATCACAGCGACGCACATAGTGTAAGGAAACACACAGTACAGGTGTGCATTTTTGTGATAAGAAATACGCTAGCGGTGACAAGTGCTTCCGAAATACTACGTTGAGCAAAACGCCGACAACATTAAATGCGAAGAGTGTACATGCATGCATTTGGGTCCCAAACAGGATTCATATGTCGAAGTAAAACTTGTTACACTAACAACCGTTGTGCGCTGCAGCTAGAATCGGCAAATTTAACGTGTGGTCAGCTGTGTTTAGTAACTTGACTTCAGGTGAAGCTGCCAGAGACTTGGATGTTAGAAACTAAACCGTAGGTAACTATGATGGAACGTGTCGGGTTGATCTGCGATACATTAGTTTTAAATAAAAGTTATAATATATTCGGGTAGTATTAATAATTTTGATGCATTTGGAGAGTTAGCACTTATCCAATGGTTACAGTATGCGCAAATTCTATCCGCTAACATCTCTCACAAATTGACCTCTTGCAGTTCCTCAGCAATTCTAACATATATACGGATTACACTTGTATTTGGTGACTTTCTATTTACCTTCATACTGGAATTTAAACTATTTAGAAATGCTGGCCCAACGTTGATCTCGAAACATAAGTTAGTACTAAGAATATTACAAGCATTATACGTAAACAGTCATAGTTTACCAAAACTGGCTCAACAGTGGTGATATATTCAAACATTTGTTATAATTGACCTGTGTCTTGGCGTACAATTAAGGATAAGATTATGTGTAGAGTTCAACGTAGGCCTTACGGAAGAAATATAAAGGGAACTAACTAGTAAACTCACAGCGAGTAAGAACTGACAACGGGGAGTATTCCATCACAGGACCGAAGGATCGGGGTGGTCATCACTGTTAAGACCCACCCATTATACCTAAAGCGTTACTTCCAAATTCCCGACTTTACAGAGCCCAGAAAAAACCTAGTAGCTTCTGTCAGAAAATTTTCAGAAATAAAGCGTTTAATGCAATGTCGAGGTTATTTGTCAAATATAAAAGATAGGTGAATTCCAACATAGCATCATCCGGACTGGATACCAAAGATATCCGCTTGATAAGTAGCAAAATGAGCCGGCATGACTTAAATTTGATTTTGTTGAACCTGTTTGCTTTGTTGGTGGAGTCAGGCCACATTCCGCATAATGAATCTTGCCCAAACGGTAATTTATTGATTAACGGGCTATTTGGTACACCTCGTCATTGTCGGACTGTACAATACCTCACAAAAAATGAACGGATGAGATTTATTTAGCGATTTGTATTTTTTACCTATCGCAGCATTGAGAATTCATAAACGCTATGTCTAAATGACTTTTTCTGCAACTGTAGTATTGCACATTCATTAGGTAATTTTATTACAATGTTTATTTAAGAGCATTTAAAATATACCCCCAATTAATGGGGTCATTTGTAGTTCGCAACCAAGCTACCGACTGTCAGTCTTTAAGGAATATTCACCAAAAACTGCATGCATGCTATCAAGTTAACGATAAACCACCTACGCAAATAAATAACAACAAACTGGCTAATAGTCCAACCCCAGAGAGAAGACATAGCAAATCCTTGCTACAAAGAAAAGGAGTCCCTTTCAAATGGATGCTGTTTCAAGAAGAGCTATAGCTCTGAATACACTTGCTCAGCACCAAGCAGACGATTTGCTGTGAACAGGGGAAGAGAAGCTAAATTTAAAGTGGCGCGTAATCGCAGGTATAAGTTTGCCACCAACATCTGCGAAGCAACGTGCTCCATTGCCCCTCCGCTTATCTGATTCATCCAAAGATAAATTATAGTGCTTCCTGTGTCATACGCTGTAATGCATCACGCAGTCATTTGGCTGAAATTTTGCATTACAAGTGAACAGTAGATTAAAATCTGCAGGTTTGACTATACACAGTAGCACGTATTGCCCCAGGCATCAAGAAATGCAACCCGAAAATCAACCAAGGCAGATTTTTGGCAACGGCTGGAACGTATCGCCAACAGCTAGTGTCAAAACGTGCCTGTCCAGTGATGCCATTATTTTATGAACCAAGTAAAACACCTAGCACCGTTTTGCCAGTCTTATTGTGGTTTCAATACCCAGAGCATTTCAGCGCCATTCGCGCCATGGCCAACGATGCAACATCAGCTATGCCATATCCCTACTTCCAATTGAAGTCCTCCATATACCACACGAGCAAGATACTGGCGATTTTTTCTATTTCGATGCACGCAAACTAACTAGTAGAATAGACAGGTTGCGTTTTCTGAGTATTCTCTCCATCCAAATTTATTACTCATTACTAAAAACCTGAAATCACCCACACACTTCAAATGTGTTCCAACGGATAATGTGGTATGGCTACCAATAGTACAAAACGAACACGTTATAAAAGGGGACACGCTTGCTAATTTTGCTCGGTACTAGCTAGGTGTCTATTACTTTTGGACCTATTAATCAATATCATAGACGAATTTGTGTGAATGTTCGTAGGAAGGAATGACTGACGAACCTTGGTTAGATGTATTTACAACCCATCACGTTACGTTACCTAACTTATAGAAACACACGTTTATAACTTTGAATATGCTTCTGATCACCACTTCAGTCATACCTAATCGGCGGTGTCTACAAATTGTCGGCAATTTTATGGGTAGATTATACATCATCTCCAAGCCTGTTGATGTACAATTTCGAAGTCCGGGTAAAAGCATAAGCCTACCGGGGATAACGACATTTATAGCCCATTTTGGTCTAAGACATACATCCCACAAATGTGAAGTGTTGTATCGTTTCCAATTTATCGTTCATATAGTCGTGTACCTTAGTATAGCAACATTGCTTCCGGCCACAAGCTGAAACACCATACTAGGCATTATCCTCAGTCTGCACGGTAGCTGCAGGTGGAAGAAACCTCAGCTACCATGCCGCAATACAAAAGCCAAGGTGAAGAAAAGAAAACAATGGCACGCCGGCTGGGTACCCAATAACGGATGGACATCGTTCCGGAGAGCTAACAGCCGGCTATCGTGCTGCAAATATTTATATCATGCTTGACGAGTGAGATGGTGATTAGAGGGAGGGGCTTAGCAGAAGGGGGAAGGACAAGGTAACTAACAACACAAAAGCCATTGAGAACGGCTCCTAGCTATATCAGCAGTTGTGTGCAACCAAACGTGTTGATTGTTCTTAGCATCCCAGCCAGGCAGTTGGGATGCACCAACTGATGCCAACTTCGAAATGAGGGTTTTCATTTCACTTGACCAAGTCCTCACTTGGCCTCCAATCCTTCTCTTCAAAACATAACCCTGGCGCGCAAACAATACATATCGAGGGAGTAGGTGTGCTGGTATGCTCAAAACATGGCTCATCCATCGGAGGCTGGTACGTGATATAATGGTGCTGATCGACTCACCCTCACCTCCTGCACCAGGATCTAGGTTGCGAAGGCAGCGATGATCTAATTTGACGAGCCTTTTTATGTTTATCGAACCGACGTGCCAAGTTTCACAACCATACGGAAGAGTTGAACGGACCGCTGAGTTATAAACTCTGCACTTTAGGGCGATAGTAACGTCTCGTCTGCGCCACAGGTGGCGGAGTTCGGCAAACGCACCACGAGATTTCGCTATCCGCTTCGGAGCCTTATCTTCGATCCCGCGGGCGCTAATACAGTTGCCCAGGTACGAGAATTTCTGAAAGACCTCTAGCTGCTCACCACAAAGCCTTAGCGCAGGGGTGGGTCCCTGCCAATCTTAGGGAAGTATTTTGCATTTCGATGGAGCAAATTATAGCCCAAAACGATAGACAGCCAGTGCCAATCAGTATGGTTCTGCTTGGCAAGTTTGGGAGCTGTCACAGGTTAGGGTAATATCGTCCGCGTACTGCAAGTCAGGAATTAGCTCCACACCTTCTGGATCGTGTCCAGCGCATGTTTATTGCATGACTTTGCCAACTTCGAAGTTAAATAGGAAAGGTGACAGCGGGCAACCATAACTCCCACGGTTGGTGATACAGAAGGGCAGCGACCGTTCGCCACAAACAATCACTCTGCACGAATTATGCGCTTACAGCTCTTTGTTATTGTTCACGTCTTTATAAGGCACACCTTTCTTAGCAGACAGTCCCATAGGGCACATAAATCGACTGAGTCCAAGGCATATTTTATGTCAAGAAACACGATAACGATGGGTGGCCACTAAACATCGCGATGCTCCAACAATTGACGCAAGGTGAGGATGCGGTCAAAGCAGTCCAGATCTCGGCGAAACCCTGCTTGCTCCTCCCGAATCTGGATTTCATGGGTGCCAGTCAGCCTGTAGGTAATGACAGACGCAAGCAATTTAGAGGCAATTGATACCAGACGGATCCCTCTATGGTTGCTGCATTCTGAACGGGAGCCACCCTTGGTAACGGAAACTATGACGGAGCGGCTCCAGTCTGCCGGGACAGTGTCCTGCTCCCAAAGTATAAATAGCAATTCGTGTAAATCATCTACTAGAGCAGGTCCCCCGAATTTGAAGGGGGCTTGGGGAAATTTATCTGCCACTGCGGCCTTATGTAATTGAAACAGCATGATCTCATGTTCAACATCTACGCGTGAGGTTCAATCCAAAAGAGGGCCCAAAGAGAAAAGCGCTCAATGCCCGTAAAAGAAACGGATAACACACTTTGGTTAAATTGCCTTGCAAATTGTTCAGCCTGGCCCTCCAAGCGTTTTGATAGGCTTTGGATCGGTTGCCCTCTCGCGTCGCGTATGGTCTCGTTAAAACCAGATCTCCTGTTGCCTTTCTCTAGTATCAGATGAAGTTACTTAAGACATAATTAACCGTGACGGTAGTTTCCATCTCCATGCACAGTCAGACCACCAGGTTTCGTGGTCTCTATTCAGATTAATTTACAGTTTTGTCTTGAACACCATACTATTATGAAAAACCGATAAAGAGTTTAGAAATGTAAACTTAAATTCATTTAATTTGCTGCTGCGTAAAACGAACTAGGTTCTTTGCTTTCTTATCAGAGATCCCCGAATTGCAGCAGCCGCAAATTACGCGAATATCCTACACATTCAGCATATTTGTCCTCCATTTCTTACTAATATCCAAGAAGATCATTAGCGGGAAGCCTGCCTTATGATTGCCACTATGGTTACTACGCACGGAATAAGAAGGAATCGTGATTTCGCCTGGATTATCAAAGAGCGTATGCTCTTTGATCACTCTGAGCCGATTTTTCCACTGGGCCACTAACGGAGAAAAACGGAACAACGGCAAAATGCAATAAATCGGAAGTTTAACAACGCTGCGGAAGGTCAAAAACGGTAGTCCATTTGAATCGGTATCATGCATAGAATATCTTGGAACATACTTGGAACCGATCGGGAAGTCATCATTTCAGAAAACTTGGTAAACGACCGATTAATCTATTTATGATAATACACAACGTTTCGCATTTGACACAAATGCTTCATCAGGCGAAGTTATTTATCTAAACATTGGCATTTTATAGCGATCATGGCTAAACTACATACAAAGACGAATCAATTTGCAGTTCATCTATAAATGATTACAGCGGTCAAAGGTCAATATGTTCGCGGGTACACTGTAGTTTGTTTCAGTCAGGGTCAAGTGGGGTAAAGAAATTGCCGGTCCGTGGATAATTACATTGTGGTTAACAATCTTAATTAAACCGTTGCAGGGAACTTGGACACTGATAGAATTTGGCTTTAGTTTTTTGGAGTTTGGTGAAGGGTGGGTCGATAGTGCATTCCGACTTGGGATCCATCCACCGATGCTAAAATGCCAGCCGGAGCAAGACTGGACGCCAGGCACTGGACAGCCCTACTCCGTCTATACTATTCACGCAGTTGTTAGCCTTGCTTATTTCTATAGCCTCAGCAATCAGCCTTTGTTTGGCTGATCGTAATCCCTTCCTGATTACTTCCACAATTTCGAAGTCAATTTTGTGCCCATTGTCTAGCATTTGCATTGCTATTGCTGAATCTCTGAGTAGAGCTCCATACTCTAGCTCATTTCGCGGAGCTCGTGATATGTGTCGCCTATGTTCTGAAATCCTTGTACGTTATTCCCTCGCTGTTTGGCCTATATACACTTGTGTACAATCTTTACATAGAAATTTGTAAATACAGTTAGTTGTTCTGTCTAAAGGGAGTGTATCCTTCAGGTGCACAAGTGTGGACCGTAGCGTTCGACCCTTTTGGAAAAGTACCCTTATCTCCTCCTTATTCAATACTCTCCGAATCGCTTCTGAAGTTCCTTCTTTATACGGAATACCTACTGTCGCTATCCACTCTGCGGTTGGAGTTGCGCGTGGTTGAGACATTTATGTTGATATCGTTTCACCAATCGTTTCGGATATCCGCTAGCTATTAAGTTTTTCATCGCTTCTGTCTGCGCTGCTTTCTTATCTTCTTCCTCCGTGCACAGAGCACTTACTCTGTGAAATAGTGATAAGGCGATTCCAGCGTACACGTGCTTTGGGTGGCTTGAACTATAGCTAAGTACCCCATCTGGGTCCATTGGTTTGAGATACAACGTTGTTTTTAACGTTCCTTCCTTCCTATGTACCAGACAATCAAGGAACGGAAGTGTACCGCTCTGCGATTCGAGTTCCATGGTGAACTTTATCGCGTTGTCAATAGAGTTCAAATAGTTTAAAAATTCTTCTTTTTTATCCCTTTTTATAATCGCAAAAGTGTCATCCACGTAGCGCCACCATACTTTCAGAGCGCCACGGAAATTGGGTAAAGCTTTCTTTTCAAACTCTTCCATGTACATATTGGCTAATACGGGGGATATTAGAGATCCCATGGCCAGACCCTGTACATTCTAGACTGGAATGTGAAATGAGTCGTGTCGAGACACAAAGCTATCCCCTCGACCAGTTGATCCACTGTCAGCTTTGTTCCGTCCTCCAAGCTGTTGTTCCCTCTCAAGCAGTTTTCAGCTAATCGTAAAGCCTTCTCCTTGGGTACGTTCGTGAACAAGGAGGTAACATCGCAGATGACCATCAGTTCGCCATGTTCGATGGTCACTCCTCGCACCATTTGTGCAAACTTATCAGAGTTTTTTTTACAAATGTGTTCGTTCTCCCTGTTAGGGGTTGCAGCAGGCTCGCTAGAGATCTCGCGAGTTCATGTGTGGGAGAGCCTATGCAATCCACTATAGGTCGCAAGGGGACCTTGTGCTTGTGTATCTTTGGGAGACCGTAAGTTCTATGTGTAATAGCCGACTTCGGATAAATGCTATGCCATTTGCCCTTTCCTAAGCTGTCCTTCACGGTCCTTAAGTAACTAGCGACATCTGATTTCTTCTTATTCCTTGCCGACGTAATGGATTTCTGCTCAACCTCTTTGTATGGTCCCGTGGTCAAATGATCTTTCATGTCATCTAAATAATCCGTTTTATTCATTACCACTGTTACTTTACCTTTTACCGCTCTTGTAATAACAATAATACTATCCTCTTTCAGAGTCCTTAACGCTACGTGTTCAGCTGGAGCAAGATTCGATTCTACCGGCTGTTGAAATCTAATTATATTTGCTAATTGGGCGCGGATGTTTTCCGTTTTTTCAAGTGGTAATCTAGTCATAATAAGTTCAACTCCAGGAATTACATCTGCTGCTCTTTGTTTAGATTTACTGATAGTAAAATTCAGACCTTTTTCTAAAACTCTGCGCTATATTACACTTAACACTCTATCTGACATGTTAACAACGCTACAATAGTTGCTATTAGATACTTGCTTATCAGTACGACTATCGACCTTATTATATGAAGCCATCAAGTATTCAAACTTACGGATTTGCCTTTCCTTCGACGCCTGTCCTCCTGATGCCTTAACTTCGGAGGCCTTCTCGCAAAGTCTGTCATAATCAGTCTGTGCCACCGCAGTCTGTAAATCCAAGCGCAGCTGACTCGCATGGATGCGGATTTCACCCAGACGTCTAATTGTTAAGTAGATCCTTTGTCTCAGAAATGCTTTGACTGTTCTGAGTGCTATTCGTGCCGAGGTGTACGAGGAATCCGGAGGTTTAACTTTGAGGGATATGGAAATAATGTTGTTCTTGAGACACCTGATGTAAAAATCCGATTATTTTCCCAATTGGTTTCGATGCATGCTAGGCGCACAAATTCACTCGCCATTTTGCGAACACGAGGTCCTTAACTGTACTCAATATCTTGGAGCACATTTGGAACCGATTGGGAAGTCATCATTTCAGAAAACTTGGTAAACGACCGATTAATCTATTTATGATAATACACAACGTTTCGCATTTGACACAAATGCTTCATCAGGCGAAGTTATTTATCTAAACATTGGCATTTTATAGCGATCATGGCTAAACTACATACAAAGACGAATCAATTTGCAGTCATCTATAAATGATTACAGCGGTCAAAGGTCAATATGTTCGCGGGTACACTGTAGTTTGTTTCAGTCAGGGTCAAGTGGGGTAAAGAAATTGCCGGTCCGTGGATAATTACATTGTGGTTAACAATCTTAATTAAACCGTTGCAGGGAACTTGGACACTGATAGAATTTGGCTTTAGTTTTTTGGAGTTTGGTGAAGGGTGGGTCGATAGTGCATTCCGACTTGGGATCCATCCACCGATGCTAAAATGCCGGCCGGAGCAAGACTGGACGCCAGGCACTGAACAGCTTTACTGCGTGCGTTAGACTCGGGGCACAAAATTGACTTCGAAATTGTGGAAGTAATCAGGAAGGGATTACGATCAGCCAAACAAAGGCTGATTGCTGAGGCTATAGAAATAAGCAAGGCTAACAACTGCGTGAATAGTATAGACGGAGTAGGGCTGTCCATTGCCTGGCGTCCAGTCTTGCTCCGGCCGGCATTTTAGCATCGTTGGATGGATCGCATTCGGAATGCACTATCGACCCACCCTTCACCAAACTCCAAAAAACTAAAGCCAAATTCTATCAGTGTCCAAGTTCCCTGCAACGGTTTAATTAAGATTGTTAACCACAATGTAATTATCCACGGACCGGCAATTTCTTTACCCCACTTGACCCTGACTGAAACAAACTACAGTGTACCCGCGAACATATTGACCTTTGACCGCTGTAATCATTTATAGATGAACTGCAAATTGATTCGTCTTTGTATGTAGTTTAGCCATGATCGCTATAAAATGCCAATGTTTAAATAAATTACTTCGCCTGATGAAGCATTTGCGTCAAATGCGAAACGCTGTGTATCCTCATAAATCCATTAACCGGTCTGTATCATGCATCATGTTTCCCGAAACTTTCATGATCATGAACCCAATCAGAAAGCGACGTCTCCGAAATGAACCCATTTCTACTTTCCGGTTGGTGTATCGCAAAAATCCTAAGGCACATAGGTTAGCTACCAATACGCAACAACACCAGACGCGCGTTTCGCAATATTGTGCTCCTCAGGGGTGCACGTCCATTTGTCCTATAATGGGGAACAAACCCGTGACTTCTAGAGGCTACCGCCAACTAGCCAGCTGCTTATGCCACTGAGCCATGGGGGACGACAGCGGACCATTAAGAATTGTAACATAACTATGATATAGCCCGTCATGTCCTTCAGTGCCATGCAGGTTATTGCCCCTGCAGAGGACAGTGGCTGGCAGTCAAGGTCAGGTCTTCCCTTGCGAAAGTCTTGAAGCCACGCAGCAATATTGAATCATGGTAGGGATTCGATTTCTACTTTTGTTTTTACATCTAGCAGCATATTTAAGTTTAGCACCCATTTGATGTTGGTTAACTGAGCCCAATACTATTTGATTGCTGTGTAATTCATGTCCAGGTTAATCGAAAACTGTATTCCACTCATCCTGAAACTGAGGACTTATTAAATTCTGCAATTAAATTTGGGGCCCCGAATTTATCGCATTGTCTTCTTATCATTTCAGATGGTATGATATTTGGAGGTTACACACGAACCTGTATAATCCCTCTAATATGGAGTTTAGACAGCAAAATGTCTCAAAAATGAACAATGAAAATTACCGCCTTATTATTCACACGGATTAATTTTAAAAAGATTGAACAAATTGTGAAACGGATAACAGTTATGCATGTGATGCTATTGAAATTCATAAAACCGGCTAAACGTCGGTTTTACAAAGACGTTCATGTTAGATGTTCAGCTAACCTAAATAAATTATCTTTCAAGCTCTATCGACAATAACAAAGTGGCTATTAGTTTCTTTATTTATATGAAGAAAGCCTTTGGTAAAGTGCAGCAAAAAGGTTCCTTAGGAAACGATAAACATTTTGGGAATCACTGATCCTTGAACACATGGTTCAAACCTTGCCTCTTGGAGCACAAGCAACAGGAACAAATAGGGCATATTAATATCAAAATTCAAGCTGATGAGATCAAAGATGGAGTAATAGGCACCATGATTTTCCAAAGTCTACGCAAGCGAAAATATTTTCTCTTCAATTCCTCATCAGGCTTGTACAATTATATGTGGAAAAAAGAAAATGTTTGACACGAAGTAAAGGTTCGTAAGACAAATTCAGTTCACAGTCACTGCGCAAGTACATTTACAACCCGTTATGTCAAACTGCGCCGTATACTCCATTACGTGAGCTGGATGTCTCAGTTCAGGTGGGCCAAGACAGCTTAAACGTCTGAACGAACCGTTTCTGAACACACAACTCGTACAATCGAATTGCGATGGCCTATGCGGATTTAAGCAAACGCTTACGAACGCACTTTGATCGATTTTCTGGTATCTGATAGATCACGTTGAGTGACTCAGCCAAGTTAGTGTCGTGGCCAGTGTCGGCGAGATGGGTGGCTATGCATGAGTTTGTTTGTTTTCGGCAAGCCTTCCTGAGCCAAGTCGGATTGGGTTCCTTCACCCTCTCCGACAGTTGAGGCTTCTTTCGGCCTACGTACCCTGCCCGGAAGGAAAAGGAGAAAAAACAAATACACATTAATTTGGCCTGAATGGGCCTCTTGCGTTTGGGGCTAGATCTAGCCATTGGGTTACTGGCAAACTTGATTTGCAGTTTAGCTGTTGAGAAAGTGTGTCTGAGGGCATGACAAAGGCGACGATTTATGATTTTATCAGCGATGTCTCCCTTGTATTGTAGTTGGAGAAATATGGGTTTTCTCAAGACTGTAAGAGTTATGGGAGCCTTCTTCCATTGTCTCACGTTGGCTTTCCGGTAACAGTCAGGGTAACTATTTTCTCTCAGCTTCGAACATATGTGCTTCATTTGTTCGGGAAACGTTTCGTTCCAACAAATTCTATCTGCGCGACTCATTAGACTGAGGATCAGGTTCCGGTTTAATTTCAGTGCAACAAAACTGTGGAAATCCAGTTATTGTCCATTACTTGTGTGTTTCCCATGCACCTGACGTTGTAACTTTCCACATTCAAGTCGCTCCATCGCCACGTCGAGGAAGTGAAAAGTACCATTTAACTTTGCTTCGGAGGTGAACTTCAGTGCATCGTGCGCTTGAATGAATTCATTGGTAAGATCTTCGATGGTTTGAGAGGAGTGGAGTAGTACAAATATATCGTCGACGTAACGGCGGTACAGACTGAGGTTTGTGATGACAGATTTCTAATTGCCCTGTTAAAACATACCCATGAATAGGTCAGCTAGAAACTGTTCAAATGGAGAGCCGATAACAACTCCATCGTGCTATCGGTACAATTCACCTTTAAACAGCTACTGGATTTTGAAAGTGCACCGAAGCGGCAGTTATTTTAGCGCCCGCGTAGGTTTGCCAATAGCTACCTGGTTTGCTTCGACATAAGCACAGATGATTAATGAGAAAGCAAGACAAAGCAGATAGATACGCAAATCTGCAACTGTCTCATAAAGCTTAGGGACGGTGATTACATCAGTGAGAATGTATGTAAAAATCTACGCCCCACGCTCCACTATTCCTAGACTGTAGGGTATTCCAAAAACGCATAACCCTGACGTGCCACTACGACTAGCCTTAAATATGAAGAACTCACCGTACAAAACAACTGCGCGGTAATTGGTCGAGCTTCTGGAACCTATTCGAGAACTGGTTGCTGTGCATAGCATTGAGGACAGTTTTGATGTCGTGGATACCGTGCGCGACTTAAATGTCACTTATCGGACCAGGTGCTCTATCGATGTGACTACATTTTTAAATGTGCCATTATTTGATACTATAAATTACATGCACGGGATTCCGGGTAGTATGCACACTCCACTTGAGTCGTTGCGGAGACGATTCGCAGACAGCAGAGCAGCCTCACTTTCGTCCGTCGAGTTTTGTGTTACCCGCAGTAACCTGGGTACACCGTAGTGCAACGCGTTTGGATGACCTGAGGTTATTTTTCATGTCGTGGGATTAGCATGGACACCGGTCGACGTACAGATCAACCCCAATTGTTTGATCTTCCGTCAACCTACCCTTAGTTTTATTGCAATTGGATTCGGGGACATTTGCGCACACAAGGTTAAAGGCAACATGGTTGCGCATGGTGGCTACTGGATTTGGATTTGGAGCCTTAGTATCCGGTCCTTTTGGTGAATTTGTGAACGGCCCTGATGAGTGCAATCCGACACCTTTGTTTTCTCTAGTCCGGGCACAAAGGTCACCAGTGCTCTTTCCGGTTTTTGTTTGGCGGCAACCGATGCGTATGTTGCTGGGTTATTTATTATTGCTGATTGACTGCAGCTTACGGTCTCGTGTGTAGCAAACCGACTACTAGATGCAGCACACTGTATATAAGTTGAGGCAGGCACGCTGCAGGCCATGCCTTTAATTATAGTAGGGATAGATAATGAAGTTGGTACTGCTGGACGCGGAGTCCTTGGGGTTAGGTTTGGATGCCTGGCTGTCTTCATCGGCCTGACTAGGGAATTTGAGGTGTTACTTACACTTACAAGTGCAGGTCCGTTTCCTCCCATGTGTGTAACCTGGCGGACAAAAGTTGCTCGATCGTCAATATATTCATCATTATACACCTTAGCAAAAGTTAGTAAACACTTCAGCTACTGTGCCGCAATACACAGAACAAAAGAGAAAAAAGATTGCAACTGGCGCAAGCCGGCTGAGCTACCGGTAACGGATGGACATCGTTCCGGTAAGCTACCAGCCGGCTACTAAGCAGCAAAAATATTACTTTGCAAAAGCAAATTAGGCTAAATAATGAGATCGTGGTTGAAGGGGGAGGCTAAGAAGGATAGGGTGGGACAAAGAAACTCAAAACACCAAAGCCACTGAGGTTGGCTCCTAGTCATAGTAACAAGTGTGTCCAACCAAACGTGTTCATCGTCTTTCGGACCCAAACCAGGCAGCCGAGACGCTCCAAGCAAGGCCAGCTCAGAAGTGAGGACCTTCATTCCTCTGGACCAAGTCATCGCTCGGCCACTTCTCCTCTTCTTCCATCCACACACGCGGCGCGCAAACAACGCACGTCGCGGAAGTCGGTGGTCAGGCATGCGTAACACGAGGCCGAGCCATCGGAGCCTGGTGCATGAAACGGCGGTGCTGAGCGGTTCATTTCCTTTCCCTGTGCCGTAAACAAGGCATCGAACATGCTCGTTGCTCACGCGGTGTTCCCACCAGATGTGAGCTTAATTACGAAGGCACCGGTGGTCGAACGTAACTAGCCTCTTTAGGTCCGTTGATTTAAGCGTTTAGGTTTCACAACCTTACGGTAGAGTCGCACCTACCGCTGCATTGTACACTCTACCCGTATGGGCGAGAGTGATGTCGCGCCGGTGACATAAGTTGCGAAGGTTAGCAAAAGCGCCTCGAGTTTTTGCTATACGGTACGTGATCTCATCCTCAATCCCACGGTAGTTGGATTTTTGAACGACTTCTAGTTGATCCCCACCAACGTTCAGCGTAGGAGGCGGTCCAGGCTAAACTTGGAGAAAAGCTTTGTACTTCGGCGATGCAAGCAAAGCCCGAAGTGACAGACTGCTATTGCTAATCTGTCCAGTGCCGCTTGACACATATGTGAGCTGTCAGAGATTAGGGCAATGTCATTAGCATACTCTAAATCAAGAAGTTGTTTTTATAGGAGCAGATCCACAGCTTCAAAGTCGTGTGCTGTGAACGCGATTTACAGGACTTCGTCAACAGCAAAGTTGAAGAGGAAAGGTGATAGCTTGCATCCTTGTCTAACGCCGCTGGAGATATTAAAGGGCAAAGACAATTTGCCATATGCCATCACGTTGCCCAAGCAGCACGCATATAATGCTGGGATAATATTTACGTATTTCACAGGTACACCATCCTGAGTAGACAGTCCTAAAGTGTATGTCTATCCACAGAATCGAATGCACCTTTTATATAGAGGAACACGACAACGGTGGGCCGCCAGTATATGTGACGGTGCTCCAACAACTGACGCAAGGTAAAGATGCGGTCAATGCAGCCACGACCATGACGAAATCCAGCTTGCTCTTCACGAATACGGCTTTCACGAGTGCCAGTCATTATGTGAAGGATGACAAAGGCAACCCATTTGGAGTCGATGGAGTGCAGACTGGTTCATCTATGGCTGCGGCATTCCGATTGTGAGCCTCCCTTGTAAATTAGGACTATGCGGGAGCGGCTCCATTCGGTTGGGACAGTTTCCTGCTCCCACAGTTTGACTAGTAACTCGTGTAAAGCATACACATCAGCAGGTCCCCCGAATTTGAAGATGGCTGGAGGAAGATCATCAGGTCCCGCGGCTTTACTTCACTTCAACAGTTCGATCTCACGCTCGACTTCTGAGCGAGAGGGTGGATCGGATTGCACAGCCCAGGGAGCGGGACGAGCAGTGGCAGGCGAGTAAGCTAACAAATCCGACCGATTAAATTGCTTTCCAAAGTGCTCAGCTCAACGCCCTAAGCGTTTTGCTAAGTTGTGTATAGGCTGTCCCCTCTCTTCACGTATAGTTTCACTAACACCAGGTCTCAAGCTGCCCGTTTCCCGTATCAGACGGTGCAACTTACAATGGTTACCAAGGGCAGCAGTTGCTCGACCGCTTTTGTTAATATTTCACACCTCTTCAGTAGCACAGCTGGACAGCTAACAAATCGATAGCATTGCCTACTTGGCAGAACCAAAACGCCTCGCTGTGTTGGTTTACCGTTGTTTCGATCCCTTCACAAGGCGGGTATTGTGAAAGGATTTCAAACACATGGTACACACCAGCCATTTTATACCACTTTAGCACATGATTCGCATTTGCTCTTCATACGAGACATGTTCACACTAGGCGTGTCGTTTTAAGGGGTAGAAAGAGAATAGAGATACTGACGCACCGTGGTTGACTTCGCTTCAGTTTTAGTTGCGTGACTATCTGCGCTGGTTTGAGGTCATGGGGTCAGGCGTGTTGCCTACAGGTGGGTCACACGTTCCTTAGGGTAGATAGGCGACGTGCGTGCTATTGATCTAGCCGCCAAATGGATGGGCAGCGACGCAGCGTAGGATTAAGGCAAAGCAAGATTACTTGGAAAATACCGTCTAACGTCGACAGTGGCTGTTCCAAGAGCGGACGAAATTGACAACTATCGTTTTGTACAGCAGCTTGAAAAAATGGTAGTAAGATGATCGGGTGAATCTCAGAAAGATCTTTAAAATAAGACCACATGAGTTCTTGTGCGATGGAAGGAAATATAAACCTTCTGATAAGGTTCAAACCCGGTTGACTTCGAAATTGCAAAAAACAGGTTGCTGGTGATCCGCTAATGACAGATCCAAAAGATGAACACTGGTAAAAGGAGCTCGGGGAGCCAAATAGAATGAAAGCACGTGAGTCCTTGTGAGAATAAATCCAAGGGTTTAAATTCCAATAACGCAGGAGGACACTTTTTATGTGACCACTCGGGACTGAGTTCAACCAATGTAGAACCCATCATCAACGATATCTGGAGTGTCTGTAAGGAAAACGCCATCCCGATGAAGGATCGAATAGTCAGCGAGAAGCTGTTCCAGTCAAAATTGCCATATGGTCGATATTCGTGGGCATAGTGAGAGTACGTTGTCGTTATTTGGGCAACCTTGAAGGTTAATTGGATAACCTTATGACCGCTCCGAGGGATATTACTATTAGACTTGGTTTGTACATTGGATATGCCAAAAGTGAAATACAAGTCTAAAATATGACTGCCTCTAGTAGGAGAGCATACTTGCTGTGTTGATTCACGAGTGACTATTGTCGAAATAAACTTCTGCTACTTAGCGAGGGTTATTCGTTACTACCAAGGAACATCGGGCATGTCGAGGTCGCCACCTATAATTTTTTGAAAGAAAGGCATCTCAGATGCGCATTCTAACAATTCAGTCGAACGGTTTAACTTGGCTTTGGTAACGCCGGGCGGTCTGTAAATGCAAAGAACAAGAAAACGGCAGCTTTCAATCAACCTGTATCCAGACCGACGTTTCGAAGCTGTCTGACGAAGGACTCTGCAATCTACTCGCTTCTAAAGCATCATTAAAGTACACAAAGCAACCACTACATCGACCAGTAAGACGGCTACTGGCAAAAGTCGTGAAGCCAGGAACAATTAGCTCTGTGCACTGCAAACCAAACCATGGTTACGTTACAAGCAAAACATGTGGTCAAGCGAAGGATACTAAGGGTCATAGATGATGCATCTTGTTCTCCAGCGTTCGAGCATTGGTTAAGAAAAGGCCAACTACAGCGTTTTGGGATAGAAGCTTTGTTGCCTTTAACGTCAGCTTGTTGGTCTTGAATTATTGGAAGATTGTTGAGAAGCAAGTTCACGCTTAGTTTGGCTGTACTCATCGTTCCCTATATCAAACTATAGGACCTTAAAATACTGTATTTTGCGCGATTTCCAGAGGCCGTGGTGCGGGCCACGGATGATGAAGCTTAATCTGTTGATGTGTAGCGGGAGTGGTAACTGGGCTTAGTATACATGAGTGAGGAGGTTAGTGACAGTGTAGAGATATTGTAGAACGGTGTGGTGAATTCTGCATCCCCAATAACTGGTTATAATACGTCTAGAGGAGGAGAGGTAGAAAGGACGCTGGATAAGACGGCGTATTCCCAATAAGTGCAATTGCAAGTTAGCCGTTGGTTTATATTGATTATCTAAGGGTAGCAACATATTGCGATGGCCGACTACATGACTAAATGGAGACCCAAAATGTGGTACGGGTAGTGAGAAAGATGCCATGAGAGGGTGCAATCTTGCTCCTGTAGGTGTTATCATAGCAACTATAAGCATATGTGCCTACGGAGAACGGAAGCAGAGGAGAGAGATTGAGTGCACAACAAGTTGGGGGATCTCGAATCCCTTTACGTATTGGGATAACCCTGCTTTTGTGAGAAGCAGTCGAACTCTTTGCGAATGACTTCGGTAGAGATAACCTTTGGTTTGCATCTGGCTTTTTACAGGAGGTTGTTGAAAACCGTTTTTTCTGATAACTCTGATAATATAGCTATTTTTACATGAATCACGAGATATTTTCCGGTCCGAAGACCTTTGCTGCAGCCTTGAACAAATAGGGCTTACCGGATGGCTGGACAAAGTACTCTGAGCCCGAACTACCACTGTTAGTGGAGACACATTTAATATGATCCTGAGACGATTCGGAGAAATGACAGGCAATGGCTGTACTGGGTCATTGTCAAACATATTGACTAATCCTGGGGAAGCTGTTTTGTACGGACTAGATGGTGCCGAGGTAATAGGTGCAACATCCACTTTGGTTGGCACATTGAAGTGGCTATTGTCAAGGTTCCCTTCAACATCTAGGCTTAGGTGGTGATGCATATTTAGAGAAGTACGTTCTTTCGGGCCTACAGAAATCGTCTTCCCCGATTCACTTCCCTCTGGAGTGGTATCTCATCGTAATTAAGAAATAGCCTTTCAAAACTGGGTCTTGCGGAAGGAAGACTTTGAGAGCAAATGAACTTTACGGCATTTGCTTCGTCAGAAATGGTGAACACTACCGAACAGCAATGCTTAGGCGAGTTCTTCTTTAATCCAATGGATGCACAAGCTATATACGGTACGTTTCTGGCTTCAAGTACTACTCTTTCTAAGATTTCCATTTCGACCATATCACTTACGTAAAACAAGAGTAAATCATTTTGACGGCGCATATGTTCATAAGTTTCTGATGCAACTGCAGAGATGAAGTATGAAGCCATATGCAAGTACTCTAATTTGTGTTTATCGGGCATCCTACACAATTAGGGGAAGGCACACTGCAGGATGCAGAAATCGTCTATTGTCGACAGCTTTTTATTGATGGATTTGACGTCCTTTTCAATGCAAAGGACTATGTTGTATACCTCATTGGGACTGGGATTAGCATAAGCTAAACGATATTTGTTAATTGTAAGAGTTTACCAATGTTTACACACTTTTACAGCATTTTTTAGAAAATTTAAAACTTCGTTATTTGGTAGCAGCGCATTTGTGGTCGTGTTGTTCATCCCGGAGCTTGGCGATACCAGGGACGAGGTAGAAAGTTGATCAGGCCCCATAACTTTACTAGAGCCAATTAAGTTTTGCCGGTTTGGGTACATTGAGTTGGTGGCTGTACCTCTCTCCTTAGCTGCTAGTGTTTTAAGACTCATTGATAGAGTAGAGCTAAATGTAGCCGATATGCAAACGGCGTCGGTATAGCAAACGTAAGTACGAGGGAAGTAGCACTACGAGAACTAGTCGTTACTGAGAAACATCATGACAAATTCAAACTACGTGCCTAAGTAAAACTTTGGTGAATCTACCGATATGCGTTACTTTTGCTTTGTTGATACATTCACCGCCCATTTGCAGTATTTGCCTACAGGAATTGTCATGTTTTACTTTTTTAACCGTGACAAATTAGTTGATAAATGGAAACCTTTACAAAGTCTTACTCATGTAAAGCATAAAACCTTGGAAGTGCTCCGGGAAAATCCGTTTCTTCCAAAGTGTCTTTATTCTAATTCAGGGTTGTAGCAATGCATTTAGTGTCCGCCTCGCTGAACACCTCAAGCTCGTGCTAGCTGGGTGGTCCGGGTTATTCCTGTTGCAGCAAATGTTTCGGCAGCAGTGTTCCAAGATGTGGTGAGTTTTCACCTGGCAAAAGTTCGCCCTATAAAACTCCACAAATGTCCTATAATCAAACTATGAGGTGGCGGATGGGACTTGCCAGTGAACAAAGTCACTGCCTTTCTCTTTCCGACGGATCTCACCCCATTCAAGAAAGTCAGCCACTTCGAAGTTATTATTTGATCCCTACCTAGGCTGGCGAATTCACAGAACCCAACAAATATTTCAAAATAACTATAAAAAGTTCACTCAAGGTTCTTAATCACCATGCCCTTACATGTGTACACGTCACATAACTACAGTAATTAATGGTTAAATTGAAACATTTGTGCAACATATGCACATATCGTCTGTTGTCATAGGATCATATCATTTTAGGCATGCACTGCACTTTCGGAAATGAGACATTTATTTATTCAGTTAGTTAGAACTCTCTGCTTTCTGGCGCATCATGGCAATTAGTCGGGGGATGTTCGCTGATCTTTCAGAGAATATTTTGCTAAATAGACGGTTAATGAATTATTTCACATACGGAGCCTAGTCGTTAAAAATAACGATGATTTCTAATTCGTCTAACTTAGTTCATCCCTTCTATGAATCACAGTAGCCTAAGTAAGGTTTTTATACGCAAAGACGTGAAGCCATATATGACGCGTAATTCAGGATTGCCGTCGGTTTGCAGAAAGTTATCCAAATTTGTGAGATAATAACCAGAATAAACGATACTGTTAGATTATTTTCAAAGCACTCCTCTAGGTAATGAGCCTCATTCTTTTGGTGAAGCATTTACTTGTCTTCAACTGTAGTATTTCTAGATTTGCAATCCTCGGCCTTTCATTCCATTCAGAATACTGACATAATGGATGTCGGGATTGGCACAATTCTGTCACAAATATGTGCACACGGGCTAGAGTAGTTGGCGGCATTAGAGCAGGGGCAGAGTTCTGAGAGATTAACCTTGTGAGTGTTGCACAAATATGGTTTCGGAAACTGGCAGCATTCCTTTGCACGACTGTGTGTTTGTGTTGACCTTGGAAAGAGTAAGTCAATGCCGACACGCTCTCCTGAGAAACGTTCGATCGCCACACGTTGTGGTTATATTTTTTACTCGATATCTCCAACGCTGGTGACTCGCCGCAGTTGCAACTTACCGCTCCACGCAGAATATGGAATACCTGCTCCATGACACAAAGAGACGGATAAACTAGGAGTTGACATACCATTGCCCGTTAGCTTTATTTTCGTGACCAACAGGCTGAGAACAACAATTGCCTCACCTATACACGGGTCTTAACATCAAATAATTTTCTAACTCTTCGTACCCCTTCTGGTTTACTTGGCTGCATCTGTTATACCGCTGAAGCTCTATTGCAGATGCTGTCGTCACCGTGCAACACTGAAACCATGGTGTCTATACCATTTGCTCGAAAGCACTATAGGCAGCTGCACAGGAACCGGCATATCCTTTGACTCACTTTCCGACGGGTGCTGTGTCAGAGGTTAACGCTCTCAAGAAATAAGCGAGCATCTGCACACTAATGAAATAACCGCTCACCGTTCTCATTATGTTGTCTGCACAGGTATAGATCCTAAGTGTACAAATTGAGCTTTCAAATCCACGGCAAGCACTGCAGTGCCAGTGATTCTTTTGTGGCGTAGAAGCTCGTTCAGTTGACAATAGAGATCGTCTTCCATATAATCATCACTATCTTTTGTGGAGGCGTAGGCAGGGATGATAAACAGACGCCTATTAGACCCACTTGACTTCAAAGCATTGAACCAGCCAACAAATCGGATCACACCCATCCGGCTGTGGCTTTTAATCAAAGCGGGGATTAGCGCTATGGTGGCAAATTTCCTAAAGCGTTCATTTAAAATTATGTATATCTAAGTTCTCTGGAGTCAAGAATTATTCCGTTGGGTAGGTTAGCAACATCGTTCAGACTTGTAAGTCTGTGTCTGAGGCCAGCTCCATACAATATTTTGGCCGAATGTCTGGTTTTAAATGGTTCACCGCTGCGACTAAGCTTACTCCTGCCTTCGACCGTTGAAGCACTATCTGTCTTTGGCTCAGAATTGCCAATATGCACCAATGAATTTCAAATATGGCTCACAATTAGATTTTACGATGAACATTATTTTACACAACATGATGGTGAGAGCAGGGATGGATGGTTTAAGATTACTTATTCTTACATCAACTTGACAGCAGGCTAACTAATTCTTACACGGCACCGGTCTGTGAAATTATGTAAATTTAGAAGCTAAACATTACAAAAATATTCCAAATTGCAGTTCTTACTGTGTTTGATAACAAACGCTCCAAGTAACCAGAAAATACATCAAACATTGGTAACCAACCTTTCAACGCTTCCACATTAACTTTGGTATGATTGATCATGGTGGGCCCAAACATACATGCTACTGAATGCGCAAAATACGTCAATCCGGAGCAGTATTCCTGACAGAAACATGCATTCGATTCAGTCACTAATCCTGGCTGCACTGAACCCACAGTTTATCATATTTACCCTTCAACTTGAATTAAACTTCCCATTATCGCCCATATTAAGCCTTGCGAGAAGAACGGACAATGACCTGCACAGTGCAGAAAAACACAAACACAAGCAGTGTAGCTGTTGGAATTCAGCAGCGATAACTTCTTATGTATATATTAGTTAATGGAGGTTAACGTGTATATTTGGCTTGAATACTGTTGACACATTTTGTTCCGCTGCTTAGCCGCTGCGTAGCACGATACTGCACTACATTATACTTGCTACTCATTTTCCAATACATATTAGAGACTAGATTACATACTGTGCTCTTCCGATTGCTATAAATAACCCGGGTTCACGACCTGCAACCTATTCGACATTACCCTAAATTCAGAACAGATGCATTTATAGTTGGATTCTCATACATGCAGAGAAGAAGCAGCAAGTGAGAAAGCGGCAAGCACCGATGGCTTGTACTCCATCGACATCAAGCAATGGTGCTGTAGCACATGCTGTCGCGAATGCCTGAGTCAGGCCGGCCTAGTGAGCCATGAGCGAGGCCACTCGGGACCACTACCGAAGCGACGACGGGTCCTGCAGAGAACGTAGGCAGAACCGGTGCAACGTGAGTAGGCATGCTGTATTCGATTTACTAACCGCGTGCTTCATGCTAAGTCTATTTATTGCAGGTAATGGGTTTTCATTTTTGTCCTATTGCTTTTCTTTCTCATATACTTGTGTACTTGTGCTGTCTTCTATAAACTTGCACACGTCGCTTCAGCCAATTGTAATTAATTTCTATAACGTTTTGGTATTTTTGGCATTTCTGTAAAATATACTTTCTGACCTGGTAAACTTATCTCGGATGCTTTTGTAAACAGCTTATTTCATACGCTCATTAATTTAAGGTTACCGTCCCGTTTCCTTATGCATTACTCGATTTATTATTTTGCTATCTTTCTCTCAAGTGATTGGCTGTTGCTTGATATCCCCGGTGTTACTGCGCTTGATGCGCATGTTGACAAGTTGCCTACCTCTCTCTTACCCACTACCTAGTCCATACTGACTCTAGGAGAAAGTTGATCGTTGATGGAGGGAACGGGGTGCAGGTCCTTGTGGCCGTGTTAGGATCAAAGTGTGGTTCCATGCAATCACCGTGTAGCGGACTACGGTCCAGCCACCACCTTGTAGTCGCTTGATTCCCAAATACAGCGTGCTTGTGCTTGCCTGTGAAGAGGGTGGGACGGCTCCATTGATTAAACTTGACTCCCATCCACATACAACTCGGTCTTATTCCTTCGAGTTTACACTGGATATGGGTGTGTGGTTGTAGCTGTGGGTGGCGCAGCGCAATCCACCCAAGGTCCCTCTGTAGGCGCAGGGTTCCTTTGGCTAGCCACAGTGACAGGCAAATCCGAAACCAGATGCGTCCAACCAAATCATTTTGCACGACGTTATAACATTTGTAAGTTATTGGTTCGTTTTAGTGATGTGGTGCTGATGGTTCGCCGAAGCTACTCAGATAGGTCAAATTAGCAAAGCCCACCATACATTTGGTGGTCCCACCAGCGCCTATATGGTTCCCGTAAATAAAGAAAAGTTAGATTTATGTGATTTGCAACATGCTTCGAAATATGAGAGACTGAAATTAGACTAACTTAGTATGGAAGTCTGATTAAAGTTATACAGCATTTATTTTAGTAATCTGGGTAAAACAATTGTTAAGCACTCCTGCGACAGATAGTACCAGTGGTTAAGGTACAAATCAAAAAGCTTGATGTTCGCAAGAGACTGATTTAGCTTAATTCCCATAAGCAACACTAATTCCTTACAGTCAGAAGACTAACTTATTCCATAGCAGAAAGGAACATAATCGTTTCGTATAATTTAGATGCCAGCTTGCTTTTGATATTACTTTTCATGGTTTTTAGAATGATACAAACGGATGGTCGCATAATACACCAGATTTAGCAAGAAATTGTCAGCGTGAGTTTTCATTTTGGTTGAGTTTGGCCCATACGGGAGCATTCGAAAATCATTCGACCAACTGTAGTAGAACTAGTGAAGTATACTGGAAAAGTGTGAACAAACACTACCTTAACTGTTAGATTGGTGTAGATATCCTGATAGGCTGTGTTTTACAACTGACTTTGTGTCTAACTAACTTCGGTGCATACAAGTAGATTATTGCACAATCAGCTGCTTACTGAGTGTCCAATGAGCATCATTCAAATCCGTATATAAATATGGGACTTCTAGATTTACGCAGATAGCGAACGCACCACATGAACTATTTTATTTTGGTACGTTGTCACACACTTTTGTACCTCACGGGTTAGGCGTGTCGTTCATAGGTTTATTGACTATGCGATTGCAAAGGCTGGGAATAAATATTCAATTGTCAGTGACTGTATATATCCTAGATTGGGGGATTTGCCCACATCCGCCTAAATATTTGTACTCAGCAGCAATAATTGGCGCCACCATATCTGATATGACACGTTCATTTTCTTATGTTAATACTTGAGAGTAATTTGTCCATACGTTTCCATATTTTACTGATTGTTTCACTATTCCAATTTGTTTCCATTGTTTGAAGGTATTAATTATATCGGTTGCGGCTACCACGGGGCTGGCAGGAACTCCACATATTGATCGGTGTTTTGAGCGATGTCAACAACTCTACAACTGGTTTCTCCAAATATGTCTGCCTAGAATGGAAGAAACGGCATGCTTGGGTATTGCATCTAACAATACGATAGATTGCAACTCCAATTGTATGGAACCAGGAGTGTACACTTGCAGCAGTTGTTTTTTATAGCGGTGAAATTTATTTTGTGATTGGAATTGCAACCGCACAAGGGAATCATGTTATCGCCAAATGTTATTTTATCCTTTCGCATATAATGGGGTCCCATAGAACATTTATAAGTTGCAGGCTGAGAGACAAACACGACTTTGTCGACAAGAAACATCACGGTGTGTAAAGTAGGCACAGGTATCCAAACAGAAACGTATTACATGGTCGAAATACCTCAGCCAATTGACCAACTGGAAAGTACCAAATTTTCGCTAAGTTCATGCACCCGTTCATTGGTTCGGAATGTACAAAAGCGTCGGCAGAAAAGTTAAATCACAGGTAAATCAATAATGTTGCAATTAACTTTATACGATAATTTTGATCAACCGTTTTGAAAAACGAAACCAAACAATCTGCACATTAAACGTACTGGAGCGCTTATATTAGAAACCGGAGCAATCATTATTAGGCATAGAAACCCACAGATACACAATGCGTATCAGCTGAATGAATATATATGCTAATTTACGATAAACGTTATTGTGTCGTTTACTTCATAGCAAAATGACGACTAATATCACACGTTGTATTAATCGTACAGTCTTAACAATACGGCAGGTTGTCGAAAATGTAACCATGTTTGTGATTTGTCTGGCTTATAACAATAAGGGCACCTGCAAGAAAATACCTAGCATCGGAATTTGAGAGAACGTTTTACAAGGTAACACATTTTATTCTCAATAACAAATAAAGCAATTTTATGAGACTATGGTCAAGAAAGCCCGAGGTTGAACAAAATTGGATGGGTTGTCCACATTTTAACAGATGTTATTCTCCTGTTTATCTAACGTACTATTTCCGTCAAAGTTACTCGCTAAAAAAGGAGGAGTGAGAATAGCGATAAAACGGATACGAATTAATGAAGCAGCAATACCGCCACCGTATTGGTGGCTTTTGTGCCTAGCACATACAAACGACCGTTGTTCTAAATCAAATGAATTAGCCAAGGTTTTAACACACACATTTGTATCCAAAGATCCGGATGCAAATTATTGTGAAATGCTCACTCAGTAGGACTAACAACAGCATATTTAAGTCCAAGACAGTTTGTTCGCTTTAGCAAATGGAAATATGTGAAAAGATGACGAAGGCTGGTAGAATGTTGCAATTCATGTTGTCTCTTTTGTATTATAAGCAATAAGCGATATGCATACGTATAGTATACAGTGGGTGCTACCAGATAAGTTACAGCTGGAGTAAAATAGTGAAAGTTCATCCTTAAGACCAACAGATCCTCAGGGTTGTAAATAATTGTCTCTATACCCAGAGAGCCGTTTTGATCCGACCTTTTCAACGGTCACAGCAGGCCGAATGAATGGGGGATTAGTATGAGGAACCACAACTTGGAACGTTGGCACCAGCTATATCCGGTGAACAAGAACATTTAGATATTTACCTATCAAAGAAGATGGCAGCCAGTGCGAGCCCAGAAGTTGACGGGAGAAGCGGTGTGGATACCTATTCACTGAACCCATTTCGGAACACGCTTCTTTGTCCTCGAACTCTGATTCGACCTTCTTATGCAACTGTCTCCGCATTCGCACCCGAATTTGTATAGCAGTATTTGTTGGCCACGTTTGCCTGGGCTTCCTTCGGAAGATGCATCAGGAAATTAAAGTTTTGGTTAAGGATCAAATCCTAAGCAGCATTGTGACTTCGCTGGGTAATATTGTTGCAAATCTTAGTAGGCTTCTGCTCAGTAAACGCCCACAGGAAAGGTAATTGTGTATCATTTTATATTGTCGGTCGCTAACACCGTTCCTCGGGGCTCGATTTTTGCTACCTTTCTCTGTGAAGCTTTGAGGGTAACCACTCTCTGTTAGTTTACTTGCACTTAACTCATACTCGTCCACCAAGAAATTGTCGGATAACATTTGTGTAACACGACTAAATAACGTTTTCGCCAGTGTTTGCCTGTATCATACTCTCTTGAAACTGGTGTAGTGCTTGTATTGGCCGGATCTTGTAGGTCTTTGTAGACGGATTTCTCGATGAATTCGTCATCTCAGAGTCTGATAAGGTAACTCAGGACAATCCACAAACCATTACGTCACCTACATATCACTAATACCATTACAGTTTGAATCTGTCTGTAGACATGCCTCCTTCTAGCAGCCTCGTGGAAGAGTAAAGTAGAGGGCCCAGTTGTCTGCCCTTTGCCACTTCATCGAGTTGAAAGCATAGTGCGTTAAGAAATAGGACACATATGTTGACAGTACACAACAGCAAGCAATCATATGGGTGATGCTCCAATTGAATGCTATCGTTCCTGGTTTGCTTCCATAAAACATTTGACATTCAACTGATCCACACTTCTCAATAATTAACCACACTCTCTCGTTGCATAGTCTAGTAAGTGATGAAGATGAGGGCGTTTCATTATAGAACATCTAATTAGAGGCTGTAGTAACAGTTGCAATGATAGGGATCTTTGGCTTAATATTTACTTGAAACCTGAAGGAAATGACAAATGTTTTCATCAATTCCGTGGCATAATCGAAGAATAGTTTGGATAAAACAACAACTTAAGCAGAAACTTAGATCATAGGGCAGATTATTCTAGGAAGGTAAAATGCTAACTGAGAAGTCTATGAATGGTAGGAAGCGTATCCATTTCGGACAAACTATCATACTGGAAAGACCACAAACATCAATTTAGGTGATCAACAGTGCGCCCAACTACATCGTTCTCTTAATGATAGCATGCAGCTGGGGTCGTTTTTGCATGTATAATTATTTTCCCATTGAATAAAATAAATGTGCAAGAGCGGCTGATGTAATACCGCTTCATCGACGCGATGTCGCTAATCAGCAACACAATCAAATGCCCTGCGGCTCCCAAGTGTAACTTGCGACCACTCCTATTGTCTGCATGATTACGTTATTAATTAGCCATTAGGTGTGAATCATTTTTCTCAGATCGGTCTTGAATTTTGCAATCATCACCAGATAATATAAAACACATGGAAACGCGTCATGTTTGTGCAGCGGTTTTGGGCGTTCGAAAGCTAGTTTACATTTGCTCCATCTACGGTTCCAGCGAGCGCAGTGAAACAGCTTCACTTTAATGTGAATTGCAGATCATATGAAGATTGCGTGTTGGAATCCAATCACACAAGGCACAGCACAATAATGACCCTCACAGTATTCATTCACTGTTGTGTTAAATGACACCCGTCGTATTTATTTAGCCAACTATGTAGATTTTCCGGCTAATGTTGAAACGGTTAGGGTTTTGAAGCATGCTAAATAATATGAAATGCATCGCATCGCGTCGTGGTTGTGCAGTGTTTCCGGGCGGAAAACAACTAATTTCCATCAGCTTCGGCTACGGTCCCAGTGATCGCAGTGACTAAGGTTTACTGCAATGTGCATCGCTGTCCACATTAAGCTTACGCGCTTCAATCAAATCACACAACGTATAGTCCATATTTGACACACCAATTTTTCATATAATATTACGTTAAGCATTTGCGGCCCTTAGTTGTGGTATCCATTTCGGTAGTTGCGTCGCCTACAATCCCAAACGGTCGTAGTTTTGGGGCCTGCTATCTCTACTTGGTAAGGTGAATACACAGAATCGCGTCGTGTTTGTGCAGTGTTTTGGGGGCGGACAACACCCCACTTTCATCTGCTTCGGCTACGGTCCAAATGATCGCAGTGACCAAGGTTCAATTCAATGTGCATCGCGGTCCACCTTAACAATTCGCGCCGCATTCAAATCACCCAATATGTATTTCGAACTCCAGGCTCCGATTTACCATTCAAGAAATCGTTGTGCGTCACCTGCTTTGTGCCGGTAGCCAAAGGCTAGATGTGTCTTCTACTTTTTCAAAATAGCTAGCTGGAGACCCGTTATCTCCAACTGAAGAGATGAAATACATAGAAAGTCGTCGTGGTTGTGCAGTTTTTTTGGGCTTGCAGCTCTCAATTTCAATTAGCTTCGACTACGGTCCATGTGATTACAGTAACCAAGTTTCAATTCAATTGGAATCGTGCTCAACAATGAGGCTGCCTGTCGCAACCCAACCACACTGCGTGTAGTCCAATTTTGACCATCCAGTTAGTCCTTCACATTTGTTTGCTGCCTTGCTTGCCCCGTTCCATTAGCTAAAGTTGTAGCTATTGCTTTTTTTATTCCAATGGCTCCGCTTTTAACTGCGGTGATCTCCAATTGGTAAAATGAAATGCAACAAAAAGCATCGTCATTTTGCAGTGTTTATAGTCGAGCAGCGTCTATTTAATTGTCAAGCTGACCTATATATTTCTGTAAACTTGACTACACGTCCCAACAGGACTTGAAAAGCAACATCGCTTAATCCTGCATATCATCATTTAACTTTTCAATACTGTGGCGTATTTGAACGGTACGACATTTCAATGGTTTCTTGAGTTGTAGAGAGCAAAAAAGAAAAGCTTTGTCAGCTATTTCATTTCCCGTTAATTTTAAGTTTCATGTGAGTTGTTGCGACACAGTGTTTCACAAGGGAGCATAAGGGTCATACTCAATGCAACAACATTCATGTTTGTTCAGCAAATATTTTCTAGTAATCGTTTGATACATTTCTCCGTTTGAGCACTAACAACTAGCTCAGGTAAACTGTTCCAGTCATACCCTAGACGAGTTGACAAACTGACAGCAGTGAATACGCGAGGCCTCCTTGTTTTACACAGATTCATACCGTGGCCTCGTGTCAAACCACATCTACAAAGAAGCAAGAACACTAGTATCTTATCCTCCATCTCACATCGGAATATACCTCGCGTGCAAATCAATTCAAAATGACGACCACAATACTCCAGGTTGAATTATAGTGTATTTTAAAGTTACCAGTGCGAAATCGTGTTTGCGCACTCTGAAACCTTTGTCTTCATTCGGTTGCCATACCGAGAGATATTCTGATATCAAGCACTTGTTTGTCATGAAGAGCGAAATGATGATAGGCCGTAGAACTTCACCGCAATTACGCTGAACAACATTTCACGTATTTTTACCTTCCACTGATATTCGTGCAGGAATTTGCCTATCCAACGCTGCGGTGGGTAACCAATTATACCTAGCTGTGTTTTATGAAGGAGAATGCGGTGGAATAATTCATCAAACACTTTTGAGAAATCCAGGTACATGACCTCGACTCCAGCTCCAACATCAACTGCTTGAGTCCAGCTATTGCATCTAGTTAGCATGTTCTTAGTGCATGAGCGGTTTTGTCTGAAACTACGTTGTTCTGGTCGTGTCATGTTGTGATTTCCCAGATGCTGCATCGGTGCATCAGAGTTGATCGACATCAGAAGTTTGGAAAGCTCAGCAAGCAGCGTTATCAGACCACTGTGGCTAAATCCCTTATAAATATGAGTGAAGATCCCTCGCTTCAAGTTTGCTGGTACTTGGTTGTCCACCAAACAGCGTTGATAAACTATTGTAAGATGTTTCGGTATGTCACTGCTTATAGGTTGTAAAACATTCGTCGATTGTTCTCCACACAAGACGATCTTTGGATATACTGGGATAAGAGCTTGTTTAACACAGCTACAGTTATGTTAATTTGATAGTAGATAAAGCTGGCGGTCAGAAAATAGAAACATCATCGGTTCTGCTTCTCACTGAAACATAAGATCTCGGCTGATTCCGTTTTCGATCACGTGCACCCATCAATCATGACAATATATGGAAGTCCGCGCTGAACATTACTAAGGTCCTCAACATGCATGTAAATTATTTTGTAGTATGTGTAGAATAATTGCAGTAACTCCTACTGATGCACCACCTTGTCCTCGAGAGTCAGTTCCCCGCAGAATATACACAAAGTAACGTAGGCCGTCTAGGTTTTGAAATTTAGGGCTTCCTTGGAAACTCTTCATGCTAATGGTAGAGGCACTCAAATTTACATGTTCTGCTCCTCAAATATGAATTATTTTCTTGACCAACAGAAGTATTTCTGTTCCGGCGCTTTCGCTACCGCTATGCCAAATGTCCTTCAGAAGGTTTGTCAGGCGATTTATGGTGTTATTGATATATAAAGGACAAAGATGTTTATTTGACCAACTTGCGTGACATGTTTAATGCGTGATAATATACACTTTCTCACCCTTTTTTACTTTGGATATTCCGGATGGCAAACATATGCAAACGATGAATTGTCCACGTCACTTAAAACCACTGGTGTGCTTCTAACGGTTCCTTCGACCATGAGTTCTTTGTTTGTTGGCACAACATGAAGTATCGGCCGCATGTTAGCTATTCGAAATTTGGTGGAGACTTTCACCTGTTTGTAATCTGGGGGACTGAAAAGAAGCCTTAGCAAACAAGAATCGAATGGCATGTTATCAATTGCATCTATTTCGAGGTCTCGCTTAGTAAACTTTACTTTGGTTATAATTGACAGTATGACGTACTCAAAGCAACCAGTATAAAGTGGTTCTGTGTGAATTGAATTTCACACGTGTATTCTCGTGGGCGGTAAATCAAGAATACAAGGCACGTGTTCCTCAAACATAACTGGCACCAAAGCCAAGAATGTCACGGATTTCTGGGTGCTCAGTAACTTGCATCGAACGTTAACGTTGTAATAAATAATTACATAACCAAAGCTTCCAGGTCTGTGCTTTAAAATCAGGGGCTTAACCGGCATATGTGTCTAACCATCATATATAACAAGTCTTAACTTTGTATCCGAATTCATAAAGAGATCCTTCGGTAGTGCTGCCTGGAGTTCTTTAAGTTCCATCAACTGGCTAAATAGCTTTTGAGTTTTAGTATATGGTTAAGATAGTGCTTTGGATGTTAGCAGTTTATTGATGGAAACCAACTTCGTGTTTCTTTTTAAGCTGACTTTTCCGTGGTCATTTTGTAAACGATTGTACGTGGGCGGATTCCGCTTGAATATCAGTCCGACTACATGGCGTTCCAGATCTCGATGTTCTATCACGTGTCTATTTATCCTGTCGGTCCTCGTGATTTCTACTGTAACAATTCAATTTCATGAATGTGGAAGCAAGTGTTTCACATAAGTTGCATGCTCTACAATGTAGCCGTGAGCTGGCCATCTTTAGCTTCAAATTACTTGATAACCTGCAGCGATACTTTAACCGGATATCTAATTGGACTTCTGTCAATTTTTAGTATTGTCGCAACGATTTTGATATTTTTGGACCGCAGCCCAAGTAGTTTTGGGGAATGGAGTTATTCTTCTCAATGATTTTACGATAACATCTTCCATAGATAGTGCTTCACAGATGTAGCAACACAGCACTCCGTCATGTACTTGCGCTTCGGAGACGAGAAAAACCGGTATTTCAGGATCAACATGCATATATGTAGTTTTCTTGCTCCCGTTTTTACAATAGCTACCATGGTTTTCGTATTCATGTGATCTCCAGTAGCAGGCAATATCTAGCAGTGTACTTATGAGTTGCAATGTAAAGTACAGTTGCATCAAATGACCGAGTGTCTCGACGCCACGGCCAAAAGTAAAAACTGTTATGCAGGCATCAGAAACAAAGTTAAATGACATATCAGATTCAGGTCAGACGCATAATCATCCACAACTTGATGGGACAAAGAAATTTTTTATTACCAAAATCGATAAATGTTCAGTTCAACTTCCATCCAGTCACAAAAATACATCGCTGTCTAAAGAAAAAGTTCTTCTACTTACCACTCGAGCTAACATTTACTGCTATTCTGCTAGGTAAAAATCTCGCCCCTACTGGAGGAGTATACAGAAACTGCAATGTAAACTACGAAAGAAGAAAATTGGGCGGATGTGGTGATGGCTGGTGAGCGTGCAGCACTGGCTCCAGAATGAGGTCTTATTTACAAACTTCGATTTTCCCAAATCAATTCCGAAAGGGTGTATCCATGACAGCCACGGAATTATTGATTGGGAATGCCGAGTACATCATCAGTTGAGCAATGAACAGTGATTTTTTCACGGGATAGAAGCAAGTATTTGATATTTCCTGTCGGATCGTTGGGTTGAAAATGATGAAATCAAAATATATCTGGGTCATCTACCGAACGGCTGCCGACATGAATACTATGGTAAATATCGAAAATGCGAACTTTTTAAAATAATCGAGGGTAAACTTTCAGAAAGAGGCTGGGGTGCAGTGAACGTTGATATATGGCGTGAGAAAAATATACTATGGTAGCTAACTTGGGTCCATTTGATACATCACTGTTATAGAAAAGCAAGCTTGGCTTAATCCACAATAGAGGAGTTTAGGTAACAAAATGCTTGGGGCTTAGAGCAACATCTAATCGTTTTTGTAAACGATCAATGTAGAGTTGAATGCAACTGCGTCCTGGAATGCATTCCAGGGTTTGCAAACCCGAAGGGGAATATAATTACTTTGACACTCTAGACGGCTACATAGTTACTTCATTTTTAAGCAGTTATCCTGAGCTACGTGTTGTGCTAAGTTTCAGCAAGTGCCGACATTCGTGGTTAGGGTCACTCAATATCTGATATTCTAATATGAGATGGCCGCGCAGCCCTTGATAGCGTCCGTTAAAAATTCCCAGCAACTTCAGCCTTCGGTGTTAAGAGTGATAGCGCAGGTCCTTTACATTATTTGTTGCTTTTCGTTGTGGTTCCTCTAACGCCTCTAGGTCGTGCTTCAACCAAGTTTGCCAAGGTTGGATGGTGTATACAACATGCACGCCCACGTAGGAATTGTGCACCATTGGGAAGGTTGATGGGTTAATTGTCCCGATTACCCGTTGCAGCATGCCGACGTGCTAGATGCTTCTATTCGCATCTAACTCAGCCTGTTTTAAACAGCTGAGATCGCTCTGTAGGAGCACACCAAGTTTACCTTCCTAGGAGCTGGTCTCCAATCCGTTTGTCCCAAGCAAATATGTGTAGTTATGTCTAGAGTGTAATTACACAACGCGACATTTGTCTGCGTTCAATGGTAGTGCTTTTTGAACTGATCAGTTCGACCCTGTGTTAAAATCGCATTGCGGCCGTTCGTGGTCTTCCGGTCCTCTAATCCTTCGCCATATCTTGACATCATTAGAGAAGAATGGGAAATCGAAATCAATTGATCTCGCCAAATCTTTAATGAACACCAAGAATATACGAGGTCCAAACAGCGAGCCTTGTGGTGCACCACACACCACCTCGATCGCATCGAACAATGATTCTTAGACTCTCACCTCTAGCCGTCGTTCGTGTAGAAAATTGCTAATCCAACTTAGGATTGGGTCGCCAGTGCCGCAGTTTCATAGCTTTTGAAGAAAATTGCTATAGACTAAGAGATCAAATGCTTTTGAAAATCCAGGTAGATGACATCAACTGCTGCTCTATCATTAACAGCTTCAGTGCAGCTGTTACGTGCAATTAATCCGTTAGTATTACACGAATGCTTTTGACAAATGCCATTTTGCTCTACGGTTATTAAGTTGTGATGTTCCATATGCCGCAACAGCGCATCTGCGATGAGTGCTTCCATCACTTTGTATAGAACAGGAAGTTGTGTTATTGGACAGTAGTTGGTAGGGTCAATGCGGCCACCTCCTTTATAGACAGGAGTGATGACCTCCTCGCTTCCATACTGATGGAATATAATTTTCTTCTAAACATCCCTGATAGAAAACAGCCGATGGTTCTGCTAGATCACTAACTACCGCCTGCAGAGCCTGTGGTTGGATGTTGTCAACTCCAGGACAACTGTGGATACGCAAAGAAAACAACCTTTTCAAGCCAGCTTCATCAGTGAAGGTGATGTTGTCTAAATCCGACGATAGATTAATAGATGGAGAGAGTATTTCGGCTTGTTACCTTCTAGAAACTTTGGAAGTAATGATGCTGTAGGAGATCAACTGATTCCATTGCTGATCGCATGATTTATCAGTCGTGATTTGTGCTGGAATCCCCCTCTTTACCTTTCGATAGCCGTTAAAGTGCTTGTACAGAAGATTGCTGTTCGTGCAGCATCGCACCATTAACTCGTTTTGATGCGTGATCTTGTCTCCGCGGATCAGTTACGCACAGTAATCACGATGTGTCACTTATGCAGGCCAGGTTTCGGCATTCGAGTAGTCCTTATGAGGTCGCTAACGCAAATCCATCTTGTGTTCTACTCTTCAGAAATGACCCATGCTTGTTTATGAGTTGGAAAGACTTCTTTTCCGATGCGTGCGCAACCAGTGTGCTAAACGTCCTCGTAAAGTTTTCCTAGGCGACATCTGTGTGGCATTGGGTTAAGAAAGTTCAAAATATCGTCTTAACAAGCTTACATAAGACATTGTAGTGCTTGATAGTTTGCACTCTATCAACCTACTTTTCAGGATACTCCGCATAGAATAGGTATGCAAGGATTAGACCAAAATGGTCAATACGACCCAGTGGCGTGCTTGTAAACATCCCGTTAACCACGGGTGCTTCATTAGTGTGCACGGGATCCAGGATCAATGGTTGGTTAGCAGTTCGAAATCTGGTGCCTGCTGTGATGTGCTTGTACAGAGGGTTGCCATTAATTAGCTCTTACAAGCAGGCTTTGAACTGCCTACCGTCGGTTGCTGGTGTTTATATGTCGTGCACGTCAACGTCTCCAACAATAAGAATGTGGATGTAGGATTTGTTCAAAGCAAACTAAAAGACTTGCTTCAGTTTGGAGTCCATATCCGACGCTGAATTTGATGGGCGCTAACGGAGAACGGGTGTTCCAACCGCTTCATCTAGAATCATGGCCAGCTCAAACCGCCAAAATGAAGGACTTTAACAGTACCTAAGTAAAAGGTATTCGTCCGGCATCCACTAATGGGTATCTCCACCACATCGAAAAGAACCAAACGTCTAATCTAATATTCAGAGAACCTATTGCGCTGCAGATGCGGTGGTGACCAAGAGAACCCGGAAACCGCCCCCTGCTTTAGTAAAGGAAGATGATCCCATCAGCGCCAAATCACACTATTTATTTATTTCAGTGCAAATGCTAAATCAGTTGTATGGACAGGACCGAGGGGGTTTTAAATACCACAGTAAAGGGAAACTTGCCAAACTGGGTTCTGCAAGAGGCTAGCCATCGGTTACCCAATAATTCGTGTTCACGCAAGCCGCCAACGTCATCAATAGGCAGACAGGTGCAATTTGACCTGTCGTCGGATGGACTCCGGCTCCTCGTTTTGGATATTATTATGCCATCGCAATTCATGCTTCGTGAGTTTTGCCGACAAAAATACGATAGCCAGGTTAGACCTACTCCGTTTGCGCAGAAACAATCGGTGTTTTATTTTGCAAAGCTAAAACATGCAATGAAAATCATCATTCAACAAAGTCAATTAAGTTAGAATTGCAGCAGGTATTGCAAGCCAAACTGCTCGATATAAATTTAACGTTTAAATATCTAACAAGCTGCAATTATGAGCCCAGTAGATTTCTCCTTTACTTCGTTAAACAAAAATTGAATAACTCACAGGAATATCGACAAATCTGAGTCCAGTAATCAAACCCGTCACTCGCACCTTCCATTTGCTCAATCGGATACGAACCTTTTATCATTTCCGCACATTTTCATTTTCTTGAGACACAATATTTTCATTCACCCAGTAACCTTAACACCATGCTTCGTCTTGGCTGTAACTGCGCCCTTGGTCGCCTTGCCCCACTCCATCGAACACATCAGCTTAAGCTACATGGATGTCTCCATTATAGTGTCCCATGCACTCAGTTGCCCCAAAGGGTTTACATTCAATGTTAAGTCCGTTTGAGCTGGTCTGAAATTTCTAGCCCATACTTGAGTCCTTATTGCAAAAAATGTATCCAGCATTTTGGGATACGGTGGCTTAGTCGCCCTAACGTATTCACTGGAAAATTCCTGCTGATTAAATCAACGCGTATTTCATGTAAAGCAAAGGAACATAATGCAGTTTCGAGGGAGAAAAAGTGCAAATTTGAATTAGCATCTCTTTCTTACATAACCAGCAGTCTCAATGTAATGAAGCTGCAGTTCCAAGGACCATAACTTGATCACTGATACGCATAATACAGTGAAGGCAATACAAGTAAAGCTGCGTTTATAAGAAATGCAACTGCTTCAATGTTAAGTAACTAACAATATTTTTGTTAAAAGCAACCTGCATCAATTCCGTGCAACGGTGTTTCTAAAGCATACGTTTCCGAAAAACTAATCTCATATTGCTGTGTATTCAAACGCTGCCTTAGTGAATTTGACGCACAGAAAAGTTGCTTCGAAACGTTTCGCACCCATTTGCCATCGACTTTGAAACTGCACCCGTACGTTTGCAGACGGTGTTCATGGAGCTGCAGTGTCTTGGGTCACTATAGATCAGGTAAGACAACGTTGGGCCATCACGGTTCACTCGTTTCTTTATTGAATTGATGCCTGTTTTCTGCCCAAAACCGGCTGAACCTGGAGTAATATTTAAAACACATCTGTGTGAACAGATGTTCTCTGGCAGGACGATTACCGAAACATTACATCGAGTCCTAACACTGATGAAAACCATTTCATTCTAAGAATCTCCATAATACGAATATTACCCCAAACACAACTAAATATGATTCCAAGGAAAGATGCCAAATATCCAGCACGAACAAATGACATAAGAGCATAAATCAATAGGGATTACTTTGTTATTGATTGAAACTTTTTAGAGTTAGTAACTGATATATTAAAAAAGGTGTTGGTTTTCCACTGCTTAGAGAACGTTTGTTCTGTGTGGCGGCCAAATACACTTGTGGTTTAATTTTGGCTTGCCGTGTGATTGAGTGTTGCACCCCGGAGTTAGAAACACGTTTGCTTAAGCTGAATTCCGCTCCGTTCGACTGACGGTTGGTGCTTGCGCTTTACCAAGGTATATACCGACAGTATTGGAAAATCCTTATATAGTATATGGAGAACTTGTGGATTTTTGTGAGTAGTGTAATTATTTAGAAAGGGGAAGCCACGATTAACTTTCGCACAATAATCTGCCTCGACGAGGAGTCGAAACCCGTCCCACGGATTATCGGTCCCCTGCTCTACCATTGAGCTACCGAGGGCTGGCAACCAGGTGCGCAATATAATAAATGACTTCCGCTTGCTTCGCGACGTATTGCCAATGAGCTCACAGTACCTCTCTTAGTGCTGCAGATTGGCTCACACACTCGTCACTTCCCAATGAACCGAATTATCTGTACTTCTGCTATTCAAAATGCGATGGTAGATTACTTGTGGATTTTTGTGAGTAGTGTAATTTTCGTAGAAAGTAGAAGCCACGATTAAACATCGCACAATAATCTGCCTCGACGGGGAATCCAGCCCCTACAAAAAATACGCCACTCACAAAAATCCACAAGTTATTTAACATCGCCCTTTGAAAGTCAGAAGAACAGACAATTCGGTTAATTGGAAATTGTCGAGTAAGTGAGCGAATATGAGGAACTGTTAAATAACAAATGTCTCGTATGTTTGTGCGTTCTAAAAGAGAAACAGATTGACAGACATCCGCTTGCGACTTACATTGCGCCTACTTTTAGAATTTCGAGTAGCGCGCATACTATGTATTTTCGAAAAAATCAATTAAATGGTATATTCTTCATATTAGGTATGATCCTCTATTTACATGCCAATGATTTTACTAAACTAATGTTAAATACATGTGCAGAAAGGTTACAATTTTGGTAATATTTAATTTTGTTGATTTAACATATGTATAATAGTGTGCGTGTGTGTAGTGACAGCTGCTGCCGAGGAGACCATCGGGCGCGCAAACTGTAAGCGGCCTGATTGGTTTCATGAGAACAATGCGACGATTGGCGCAATTGGTGTCGTAGAAGAATGCAGCATTTGCTGCACATGTTGCAGATCCCAGCGACTTGGGGAAGAGTAGTCAGTTCCGCAAACTTCGACGGCGACTGACCCGAGAGCTCCGTCGCATAATAAATGCATGGTGGGTGCAGATGGCGAAGCAGATGGAATGCTACGCCGAACGCTGCCAACACAAGGAATTCGTTGACTCCTTGAAGGCGGTGTATGGTTCGAGATTGGAGCCTCTGAGGACACTGATCAATGGTAGTTCAGGCGCTACCTGCACACAGACTGCAGATATAAAGCAGATCTGGCGAAAATACTTCGACTGTCTCTTGAACAACCGTTCAGAGATCGACTAGCCTACATTGGACGGCCTGAAGCAGCACGATGTGAAGGCGAATCTGGCGTACACGCCGACACTGGATGAGACGTAGAGAGCACTTGCTCAGCTGCGCAACGGCAAATGTGCCGGACCCGCCGGGATCCCGCCGGAAGTATTGAAACACGGCGGACGCTCGTTGATGACTGCGCTGCACCACTTGGTGCGACGTGTATGGATTGAGTAGGAGGTGCCTCCTGAGCTGAAGGATGCCCTTGTGCTACCACTGTACAAGGGCAAAGGTAGCAAGCAATGTTGCACGTATTATCGTGGCATCGACTTGTTGAGTTGTGTGGACAAGTTTATTGCCCGAATCCTGCTCAACCGCCTCGTCAGTCAGGTTGTGGAACCTAACTTGGCGGAAGAGCAGTGTGGATTCCGTTTGGGTCACAGCACTATAGATATGGTGTTTGCGGCTCGTCAGTTGCAAGAGAAGTGCAGAGAACGACACCAGCCATTGTACTTGCTTTTTGTTGATTTCACCAAAGCGTTTGATACGGTGAACCGTGAGGCATTGTGGCTGGTGTTGGGAAAGTTTGGTTGCCCGCGTAATTTTTTAAGTTTTATTGTATGTCTGCACAGTGGTATGCGAGCGAGGGTGCAGCTGAGTGAAGAGACCTCGGAGGACTTTGCAGTTGTCTCTGGTGTGAAGCAAGGCTGTGTCTTTGCTCCTGCCCCATTTAATATATCTTCATACAATGTTGTCTTGCGCTTTTGATGCCGCTTGTGCTTGTGGTGTTCGTGTGGAGCACCGTATTGATGGTGAGTTGCTGAACATCCGTCTTTCCGGTGCGAGAATTCTAGTCTGTGAGACAACTAGCCGTATGTTGCTGTTTGCTGACGACTATGCGTTGTTTACACACAGCGCGGATGATTTGCAGCACATGACCAGTGCTCTGGCTTCGACAGCGGCAAAATTTGGGCTAACCATCAACGCAAGCAAAACTGTCTGTCTCTTTCAGCCTTCACCGGAGGTGCAATCTTCAATATTGCCGCGAATCAGCATTGATGCCGGAGTAGTGGAAACCACTTCCCGCTTCAGCTACCTTGGGAGTGTGATGTCGACTGACCAGCAGCTACACGTTGAGTTGCGTAATCGCGTGTCGAAGGCAGCGGCGGCATTCGGGAAGCTTGAGTACCGAGTGTAGAACAACCATCAGCTTACCGTTGCCACAAAGCTGATGGTGTACAAATCCATGGTATTGTCCGTTCTTCTATACGGCAGTGAAACGTGGACGATGTACCGTAGGGATGTGCGATATCTAGAGCGGTTCCATCAGCAGTGTCTGCGACGGATTTTGCTAATCGGTTGGGGCGCCAGTGTTGCAGACACGGAAGTGTTGCGCCAAAGTGGGATGTATGTAGTGGACTGCATACTTTTACTAAGACACCTGAGATGGCTCGGCCACGTGTGGCGCATGCATTCGGCTCTGATACCGAAACAACTCTTATACGGTCAGCTGAGTATTTGGAAGCGGCACGTGGGGAAACCAAACTTACATTACCAGGACATGATCAAAGTGAGCCTCACACGTTCTAATCTTGATTGCAGGTTATGGGAATCGAAAGCGGTTGATCGGCGCGTATGGCGCGATCTCATCACGAAGGCAGTTGTTGAAGTGCGGGAGAAAGACCTCATGCATGCAGAGAAGAAGCAGCAAGTACGGAAGCGGCAAGCACCGATGGATTGTATTTCATCGACATCGAGTGCGTGGTGCTGTAGAACATGAGGTCGCGCGTGCCTGAGTCAGGAGGCCTAGTAAGCCATGAGCGAGGCCACTCGGGACTACTACCGAAGCGCCGACGGGTTCTGCAGAGAACGTAAGCAGAAATGTTCGGTATGATTTTGCCATGTTGTAAGCCGTGGGTTCATGGACACAGGAGCCAGAGTAAAATGCCGGTACATGTGTTTCCAAATAAAAGTTGATGTGCTGCTTGACATGGTGATACCTAGAACCACAGTTATCGAGCAATACTGAAAGAAGGAAATAAATGTTTTATTCCTAACATTGCGAGGCCTGCATGAATTTGTATGATCGTGGAGCCAAAACAAGGACTGGTTAATGCAAAAAGGACACATACCGAACATTGGATATTGCCACCAAATTAACAACCTTGAATTTTTCACAAACCAGCGCCATACTGTTCCTGGATTCCACATTTATCCGACGAACTTCTCAAGTGTAGAAACTATGAAAATATTGGTTTTAATTTATTTTAACAACACATTTTACTGTTCCAAACCTATTATGCTTGTAGGTATACTTGATCATGCTTTCACTTGTGTGCCTCCTTCTCTCGAGAGTATACTCTTCATTTAATCATATATAAATACAATAGCGCAGCCCATGTACTGACTAATAACGTAATTCCTTTTTGTTAGTGCATTGAAGCAATAGATATAGATATTTATTTTTTAACTGGTTGTACGATCAGCATATGCGGAAACAAACGGGGTAGGATATGTGTCCTGGTTTGGCGCGCAAGAAATTTGGAAGCCCCTAGCTTTATCTCACCAATAATCTAGCCACCTTACATACACCGTACCTAACAGGTGCGTCACAACCGCTGAATCTCACAGTAGAGCATTGTACTTAGACGTCTGTATGACTTACGCCTCATGTGTTCTAGCAGCGTTGTGTGCAGTTTACTTGCGGTATCTCCTTTACACACATATTTGCAGTTATTGTGAATTCATTTGTGAACACAGTTAGTCATCTTACCTACGAGAAGTGTGTCTTTCAGATACACTATTGTTGAACGGAGACCGAATCTTATTCCTTGGTTAGTGAAGTCGGAAAGGAAAATGAACTTCCCTTTACCTGCATTATTCTTACCGTCCCAATCCATTGCGCCCTACATTTTCAGTCTTGTTTTATCATATTGTGAAACGTGTGTTTCACTACCGATTTCGGGTCTCCACTATTAAACAATTACATTGCTGTCTACTTACAAGCAGCGTTCTCAACTTCCTTATCTGCGCATGTGGCCTCATCTGTGATACTCAGTGATCGGAATTGAAATGCTGTGTCCCACCCTCTACCCGCCGATTGACGAATTATCTGATGGGAAGCTAATCTATCTTGCAAACAGAGTAGTACAGAAATTGCGATGTGTAGCTCCATGATGAGCGATTTCAGATTAATCAAAAACTAGCTTTTCTAATCCAATTCTATTTTCAAAATGTGTAATCAACTTTATACCAACAAATTTTGATCATTTACTGGTGCGTGTTAGTATTACGTATGAAGTGGTGAACATTGACGATTTAATGATAACACAATGTTCTTGAATGCTTACTTCCGACTGAATCCCGTGCTAAAAAACATACGGGGCAATGTCGGTTGCATCAACCACCTTAAGCTTCGGTCACTCCTTAGATTAATCGCATGGGTCAAACATCGTTTCAACATACCGATTACATCGCATTGTGGCACCTTGGAAAGGAGAACGCTAACGTTACCATAGCGTATCGTTTCATTATCGTTTCACACGAATTTATGGCACTTCTTTACCAACGTATTCATTCACCATGTGGACGGCTGCGTTATACTAACGAATACATATAGACCAGTAAATACAAGCTGTTACCACCCCCTAACGTTATCGCAATTTACGCGGTACACTTCTGCAAACCTCACTGCAGTACATCACGCCTGGTTGTGCAAATGCTGATGTTAACTTCATCATTAAGGCCGATCAACTGCAGATAATAGGTAATTCGGCCACACCCACCGATTACTAACGCATTGTTACAAGATAGCGCGTAGTGATGCATCGCACGCATTATTTCACCTAGGCAACATTATCCACAAACGATCACACGTAGACACTGCTAAGCATAGGTCGAACCAGGTGAGGTTGACGGACCTGTCTGCTAGCTTGCATACAGCTACCTTCAGTGAAGGTAATCGATGCTGTCTTATTGTAGAGCACATTTCATGCCCAGTCGTCTACGCGCAACAGTGAGCACTACGAACGCGGATGGAATGTCTCCGGTCCCCCAGTTCTGTGTTGCGTCTCTTGATGTCGCATGAGTGAGTGGGTGGGAGTTACAGTACTTCCTCAACCGTCCGTAGATGCCGCGTGATAGTCGGCAACGTATACTACAGTGAATGAGCTCATGTGTTGTTTACACGTCCATGTGGGCATTACGTGGTTTGTTGGCTGCGCGCAGCCTACCCGCTGCACCAACCCATGCAGATATGCTGAGTACTCTTGCCTTGATTTGCAATTTGTCAAGAGAACCACTCATATGTGCGTGTGCGCCGCTTTAGATTCAACTTGATGTGCTTGTAAATTCAGTTGCATATTTTTAAGGAGAAACTTGATTTTGGTATGGATTTACTTTATTTTTTCACAATAGCATTATGCAGTATTGTGCTTAAATCTGTAGATGCTTTTGTTAACGGTTAACGTATTCCACGATCTTTATAATGTTATTATTTTCTAAAACCATCATACATGACTTGTAACCCCTGATTTCTGGTTTGTGATAAATCGTTGTTCAATGCTCCCCGCGGCTTGTAATTTAAATTTCATTGCCCAGTTGACACATATCTTTTGGTTAAATATCTTTCCTAACCCTTTTGGAGGGGTCATGCTCCTGAACAGTTTTCTTCGCCTAGCGTTTGGCAGTTTCCGTGAGATGACGCACACTAATCGTAGATCAATAAGGTTTTATATTTTTGGAAACCCACATCCCGTCACCTTACGCAAACCTCTCTCAGCAAATCGCTTTTTCCCTTCATAATTCCAGCTCGTTTCTTTGATCTTTATGGTGCATTTAACAAGAGCCCTTCCTTTTGGCTACTTGACTCTTAAAAGTGTCCATGTGTGGTATTTTCTGGCTGTTAGTCTGGCAACCGAGAACTACAGGGAAGGATGTTACCTTGTTATCTCTGGTGCGTGTATTTTTTGTATACATGCCACAATTTTCTTCCCTATGTTTCACTGGCTTGTCAAATCGGAGAGTATGGTAGTCCATATTTGTGATTTGGTGATCTTGTTATTGCCGTAATTGCAGATTATGTGCATTTTTTCTTGGTAATTCATTGACAGTTGCTACGCCGTGGCAGTATTTGTGCGAATTGAGAGATTACGCCATTTCAGAAAATGGACGCACCAAGTAGGACTTCATGGATCATAGCCAAATTGACTTGAATCGAATGGAGAAGGTAGAGACGCATCTACCTAATGTTTTGTACAGTAATCCACTGCGCTATTTGTCTTCTAACTGTAGCCGTCCTGCTTTTCTTCCTCACAAACTGTATATGCCTTCTTTATTTGGCGCAGGTCATATTCTTGCTTCTTCCACTATCGTAACATTAATTCAATAAGGTTGAAGTCTTTCGCTGGGTGGAGTAACTATCACATATATCACATGTGCGATATCGGCGTGGAAATTTGTATAGTTGGTTGGTTTTTTCGTCGCCAATATTTTTTGAATCAGTTAACTTCTGTCAGAGTTCTCCGCCCCCAAAACAGGCCAGTGCATACGAAATAGATGGCTGACTCCACGATATTTCTGATCAGTTTACTTACTTTGACAATCAAACTTGTACTAACACGCTTTGATAAGTTTTTCAGAGCAGTGCAAACATAGAATTTGAATCGACGTCACTAGGTCTCAGCCAAATTATTACTATATTAGGATCACCGGAATTAAAGCCACACTGACTCTATTTAGCAAATACCAGGTACTTAATTCTTCTTATATTTTGGAAAATACGGTAGTGTATAGTAGCGCTTTAGCGAACGCAAGTTGCAAGTTTTGTCGAACAAGCCGTACGTAGTGGTAAGTGCATAGTCCAGGAAACTCTCCTTTCAAATAATGGTTTGTCGTCATTGGTCCAGGAATTATTGGGCTTCGTCTGGAAAGTGCTCATCCTACAAGTAGTCTCGCCTAGCTCTTTCACAACATCCTGATTTACCGAAGGTGACTCACACCCAAATAAAGTAACTGCGCCTTGCATTCCTTGTAAACCTTACCTAATGAGAACATGCCAAACGACCACAATGTAAAGTTCGCTTGATCCGTTTTCATCCTGGCAATTAGATAGCAGGGAAATATAAACGCAGCATCAATTCTACTGTTATTAGCAATATCACTACATGGTTGGCGGCATCCGGTTTCGGATTTGCTAGTCACTTTGGCCAGCTAAATGGCGCATTGGGCTACAGATGGACCATGGGTGGAGTGCGCTGCAGCACCCACAGCTCCAACCATGCATCCCCATATCCAGTGTAAACCCGAGGGAATAATTCCGGGAGGCATGCGGATGTGATCCATGTTTTATCAACGGAGCCGGCCCACACTCCTTCACAGGCAAACACAAGCACACTGTATTTTGGGAATCAACCGCACACAAGGCTGTGACTTGACCGTATTCCGCTCCATACTGAGTGCATGAAACTACTCTTCGAGCCTAGCACGGCCACAAGGAGCGTGAACCCCGTCCCCTCCAGCAACGACCAACTGTTTCCTGGAGCCAGTATGGACGTGGTAGCGGGTAATAGACAGGTAGGCACCTTGTTAACATGCACATCAAGGGCAGCCACTCCGGGGATATCAAACAACAGCTAATCATTTGAAAGAGAGAGAGCAAGACAAAGAAAATTACTCGATTAATGCATAAGGAAAAGGTGACATAAACCGTAAGTTAATGAGCATATGTAATAAGTTGTTTACAAACGAATCCTATATAAGTCCGCGAGGTCAGAAAGTGTACTTTACGGAATAACTCGAACACAATAATGCTATGGAAATCGACTACAATTGGCTTAAGCCAAATGTGCAAGTTAATGGAAGCGATTACAGGTAGACATTTAAATGAGAAAGAAAAGCATTTAGACAAAATTGTAAACCCACCACATGAAACAAAGTGACTTAGCATGCAAGCACATGGTTAGTAAATCGAATGCAGCTTGCCTATAAACGCTGCGCCGGATTGTCTACCTTCACTGCACGACCCGTCGTCGCTTCTGCAGTGGTCCAGAGTGGCCTCGCTCACGGCTCACTAGGAAAGGGTGACATATATCTTAAAGTAATGAGCATCTGACGTCAGTTGTTCACGGAAGAATGCGAGATAAGTTCCCGAGGTCAGAAGGCAAACTTTAAGGAAATGCCACGAACACAAAAATGTTATCGGAAAGGACTAGAATTGGCTTAAGTGACGTGTGCAATTTTATAGAAGTAAGTATGGGTAGACATTTATATGAGAAAGCAAAGCGTTTGGACAGATTTGAAAACCCACCACTTGAAGAAAACAGATATGCACACAAGCAAACGGTGACATAAATCTTAAATTAGTGAGCATATGAAATAAGTTGTGTACAAATGAATACGTTTACAAAAGAATACGAGGTAAGTTCACGAGGTCAGGAGGTTTTTTTACGGAAATGCTACAAACACGATAATGTTATCGAAATATCTACAAGTGTCTTAAGCGACGTGTGCAAGTTTATAGAAGAGAGTATATCTAGGCATTTATATGGGAAAGAAAAGCATTAGGTCAAAATTAAAAACCCACCAAATGAAATAAAGAGACTTTGCATGCAAGCACGCGGTTAGTAAATGGAAGGCAGTGTACCTACAAACGCTGCGCTGGTTCTGCTTACGTTCTCTGCAGAACCCGTCGGCGCTTCGGTAGTAGTCCTGAGTGGCCTCGCTCATGGCTTACTAGGCCTGCCTGACTCAGGCAATCGCAACCGCATGCGCTACAGCACCACGCACTCGATGTCGAGGAAATACAATCCATCGGTGCTTGCCGCTTCCGAACTTGTTTCTTCTTCGCTGCATGCATGAGGTCTTTCTCCCGCACTTCAGCAATGCCTTCGTGACGAGATCGCGCCATACGCGCCGATCAACCGCCTTCGATTTTTATGACCTGCAATCAAGATTAGAACGTTTGAGGCTCACTTTGATCATGTCCTGGTAACATTAGTTTGGTTTCCCCACGTGCGGCTTCCCAATACTCAGCTGACCGTTTAAGAGATGTTTCGGTATCCGTGTCGAATCCGTGCGCCAAACATGGCCGAGCCATCTCAGTTGTCTCAGTAAAAGTATGCAGTCAACTGCATACATCTCACTTCGGCGCAACACTTCCGTGTCTGCAACTCTGGCGCCCCAACTGATTCGCAAAATTCGTCGCAGACACTGCTGATGGAACCGCTCGAGATATCGCACATCCCGACGGTACATCGTCCATGTTTCACTGCCGTATAGCAGAACGGACAGTACCATGGATTTGTACACCATCAGCTTTGTGCCAATGCTAAGCTGATGGTTGTTCCACACTCGGTACTCAAGCTTCCCGAACGCCGCCGCTGCCTTCGACACGACATTACGCAACTCAACATGTAGCTGCTGGTCAGTCGACATCACACTTCCAAGGTAGCTGAAGCGAGAAGTGGTTTCAACTACTCCGGCATCAATGCTGATTCGCGGCAATATTGAAAATTGCACATCCGGTGAAGGCTGAAAGAGACAGACAGTTTTGCTTGCGTTGATGGTGAGCCCAAATTTTGTCGCTGTCGAAGCCAGAGCACTAGGCATGTGCTGCAACTCATCCGAGCTGGGTGAAAACAACGCACAGTCGTCAGCAAACAACAACATACGGATAGTTGTCTCACAGACTAGAGTTCTCGCACCGAAACGACGGATGTTCAGCAACCCACCATCAATACGGTGCTCCACACAAACACCGTAAACACAAGCGGCATCAAAAGCGCAAGACAACATTGCATGAAGATATATATTAAACAGGGCAGGGGCTAACACACAGCCTTGCTTCACACCAGAGACAACTGCGAAGTTATCCGAGGTCTCTCCACTCAGCTGCACCCTCGCTTGCATACCACTGTGCAGACATTCAATTAAACTTACAAACTTACGCGAGCAACCAAACTTACCCAACACCAGCCACAATGCCTCACGGTTCACCGTATCAAGCGCTTTGGTGCAATCAACAAAAAGCTAGTACAATGACTGGTGTCGTTCTCTGCACTTCTCTTGCAACTGACGAGCCGCAAACACCATATCTATAGTGCTGCGACCCGAACGGAATCCACACTGCTCTTCCGCCAAGTTAGGTTCCACAACCTGACTGACGAGGCGGTTGAGCAGGATTCGGGCAATAAACTTGCCCACACAACTCAGCAAGTTGATGCCAAGATAATTCGTGCAACATTGCTTCCTAATTACAATTGTACAGTGGTAGCACATGGGCATCACTCAGCTCGGGAGGCACCTCCTCATCAATCCATACACGTTGCATAAGTGGTGCAGCGCAGTCAACAACGAGGGTCCGCCGTATTTCAATACTTCCGGCGGGATCCCGTCGGCTCCGGCACATTTGCCGTTTCGCAGCTGAGCAAGTGCTCTCTGCGTCTCATCCACTGTCGGCGTATCCGCCAGATTCGCCTTCACATCGTGCTGCTTCATGCCGTTCAATGTAGGCCAGTCGATCTCTGAACGGTTGTTCAAGAGACAGTCGAAGTATTTCGCCAGATCTGCTTTATATCTGCAGTCTGTGTGCAGGTAGCGCCTGAACTACCATCGATCAGCTTCCTCAGAGGCTCCAATCTCGATCCATACACCGCCTTCAAGGAGTCAAAGAATTCCTTGTGTTGGCGGCGTTCGGCGTAGCATTCCATCTGCTTCGCCATCTGCACCCACCATGCATTTATTATGCGACGGAGCTCTCGGGTCAGTCGCCGTCGAAGTTTGCGGAACTGACTACTCTTCCCCAAGTCGCTGGGATCTGCAACATGTGCCGCAAATGCTGCATTCTTCTACGACACTAATTGCGCCAATCGTCGCATTGTTCTCATGAAACCAATCAGGCCGCTTACAGTTTGCGCGCCCGATGGTCTCCTCGGCAGCAGCTGTCACTACACACACGCACACCATTATACATATGTTAAACCAACAAAATTAAATATTACCAAAATTGTAACCTTTCTGCACATGTATTTAACATTAGTTTAGTAAAATCATTGGCATGTAAATAGAGGATCATACCTAATATGAAGAATATACCATTTAGTTGATTTTTTCGAAAATACATAGTATGCGCGCTACTCGAAATTCTAAAAGTAGGCGCAATGTAATTCGCAAGCGGATGTCTGTCAATCTGTTTCTCTTTTAGAACGCACTAACATACGAGAAATTTATTATTTAACAGATCCCCATATTGGCTCACTTACCCGACAATTTCCAATTAACCGAATCATCTGTTCCTCTGATGTTCAAAGGGCGATGTTAAATAACTTGTGGATTTTTGTGATTAGCGTAATTTTCCTAGGGGCTGGATTCCCCGTCGAGGCGGATTATTGTGCGATGTTTAAGCATGGCTTATAATTTCTACAAAATTACACTATTCACAAAAATCCACAAGTTACCTACCATCGCCTTTTGAATATCAGGAGTACGGATATTCGGTTCAGTGGGAATTGACTAGTGTATGAGCCAATCTACAACACCAGGACAGATACTGTGAGCTCATTGGCAATACGTCGCAAAGCAAGCGGAAGTCATTTGTTAATTTGCGCAACTGGTTGCCAGCCCTCGGTAACTCAGTTGTGGTGCAGGGGACCGGTAATCCGGGGGACGGGTTTCGACTCCTCGTCGAGGCAGATTATTGTGCAAAGATTATTCGTGGCTTCCCCTTTCTAAATAATTACACTACTCACAAAAATCCACAAGTTCTCCATATACTATATAAGGATTTTCCAATACTGTCGGTATATACCTTGGTAAAGCGCAAGCACTAACCGTCAGTCGAACGGAGCGGAATTCAGCTTAAGCAAACGTGTTCCTAACTCCGGGGTGCAACACTCAATTACACGGCAAGCCAAAATTAAACCACAAGTGTATTTGGCCGCCACACAGAACAAACGTTCTCTAAGCAGTGGAAAACCAACACCTTTTTTAATATATTAGTTACTAAATCTAAAATGTTTCAATCAATAACAAAGTAATCCCTATTGATTTATGCTCTTACGTCATTTTGTTCGTGCTGGATATTTGGCATCTTTCCTTGGAATCATATTTAGTTGTGTTTGGGGTAATATTCGTACTAAGGGGATTCTTAGAATGAAATGGTTTTCATCAGTGTTAGGACTCGATGTAATGTTTCGGTAATCGTCCTGCCAGAAAACATCTGTTCACACAGATGTGTTTTAAATATTACTCCAGGTTCAGCCGGTTTTGGGCAGAAAACAGGCATCAATTCAATAAAGAAACGAGTGAACCGTGATGGCCCAACGTTGTCCTACCTGATCTATAGTGACCCAAGACACTGCAGCTCCATGAACACCGTCTGCAAACGTACGGGTGCAGTTTCAAAGTCGATGGCAAATGGGTGCGAAACGTTTCGAAGCAACTTTTCTGTGCGTCAAATTCACTAAGGCAGCGTTTGAATACACAGCAATATGAGATTAGTTTTTCGGAAACGTATGCTTTAGAAACACCGTTGCACGGAATTGATGCAGGTTGCTTTTAACAAAAATATTGAGTTAGGTAACATTGAAGCAGTTGCATTTCTTATAAACGCAGCTTTACTTGTATTGCCTTCACTGTATTATGCGTATCAGTGATCAAGTTATGGTCCTTGGAACTGCAGCTTCATTACATTGAGACTGCTGGTTATGTAAGAAAGAGATGCTAATTCAAATTTGCACTTCTTCTCCCTCGAAACTGCATTATGTTCCTTTGCTTTACATGAAATACGCGTTGATTTAATCAGCAGGAATTTTCCAGTGAATACGTTAGGGCGACTAAGCCACCGTATCCCAAAATGCTGGATACATTTTTTGCAATTAGGTCTTAATTGCGGGGCTATTAATAATAAACCAGGTCATATGAAATTAGCGTTGAATTTGATGCGTTCGGAAAATATCGAGTGCATTTTATGCTGACTGGAGACAGCAAGGTAGCTTAAATGTGGTGTGTTCTATCTAGTGGGGCAAGGCAACCTGAGGCGCAGTTACATCCAAGATGACGCATGGTGTTAAGAATACTGGTTGGATGAAATTAAGAAGACGCAAGAAAAGGAAATAATTTTGCGGATGGGTTAACTTTGTCAGACCTGTGTGAGGAAATTGAAACTCAACTAGCGAAACAGCCTATGGAAGTCGCGAGTGACGTATCCGATCACTTAACTGAGAAATTCGTGTGATTTATTCAAATGGTTTAATGAAGTAAAGGAGAAACTTCTTAGACTCTGAATTGCAACTAATTTTGGATTTGAACACTAAATTTATATCAAGATGTTTGTGTTGCAAGACATGCTGAAATTCTTACTTACTTGACTTTGTTGAATAAAGATTGTGTCTGGCTGATTGAGCTTTGCAAACGCAAACACCGATCGTTTCTGCGTGCACGCAGAACTGGTCTTAGCTGGCTTGTCGCAACTCCGTCAGCAAGACGCACAAAGCGTGAATTGCGATGACATAATAATATCCGAAACGCGGTGCCGGGGATAAAATTAAACATGTCTGCCAATTTATGACGCTGGCAGCTTGCGTGAACACGAATTATTGGGTAACCGATGGCTGGCCTCATGCCATATCCAGTTTGGCATGTTTTCCTTTACTATGGTATTCAAAATCCGCTCGGTCCTGCCTATGTTACTGATTCCGTAATTGCACTGAATAATTATATAGTGTGACTTGGCGCTGATGGGTTCATCTTCCTTTACTAATGCCGGGGATGGTTTCCGGGTTCTGTTGGTCATTACCACATCTGCAGCGCAGTAGATTCCCTGAATGAGATATAAGGCGCTTCGTTCTCATTGATGTCATGGCGATACCCATTAGTCGAACCTCGAAGAATACCTTTTTCTTAGGTGCTATCAAAGCGCTTTATTTTGGCGGTCTGAGCTAGACATGATTTTAAATGAAGCCTTTGGAACACCCGTTCTTCATTAGCTTACTTGTTGTTTACTCTATCAAATCACTCAGGCAATCACTGGAGCAAATACGTCTGGCACGACGGAACAAGGTTTTCATCTGTGTGCACCTATGGCCCATCGGTATGTAACTGCTAGATTGTAGATATTGAGCGAACCAAGTTGTTTTCCTGGAGGCGCACTGCTTTACGAGCACGTTATCCCTTCAGCTGATGAGAATGTCAAGGTGTAGCAGACAGATCGTTGTCCCGAATTTATGACTGGCTGTTAAGTTAACATAGATGCTATTAAGTTGAAGCAGCAAGCGCTCAATTAGCAGTTTCAATGATCCGAACACAAATATATCATCAACATTTTGTTTGTAGTATCTTAGGTGAGTATACTCTTCACTTAAGACCTTCTTTATCATTAAATAAAAAATCGGCCAATACGGAGCTTAACGGTCTGCTCACAGCTAAGCCCATCTCCGTGCGTGCAAAAACAATTAATTGTTGACCTTCGATTTCCCTGGTACTAGGACCATCGCCGCCATTCAGCTCAACGCAATTGCTTGATTGATAACATCACTTGTAATCAATAAGATAATTATTCGTTATTGTTTTCGTACTGATGCGACAAAAAGAAGTGCGCACAGCCACCAGCTTTCCTCTTTCCATAGTCTTTGTCCAAACTATGGTAGGGAACTTACTGTTTTTTATTTCTCGCACGAAGATTTCTTAATGAGTCCATTCGCTGTTACATCGTGTTTTCGGCCTAAGGTGCAAGCTTGCTTACAAATGTGCGGAAACGTAAATCCTCACAGCTTGTGTTATACTGCGCTGGTATCTACGGTCTATGCGGAAGTAGTGAAGTACAAATAAATCTACACAATCCAATGCGAAACTCAGAGGCATTGCGTAGGCCCAGTTGGATTCGGTAGAGTCCAGTTTCTCAAGGCTGGTGGATACTCACGCCCAGGTGATGCCAGTACTCGATGGAACTGTTAATTATTATGTGTATCATAATTTGATGGGTGGATATGTGAATTCCTCGGAAGATTCTATCAATTTTTAATAATTATAGTGAACCTAAACGCTGAGTATAATCCGATTATGAACCGTACGTTTAACCAAATTAAAACCAGCGGAATCCAGTCACCCCTCATCGCACGATAGGTGACCTTGTTAAAATGGCGTGATCAAGTAGGTGAATTCATTATCATCTGCGTTGCACCCCCAACTGATTTGTGCCATACACTTTCAAGTCTTCTGTCAATTTATAGCGAATGGGACCAATTGTGCTTTGGTTAGAATGAATGTCTGGATCATTTGCATGTTTCAACTCAATTCAAAGGAATAAACATGATATTACAGGCTTTTAAATACACAGATAATACAAATGTGAGAAAATATTTCATACCTTTTAACATACTCTATCCATTGAATTATTCGGAAGGAACAAACTCTGTTGAACCTAATCTAACTGCGATCTCAACCGCGTCATATAGGTTTAGCGAACATGTATCAGGTTAATTGCATTTAGTTCAGGAACCACGGTGCTATTACCAGTGTACTACTGCTGTCATTAAGGCAATTACCTGTTTCTTAATATGAGTGCTGGTCCTTTGTAAACCAAAGACTTTGGTTGGGAACCCTAATCATTCTCCCTTTCTATGCCGTGGCATCCCGACAATATCGTGCCCACGTAACACTATGAATTTCTCTGCAAACAGTTACTTAATGCTGTTGCCACCGCAGCAGATAACCTACGGTGCTCTAACTGCTGCATCTAACATGGTGGATAGGGATTTGGATGCTACTGCTCAAGCCCACCCATCGTCGTATTTCCCCTCTTCCAATTTCTCACTCTTACCGTCCCATTCCAGCTTCACTTTTATCCTTCGTTTTCAACCCCAATGGTCGGGCCTCCCGCACATTGCTTTGATTGGCTTTGACTGTTTAGTTTCAAATCACATGTGAAAGCTGGGTGTCATTGCTGCTCTGTGGACAAACCGATGTACAAGCTAATGGCCAAGCCCAGTTCATCGGCTTCCATTTGGAGCCCTGCATCCTCCTTCAGATTGGAATGCCTCAATGTATGTACATGGCTACATATCGGTTAACTTGCAGCACCTGACCAAATATTGTAGAACCTCTCGATCGATAAATGCTGCTTATCACCGACCCGCCTACAAGACTCGGGTTCAGTGCTTACTTTGCGATGTCCTTTAGGTGATACCAGCATCACATTCTCATTGCGCCTATCCGATGACCATGTAATTTTGAGCTAGAAGACGTTCAAATAGTCAACTACCTGGGAAGTTGTATCAGCGCCCGTAGGATTGAAAATGATTCCTCGACTAGAATAGCAAAAGCTCGAGGTGCTTTTGTTAACCTTCGCCACTTATGGCACCGGCACGACATCACTGTCGCCCATAAGGGTACAGTGTACAACTCAGCATTATTTAATCTTAATGTACGTCTGTGAAACTACGCCCTTCAGATCAGCGAACATAAAGAGGCTAATTACTTTCGACCATCGGTGCCTCCGTACTCTAGCTCACACCTGGTGGGAACACCGCGTGAGCAGCTAGCGTGTTGGATGTCTTGTTTACTCCCCAGGAAAAGAAAATGAACCGCTCAGCACCGTTATTTACCGCACCAGACACCCACGTGTCAGCGTGTTATGCATGCCAGCCTACCGACTTCCGCGATGTATGTTGTTTGCGAGCCGGGGGTGTGGAAGGAAAGGAGGAGGTGTGGCCAAGCGCTGACTTGGTCGAGAGAAATGAAGACCCTCAGTTCGAAGCTGGTCTCAGTTCGAGCATTACGGATCCCTGATTGGTGTCCGAAAGAAGATGAGCACCTTTGGCTGGATACACTTGTTGTTATGGCTAGGAGCCGACCTGAGTGACGTTCGTGCTGTGAGTTTCTTTGTCCCACTCCATCCATCTTAGCCTCCTCCTCCAACCACGAGATCACCATTTAGCCGTTTATAATTGTGCATAAAATTTTATTTTTTTGTTGCATAGTTGCCAGCAAGTAGCTTTCCGGAAAGATGTCCATCCGTTACTGGTAGCTCAGCTGGCTTGCACCTGTTGCATTTTATTCCCTTTTTCTTTTAAGTATTGCTCACAGTAGTTTAGTGGTTTCCTACTTCTAGTTAACCTGTATAAGGAGGATGCTAGTTGCTGTTTCGATCAAGACTTTATGATAGATATAAATTGAGTCATTATTTTCTTCCAAGAGTTGAGACTGAGAGATCTCTTGCTTTCACAATAATTTAGGTTAGTTTTGACAATACTATCTACATTGTATGAACATAGAGCAAAATATCCTACTACAGGTTTTAATAAAAAACCAGCAGAAAATATGCAACCACCAAACTGACCATACAATTCCAGAAACATTGTGTCTGGAGGAGGAAACCGTTATCGTGAGCCGGGTAAATTCTGTTCGATGACTAAATAAATAAATAAATGGTATATTCCTCGGCGATTCGGGGTGCAGTCCAACTAGGTGGTCTGATCAATGTGTACAACAGGATGGCAAAAAATAATCAATTTGTGAACGCCTTTTACAACGGATCCAAAACGCTTACTAACGAATTTGGCAGGATTAAGGCATTAAATAAATTAAAATACCAGGAACAATAATATAAGCAGATTTAAACAGAAGTCCAGTTAAAGTAATACGGCCACTCGTAGAACCATCCCCAGGGGACCTGCTTCCATGCAAGGCATTCCCACGAAAGGTTTCGCCCCCACTTCCATGGTCGATGATGCCTCAGCCCAGTACGTCATGCGGATCATTCAATTATGGTACATTTCTATACGCCAGTCAATTTGTTGCAAAGTGCCTTGCATAGGTAAAGTCTTTCATAATCTGGAAGCTATAAACCGTCACCCCAGGAGATCAGCCCAGTCGTGACCAACAATGAAATAAGGAAGAATGTTGAAAGGAAGAATTATGTGAAAGAGATACTATATCTTTAATGTAAAAAATAGGCAGGTGTGTTTTTTACATCGATGTAGAAATAGATCGAGCCGACCATACGATCAAATTGCGTGGCCTGACAGCCGGAGACAGTTAACTGTACGAGTTGTCCATGGGCAAATGTCACACAGCAAATCAGTTATTGCCATCACTGAATTCAAGTATATGTTTCTCTACTGTTAACTTCAGAAAAGAAGGGAAAATGATTAGCACTGCAGAACAAATGTAGTGAAGGGGATCGCAGAACAATATTATGAATTAATTAATTTGTGGGGAAAATTACGAAAATAGTTACTGACGCCACACCAGTAAATAATGTTGCTCTCGGTTTTAAACAGAAAACATTTGGTATGAATTAACTTTACATTGAGTAAAACAGCATAGGAGATGAATAGAAAAAGAAGCGGTTTGTAGCAGCTCATTCTAACTGATCAAGTTTTCTCTGGTGCATTTGATTCGGTTTTCTCCCGTATCATGCATGATCCGGCCCTTCTTCTTACAGCTTTTCGTCATCAAATTAAATTTTAAGATCAATTTTGCTCTGTCCGTTGACAGATAAGCCTTTATCATTTTTTTGAACATACAAAGATGTTCAATACATGTAATCTTTTTTGGTAGCCTAATCCATATGGAGCCATACCTAATTACATACAAAATTTTTCCTTAGGCTGGTCTTGAATTTAGGTAAATAAAATATGCATTCACTATCTTTCAGTTCCTAAATGGTATTTTTCCGAAAGTGCAACTGATAGGTTCCAGCGTATACTTTCCGCCACGTGAGTTTGTGGAGGAAGCACAGATTTAATGGCATTATTCGTAACCACAGAGCTTCAAGATTTAACTGCTTTCACCTTTCTCTTTATGATAGAGCGGTTGAATAGCCAAATATGCACTTCGTAAAGGCGCGCTGGACGTTTTCAATGGCTTACAAATTACCATTTTGCAAGTCACTAAACGTAACATATCAATAGTCAAGCAAAGGCCAGCTACTGATTTTGAAAGCAATTAGTCTGGTTTCTTTCAAGGTTAGCAGGTGGCATATGAGCCCGACTGACTATTTAGCCTTTTTCACCGTGTGATTTGTATGTTCATTAAGGTTTAACAAACTAGAATATCTTAAACGTAAGTCGCGAACAGATTCGCTAATGGGAGTGACTTCGTCATGAAGCTTGAACATTTCGGCTGCTATCTGATATCCATACGCTAGAATACTACACTTTGATGTTGCAAATGTCATCTGCCAAATATCAGCCCATCTCTCAAGTCACTTTGTATATAGTTACAACTCAGGAAACAGCCATTAATATACTTTTAAGCGATTTGTGATGTCTATGGTCTTAATTCAACAGTTATTAACTAAGATACTGATTACCGGGAAACCCTCTTGCCTGTAAGCAATCGCAGAAAACATCGTTGATAATCTGGCCGATCCCCGACCACTTCAGACTTCGGATACTCGAGATATTATAATTGTCACAAAAATAGTGGTTATTTCAATGACTGAGGTTAAGCACACTCTAAATCCTTTGTCCATTCTGTAGCACAACAGACATTCGCGGAACATGGATTGAATGATTTTAAAAACAAAACTATCTTTGCTGACCCACAGACAATCTAAAAGTGCGATTTAATGATGTGTTTTGGTGCAAAGTATATCTTCTTAGTCACGACATATGCCTTAGGGATGTAAAGTACAAACCAACCATTTGCAATCCGGAAGAGTAACACACACTAGATTGTATGGATTCTTTACTCATATTCTGCCTCCCTTGTTACATTCTAATTTATGGATTGCACTCTGATGAAAAATACAGATATTTTCTTATCAGAGACGCATGCAATGTATAGTAATTGAAAAGGTTTGAAACTTAAAATGTAATTCAGCAGTAGTGAGATTCATTGGTATTTCGTGAAACATCATGGAACCTAGGCTCAGACAAACGGCCACCACGCATCCAGAAAGGCGCTAGACCACCGCTTCGTTTAATTGGGACTCATCAGTAGCGCGCATCTGCCGAATGTTTCCAGTTTCAAACCCACGACCTTGCTATCACGAATCAGTGACTTATGTCACTGAGAAATCGATGACCGCCCTTATTTCACTCTCATGCATCCTGTGAACTTGTAGGATAAAATATTGGTCCTTAGTGCAACGACTTCCTTTACAAGCTGCCACCGACCGCTTGGATGCGTTTGTTCCAATTCAAACAAGCCTAAATCTTTTTGAAAAGGGTTTAAAGGAAAACTATTCTGAAATAATCATTCCAGATAAAAGCAAGAAAGGCTAAACGCACCAAGTGAAACAGCATTCGATGAATAATGAAAAAAACATGTGTGCACCTCAAACTTATATTACCCGACCCAAACTGTAATTACCTCCTCCATTCAAGACGGGTGCTGGTCAATCAGAAGAAAAAGTAATGGGGTTTTCAAACAATAATTACAAAACAGATTAGCGGAAGAACTGTAAACGCAGAAATTAAGAACTACCACAAAACTATATGCCAAATAAACATTCTCTCAACATTAAAGAATTATAGATTCTAGGAACAAAATCCAAGCAAACAAGTTCATGCGATTTATGCTGCTGAAAGCGACACGTAAGTGGGGTATCGCCAGTCAACAGCCAGCGTTATCACACAGGATTATTGGAGTGAAGCTTATAAAACACTGTCAAGTACTAGACGATAAGCACAACAAAAACCTGTTACAGAAAAGTATGGTTTTCAAAGATTTCATTAACAAGATTTTGGAGGAAACTCAAAGTATTGGACGCACTTATGCCAACCAGTGCCAAGGTGAACATACCTGAAATTAGTCGGCTCAGTCAGTAGGTGTTAGCAAATGACGAGCTGTTCAAAATCGCCATTGTTATTGATAATTCTACCGCCGATGAGTAGAATAATTACACAGCAGACTTCACAAACGTGATCTACGTGTGCTCGCATAATACTATAATTTTGTTAGTGATAATGTGAGTCGCCATCAAAAAGCGTTGACACAAATGTCCCTAATTAAAGAGGATTATGTATAACTCAAACCACTAATTGATGCTTATCATCTACGTAAACAGTTACAAGATTTTTGTAAAACTTCCAATATTTCTATGGAACGTTTCGTCACAGAGATTAAATGTCTACTAAGTCAGGTAAACGTAGAAAATAATGCGTTTGGGACAAATTACAATACAAAAACAAAGAAATAAGCACTTAGTGTTCAGTGCACATTGGCGTAAAAGAAAGGGTTGCATCACTAATGTTTAAAGAAGTTTGCCTTCCAACCACGTATTCCAAAAGCTGCACAAAGGCAGTATGGACATCAAACATGCGCGCGCTAGCTTGGATGTACGTTAAAGATAGTCTCCAGGAATGTCGGCGAAATAAATTCCTCGTCAAGTTCTGCAAAAGTGGAAACGCTCTCTAAAACGCAGTAGTTTTGCTCACAATGAATTCCTTTTCAATCGACGGTTAGATAACGCAGCTATTTCATTACACTCACATTAACGGATTTACTGCAACTTGTCCCGGATTACAAACATTTTAGAATTTTATTCTTTTATTATGCAAGTAAAGTACTGCCAATTTGTGAGCGATCCAATTGTAGTTTTTAATAAACAATAAATATAATAACTTTTCATTTCGTTTTACATAACACTAACTAGCTCCAAAGGATTGGCTTTAATCTCCTGTTTAAAAACCACCTGACGAATCCGCACTTTATTGTTCTTGCATATGCAAGGACTGAAATAAGATCCCAACAGTGATAAGATATAAGCTACACCACAGAGGGGACACAGAAGTTCAAAATATAAGTGTCTGGTACTTCACCAGACTTGATAGAGATTGCTGACTGAGAGTTGACCATGATGATTTATCGAAATTCGAAGTATCTTCCCTTACATACCTGTCAGACTTGTTAGGCACCTGCGTTTCTTCCCGTCATAAATCACCATTTCACTTTTTCAATAATCACACATGGCTAATATTTGGAAATGGTTCGACCGATGTGCAGTATCATTTAAGATACGATGGGTGTCGAAGTTGCATCATTTAACTGCGTGCTATCCGGTAGGGTTTTGTGGTTGCAACTGCGTTGCGGCGAAATCCTGAACTAACACGTGAATTCTGAAATCGTCGAAATTCTGTATAATTTTTCTAAAAGTAATTTAAAATAAGCCCACGCATGCTTCGCTTTTCCGAGCTAACATACGAAAAAATTCGTCTGTAGCATTTCCCGGTTTATTCAACTTGGAATGAGTAGTACCAACAACCCCCCAGTGTAACATAAATGCAATCTTGTTTATCACCTATTATCCCGTAGATTTCATGTGACCACAACTCATCCACTGAGTCGAATAACGATCAATATTCTCCACTTCGGTGTGTCTACCAACGCTCAGTGAACATTTCGTTCAACTCTGAGCAGAGGTGTAAAGGAAACCATCTGTTTTACTATAGGTTACTTGGCCTCGGCTTCATTCCGGCAAATCTAGGTGAAATGAATATTCAAAGCTATTTTCTTGTATGGCTAAAGACAGGCACAGTTCAAAATGTTCCAATCACAAACTTTACATACGAAAAACAAACTGTAACATTCAAGGTGCATTTATTTCAACGCGATTCGTCCAATAGTCCTATGGAATAGGCTCTACTAGTGTATAAACATATCTATATATACAGTGCAGAATACGCTTGCTAGCACTGAATGATAAGCGAGCATGTCGGTACCATCCATCTCAGTGAGCCACATTATTGACCACCTTATTTTATGAGAACACTTCAATGCCATCACATTTTATACTATTTGTAACGTGCTAAAACTTGCAGTTAAATTACTGTGTCCTCTTTCCGCATTTCAGCTAATAGTACTTTGTATGGTGGCTACAAGGACTGCCGTAGGGGAGACAGTAGGATCCTGCAGACAGAAATGCCGGATCGATTGCGCCAACATGAATCCCTTAACGTCTTTCCTTACAGGCATGAACGGTCCTGAAGATCTGATTGAAACCTTGACGATTTGCAGCGAAGACTGTTTTAAACGCAAGCGGTGTGGACACAATTAATCTAATTGCCAAATTTTTCCTTTGCTTAACTTAGTCTTGTTCAATACACGTTCTGTACTAAATGTCTGCCTTCAAATATCTTGGTGGGGTTCAAGTTGCTTGTAAAGAGGCTGCTAGCCAATTGCGTTTCCAGTGACAATGGCACTGACACAAAACACCGATACTGCCACGGATTCCCCAATTGCAAATCTGTCGCGTTCCACATAGAAATCAATTTCACGAAAGCGTGCTGTTCTACTGACAGTTATTGATGAGCAAGCCATTTCTACGAATTTAATCGAAAGACGATTGTGCTTCCCAGTTATAGACTGGCAGCTGAATTTTGCCAAATTTTGCAGATATATTTTACTATTTCTCGCTAAATATGTATGTTTTAACTTTGGAAACTTAGTATTTACTTTCGCCATTTTATCAGGTTTGTTTTACCGTGCCGCATTTGTGACGTACCCGAAAAGTTTCTTGATCACATAATTTAAGGAATTATTTGGTCAAGTTTGCGAGTAATCTCAGTTATGACAAAGTCCATGGTACTGTTTTATGCAAACTGTGATTTTATAGCCTGGGTTAAGTCCAACAATTATCCCACCCAAAACCATGACTTATTCCGACCAGACCGTGCGTTAGATTGTAACTAATTAACTGAGGAGCAGTAACATCATGTTTGATCGCAACAGCACTGGCATGACATTCTTAGCGCAAACCGCCGAGATTATTAAAATCACAATTTCGAACTCAGGCTTCCCTTCATTATGCATTTTAACAGGTGCCAGCAGCCAAGCGACATTAGCCAACATGGCACTTCAGACAACAGCAACCATAAGTGATCTACTTTTCATCCTAAACCCGGATTCGAACCCACGAACTTATTCTTGCGAGTCAGAGACGTATTGCACTGAACGTTGGGCGACTGCAGCGAACCGCCATGACATATATCTAATTCCGATATAGAGCGGCTCATCCTCCACTGTCTTGCGTGCTGTGAAAGTGAAGAGGACAGGGCTGGCCCCCAGAGCAACGACTTCGTAACTAGCCACCACTAATCGAGGTGACATCTAAGCTGCTAAGGCGACGGTAGGCTTTCGTCGCCCATGGTTCATTGACATACGTCGCTGACTCGCAAGATCAAAGTCGTGTGTTCGAACGTGGCAGGATTGCGCAGGTGCGCTATACTGACCAGTCCCAATAGCACGAAATAAGCGTCTAGCGCTTTCCTGGATGTGTGGCGACTGTGTGCCTGTGTTTGACTGCGATGAATCTTCACAAAACGAAAAATATGTTTATAAGTATGCTTACATTAGCAACGATGGGAATAATGCAAACTATTTGGCGTCACAAAAATGAAAATAAATACAGGGTATCCCATCAATGCATTTTTCCTCATAATCACTCTAAAACGCCGTCCTACTCTATGACATTTAGACTTGGCCTCTACAGTCTGAATATCTGAGGAGCTTTCAATTTTTGATCGTCGTCTTCTGAGGATAATTGCTGGTGTCTGGTGACAGAACTTGTTTGCAACAATGGGGTTCCTAAGCCAGTAATAAGCTGTGCTAACCAAGCGAGCTACATGGAAAAACACTTAGCAGCGAATACATTGCAAGGAAGCTGTACCTTCGGTACCGCAATAAATTTTAATATAGACGGCTGTTTGTGACGGTGTGTTGTTAAGTCAAGTTGTATCACCTTGGCACAGAATGATAGCTCATGACATTAAGGTACCCGGTAACTCCATCTTATGTCCCTCTTATTATTCTTTATTCCACGGGTCATCAAGTTTTTATGACAGCAAAATATCAGTTCAAATGGCTGGTGTACTGTTGTTGTTGATGATGTTTGGTTATACGCAAAGCTACCAGTGATGTTAAAGCGCCTTCTTCAGGAGGGAAACAAAATTTAGATTTTGACGTTTACAACTGTTCTGCGGCCTAAATGCAGAGTGAAATGAAGAGTGACAATTTCTTTAAGTTTGGAAATAGGTGGAAGTCATTTGTGGCGATAACTGTTGAGTAGGTTTGTATTTAAGAAGATTAAATCCGCAATCATGGATGGTTGTTTGAGCCACCGAAGAGAACTTACCCGGCGCATTGTCATGATGACAAAATCCGGGCACAATATTTCTTTGGATTAAACAGTGGACAGGATTAGGTATTTGTTGTTGAATTTTATTTTAACTGCTATAGTAAAAATTTTCTTTATGGTCACAGCATGTAAATACTACGGTGGAAATCAAGCAGAATTGTTGTGAAGGCAATGACCTTCCTCAGTTTCAACACTTGGAGTAAATGGCTGACTGCATTTCTAAGTGACATGATGATTCTCCTGATATATGTGCGTCTGATTTGATTAAACAAAAATGAAGCATGTGGATATTAGCTTACTTGATTTACTATCCTCAAATGAGTATGAAACATAAGCCTGATGTTAACTCCAATCTTGGTTAAAATATTCACAGTATTCACGTGACCACGATTTGCAGAGTAATAAATAGCAAATATATTCAAACTACAAGTATTGATTTTAAAGAACGGGTAATATCCTTAAAGGTGGCAGCATTGTTATTGTCAAGAACCCTGTATGTCTTAAAGGTTAATATCAACTTTTTTAGACTTGGGCAGAAGGGTTAGCTTCCGAGCAAGGTTTTTCGCTACGTATTTTCGGAATATTCCTTCAGTACGTCGTGACATTTCGTAAAACCATTTCCCCAATTCATGCACAGAATAGCGTTAATAATTGTGGCAACACCAGCAGGACGATCCCAGAACAAATGTTGTACAAGAGTTTGGCTTCCTTATCCATGTGTTAACAGGAACATTACTTGTACGTTCCACAGGTTACGTTATGAAGTATACAATTTAAGCGCAAATAAATTATCATAGCACTTACTCCCTAATGAACAGGAGAGGACCAAACAATTAAACTTAACCAACGCTCTATTATGCGTGCTCACTGATAATAGTTTTAAATACAAAAATGAAGCTCGGCACAAATTGTTGCCGCAAAACGGATGCAAGGTATACAAAGCCAAACCATACTGTTTAGAGAAACTAACCAGAATTGTAACAGAGTTTAAATGAAAATGACGATTTAGGGAAAATGAGAGATTTGGTTATACATTTGTCAAATGGCATGCATAAGCTTGAGCTATATTTGAGTGATTAGCTGCCCGTATTCCTATTGCAAAGTTGACAGAAGAAAATCCAATTGCTTCCCGGCTAATACAGAGGTTATTATGTAATAATAACTGCTTTAATGAACCAAGTAGACGTTCGCAAAATTCACAGGGCGCTATTTATCTCACATTTAGTTTACCGGTAACAGAGTGGATCCTTTCCAAATTGTTCAATCGACTAACTGCGTCCAAAGATTTTAGGTGAGTTAACATAATTGAACTTGTCGGTTTCTTCAAAGGCCTCCAATCTTGAGGTAGTATCTTAAATTAAGTTGAAACATGCAGTTGCTCCAGACACTCATTCCAACCGAAGCACCGTTGGCTCCATTCTCCATTAATTGGCAGATACGTTGGAAGGATATGGAACAGATCAATTAGGGCAGAGCTGCCCATGTTAATCGATAAGGCAGTGATTAGGTACCGCCTGTTAAAAATTGCTTTGTCTTAAGGTACATAATTATATTATACTCAACAGATAAAATCACATCAACAAAATCTTGATAGAATCATTCGAGGAATTCGCGTAGCAAGTGATCAACTGGGGGAACTCATATTAGCATGCAGTTCTGTTTGGCCTATACCTTCAGCCACACGTCAATATGTACATTAAATCGAAGCATTATTCCGTGGAATTGCAGTCTCACTAACTGAGGCCTTAGCAATTATTGCTTTTGGAAGGGTAAAAACCTAATACTGTGCAAAAAATATCAACCTAGCAATGAGGCCATTCACTGCTTAGATGTGCCTAAACAGTAATACATCCGGTTAGGTCGATTTGTTGTTCTTTCATCCACCGACGTCACAATAGTTACGTGTAACAAAGTATCAGTTCATTTAATAAGTAGTGCTTTAAGCATAGGTTCCTAGCACTGGTCCTCTAAAGAAGGTACATATAGAGGTGGCTAGTATTTCTATTATATTAGTTATATCCACCGTTTGTTGTTTCATAGAAACAAAAATGATGTGACTCTGGATATATGACATCACACCAGTGTTGGTTTCCCATTTCATTCCGTGCATTTGCAGGAACATTAAAGTGCACGTTAGTGGGGTGGTTTTTAAACAGGAGATTAAAACCAATCATTTGCGGACAGTTAGTGCTGTGAAAAACGAAAAAACTAATTATTACACTTATAAATTACTGTAAAGTGCAGTTGGATTGCTCACACATTGGCACTAATTTACTTGCTTTAGAGAATTAGAAACCTCTACAAGTTCGTTATCCGGGACAAATAGCAGAGTATCTGTAAACGTGAGAGGGTAAGGAACTAGCTGCGTTATCTAACCGTCGTATGAAAATGAATTCATTGTGAGCGCAACTACTGCGTTTTAAAGAGCTTTCCTCTACTGAAGATGTTGAAGATGTATTTCACCGACATGGCAGGAGACTACCTTTAACGTATTCTCAATCGAATGCATCCATGTTTGATGTGCGAAGTTCATGACATATATGGTTAGAAGGCAAACTATTTTAAACATTATTAATGTCACCTTTTCTTATACGCTAATGTGCACTGAACATTACGTGCTTATGTCTCCGTTTTCATATTGTAATTTGGTACAACTCTTTAGTTTCTGTGTTTATTCGACTTAGTGAGGTTTAAGCTTTGCGAGATAACGCTTTATGTACCTATTGCAATTTTGGATAAGAAAAACACCTAGCTGCTTACCTAAATATTAAATATCTGTAAGATGAATGACGAATAAACAGTCCTCTGCAGGTGGGGATATTTATGTCAATTCTTTTTGATGGGGACTCAGACTATCCTGAACAAATATCATAGTATTTTGCGAACACACGTAGGTCAATTTTGTGTAATGTACTTTGCAGTTCTTTTACCCATAGCTGATCGAATTATCAATAACAATATAGATTTGGACAGCTCGTTACTTAATAACATTGCTAGCATGACCGAGCAGACCATTTTTGGCGTGCTCAATTTGCCACTAGTTGGCATAACGCGTCAAATCCCTTGTGTTCCCTCCAAATTCTTGTTGAAGAAATATTTGAAAAGAATACTTTTCTTGGACAATCCGTAACCGGTTTCTGTTGTGCTTATTGTTAATCATCTGAAGGATTTTTAAAAGCTTTAATCCAATACTCCTGTGGGATAACGCTGGTTGTTAACTGGCGATAATCCATTTGCTTGTCGGTTTCAGCAGTATAATTTGCAAGAACCAGTTTGTTTTGATTTTATTCTGATAATATTTTTATGTAAAGGGAATGTTTATTTGCCATACAGATTTTTGTACTTTCTGCGTTTAGCGTTTTTAGTTCTTCCGCTACTCTGTTTCGTAACCATTTTTGGAAACACTATTGTTTTACCTGATTGGCGCGCACTTTTCGTTCGAATATACGTGTAGTTTAAGTTTTGAGCTCATCGAATATGTCTGAAACACACCTGCTTCACTCATTATTCAACAAATGCTGATTCACGTGTTGTGTTTAGCCTTTATTTCTGTCTGTCTGGATCACTTTTTAATTGTTTCCCATCAAAGCTTGTTACAACGGTTTAGACTTCTTTGAATTGGGGCACACTTCTCAAATCGATTCGTGGCGGCTTGCAAAACAAGTCGTGGAACTTGGGACCAACCCTACACCCTAGAAGTTCAAAACACTCACGAGAGTGAAGTAGGAGCCGTCACCCATTGCTCAATGACATAGGTCGCTGGTACGAAACTGGCAAGCTTTCGCGGATTCGCGCTACTGGCTAGACCCAATTAGGCGAAACGGTGGCCTAGCGACTTTCCTGTTGCGTAGTGAAAGTTTGTCTGTGTCTACGCGCCATGAGCTTTCACAAAATACCAATTAATCTCACTACTGCTACCTTACATTTTAGGTTTCAATAATTTATCATAATTATATACTGCAATCGTCTCTGAGAAGAGAATGGTTGCATTTTCGTTAGAGCACAATTCACATAGTCCACAGTAGTGTGTGTTATGCTTCCAGAGTGCAATTGGTTGGTTAGTATTTCACATTCCCAAGGCATAAATCGTTAACTAGAAGATATACTCTGCACCAAAACACATCATTTATGCGCACTTTAGATTGTCTGTGGATCAGCAAATATAGTTTTGTTTTGCTAATCATTCATTCTATATTCCACGAATGTCCGTTGTTTAATAGGGAGGACAGAGGAGTTAGAAGGAACTGAACCTCACTTATGGAGCTAAGCACCAGTTTTGTGACAATTATGATACATCGAATATCCGAAGTCTGACGTGTCCGTAGATCTGCCAGATTATCAAAGATAAGTTCTGCGATTACGTACAGACAAGTCGGTTTCTCTGTAAAAACATATGCAAGTTAGTGAATGCAGAATAAAGACCATAGATATTGCGAACCGTTTAAAAGTCCAATAAGGGCTACTCATTGTTTTGTCATAAGACGTTCGGTTTCAGTTAAATTATCTGGCTGCGCGTGGTTGTCTTGGCGTGGACGGTGATCCCAGGTTATTTATATTCTGAGGCATACTAAGTTGATCTATATTCAAACCCCTAAAACTAGTGAGTTGAGATAAGTTTCACAAAAACATCACTAGTGCGCCGTCAGTTATAAATATGTTGTGGTTATATCCAGTTCCACCGTATTTTACGTTATTCTCTTGAGGAATAAAACCCAGTATTCCGAATTGAGCGATTTCATCGGTGAGATTGAAGCCGATTTTCATTTTTAGGTGAACAAAGGTAGGTTCCTTCTAGATTGTTTAATGATAATATAGTCAAAAGCGAGTACATGTTGAATGTACGAAAGTCGCCTCCGGCAATGTGAATAATCCTCTCCCGAGAAAAATTTTGTACATCTGGTATTTCCTAAACTGAGTGTTCACTGTAATATATATCTGTACGTCCTGACAACTGCAGGTTTCCTATAGAGGTGCTTTATTAGAAGCATCAATTTAAGCACTGTATTTCCTAATCCTCTGTTCGACCATAAGCTGATGTGCTTGGACTATTATTTATCCAATAAGGAGAGCACAATGTGCGCCAATGTGTATGCTTTACATGGGTTTCATCTGTTGCATTTAAAACTATGCATTTCTATCCATTAATGAATTGGTGCTCCTTGTTAAAAATAAAACATGCAGACTAAAATGCAATATCGTTGTTTTCTGTAATGCGAATCCACCGCAGTCGTGTTTTTAATATCGTGCCAATAAGTGAACATGCCATTACAGTAGATGCTCTCTTTGCATCATTAGTTTGGAAATCGTATACATGACCAAAGTAACTATATAAGGCTTAGGAAATCATCTAGATGATTTGTATTAGGGTTATTAAATAGAGTGCAAATGAGATAAAAGCGATTTATTCGAAAAGAGGCTCATCCCGGGTAAAATCAAATGGGCCACAAATCTACACGCTGTTAACTGTTGAAACAAACACTCCCGTATATGTTGTATGAGGAAAAGAAGTACTCATACTTTCATCGATACGTCGTACCTAATTGAGCATTCCTTTTTTTCACGTACTCAAAACCTCGTACAAAAATCGGAAGCATTCCCTGCGCTAACATTTTTAAGCGTTTATTCACATCTTCTTTGATAATCCATCGTCAAATTAAGGCCTTATGCGCTGTATCTGTTCGTAATAACTATGCCATACACTTGTTTATGTAATTGAGAACAACAAACGGAAACAAAGAACAATATTACCGCTGAAACTCAATGTTGATGTAGCAACTCAAAGGTGAGAAATGTGGTTGTTAAATAATACCGTTACTCGACTGGGGTTAATTAAAAATAACGAAAAGACTTAATGGGAATGAAATATCCCTACGCGGTTGTCAGGTTAATAATAGCTGGGGAAAATATTATGAAACACAATTGGCTATGTGGAGATTATCGCCTAGGAAATCGAACAGCTTCGTACAATTGGTATTATAAAATATATCCGCTGATTCCTATCAGCGCGATTCGTTGCGGCTTTGATTATTTGCGTCAATGTAACAAGTAGCAAATGGGACATCATAATTTGCCTTATATATATATGTTTTATATATATATACATCTTATACGAATATGCAGTATAAAACAAGGCAACACAATATAAGACGGGGTGAAATCAAATTGACTGCTTATGTTTACAGGCTCTTTTTATTGGGATGAACAATATTTCTGCTGACACATCCGCATGAGGCGAAGTGAAGTTTTCTTTGCGAAAGTTCTATTTACTTGTGAGCCGAGGAAGCTTAATTGCTAATATGAATATAACTGTCACTAAACTTCCCGCTATTCTTCCTGCAGATATTCCTACTTAGTTTTCGTGTATGCACTAAGTGATTATTAAACGCAGTCAAAATTTATCTTTGGATAATATTTCTAGACGAAAGCATATGACAGCAATTGCAAAACTCATAAAAAGTGAGGTATACAAGAATAAATACATGATTCTGCGACCACGTAGAATATTACTGCATAAAGAGATAAACGGTTTGCTGTGTTTCTAACGGTGTCACTAATTGAAATACTCCAGATTA
>OX104060.1:452441-528298 GCA_944474145.2 Dicrocoelium dendriticum
CAGCAACCCTCTCCGTTTTTCTTTGACTTCTGGTTTAAGCTATTGTACTTCTAAACATTGATATGCACCTGTGATTGTCTGACCCCACAACAAGATCCGTACCATATTTATACCCTCATTGTCCCAGGAGAACTAGGACATCACGTTTCTTGTGGACGGCACCTGTTAAAACTAGTTTGGAGCAGGGAATTACGGTGCTAATACATTCATTTCGACTGTTTGACTCTGGTTCCAATGATGAACCCTAGCTTCAGCCAGGATAATATTACTTGTAAAATGTTTGCGGGATATTTCTGGAAAAGAGTCGATATTTGTCACGAATTTTCAGCCTGTTCAATTTATGAGCGGGTGGCAACATTACAGGCACACATGCTGTAGTAAGGCTTTCTCATCCTGAAGATGTGTGTTAAAACAGGGTACACTGAGATATAACTTACACCCAAAGTCCTAGCTATTCTATCGCTCAGTAACATTTGGAGAATTAGTTCCACTTGATCACCGCATATCGAAGATTTCTGGCCACCAGACCGTGGCCCATCATCAGTGCTCTCCCTGCCTGCCTTTTGTTCGCAGCCCACTTCTCAACGGTAGAATAAAAAGCGGAGTCCTCGCCAAGTGTCGTAACAACGTCACATTTTTACTGCAGTGAGTTGCTCATAGCTGGATGTTTGAATTTGTTCACTATTAGAAATTGAACAATCAATGTCAGTTCAATGGACCATACCCCGCAAGCAAATGAAAGTGGAACATTTAGACTCCACACCGATAGTTTTAGGAGAGGATACATTTATAAAACAATCTTACCTTTACTTCAATATATTTACTTGTTGGCCGGTCCGAGAACTTGTTTTCTACCCTTGTAAAGACAAAAGCAAATGAATTCGGCCGTTTCGCTTATTCTCGTAAGTTGTTTATTTTATACTAATGTGGCATGCCTAATTTGCATACAAAAGTAGGTACCATACAAGTAATGGGGAAGGTTGAAACGATCAAAAGTCACTGGGCGTACATGCATTCTTATTGGGTAGAAAAATTCACTGATCTCACTAGAGCAGAGCGGACTTGATGCGAATCAGCAGATCCTCGATATACACTCCATTTTCCGCAATACAAAATATCGTCCACGTTACGACTAAAACACCGAGATTTTATAGACTTACTCAGTTTCTTGGACTCCCATTTGTTCTTGAAGGAATAATAGGTCTATTGGTGAATTTAGAGTCACCCTTCCCATTTGTCTGTGTGGAATCGCTTTTTTGAGCCACTGGAAAAATTCACTCTGACGAATCTTTCATTGGCTTCATTAATTGTGGTTCATAAGTCGGTTCATAAGTTGTGTCCTAGATCGTGTAGTGGAAATGAGAAGTATGCTGACCAACTTCGACTCCGCACACAGTAACCTTATGTTTACTAATGAACACAACTGTAACGATTTGTCCAACTTTATGCAACCTGTGAATGTCAGTTGTCGGTCCGGCTCGAACTGATATATCAATGTGTTTGCCTCGGATTTAACAGGTTGCACGTGTATCAGTTATGCCACTAATCATCACTAATATAGTTACCGCTTTCAGTTTAAATGACAAGCAGTGGGATTTCCGGTGATGTAAATAGCCAGTAAACTAATAAATGAACTGTGAAACAGTGGTCGTTATCCGCTGAACAAGAGTATAATGACGCTGGACTGGGTAACCTTGAACCCAGTAACCAACGTTGGCGGAAACTCATTTGCGCTCTTTGAGAACATGGCGCTTCTCATCTTGAAACGGATGTCAGCCAGATCAACTGAATCCCCTTCAAGTTCGTCTCATGTCATATTAACTGAAGCTGTGTACAAAATGTCGAGATATGACGCTGTAATACTTGACAAATTCCTCTAAACAAATCAGAAGTTGTGAGGTTCGGACGAACCACAAAAACAAAACGATTATTCTATTAGGACAAAGGTAAGTTAGAAAGGTAGCAGGATGTAATGAGTTCAATGGATAGAGTGAACAGTCATCCTTACTCGTGCAGCATTGATGAGCGGTAAACTGATATTTCTCCTAAACCGATAAGCGTTTCCTCAATTACAAAAAGTGTAGGCTGACCGGATGAGGCGGATCAAAAAAGTTAAATCATTGGCCTACCTGATTTCTTACTCTATTGCGACTTTGCTTTGTTCGTACTCAGGAGTTAAGCTCGGAGTCACCCACGGAATTTGATGCCAGGAAACTGAAGAGCAGAAGTCTCAAACGGCGGGGAACCATTGCGTCAGGTCATTCATGGGGTTATTGCATGGTTGGTGGCTGCTAGCTCTGGCACAAACACAAGTTGCTTATCAGCAATCTACCGCCGATCGCCGCACTACTGCGGCAAATTTCGGCAGAGGTAAAGCACGATTTCAGTTTCACGAAAACGTCTCACTATGATCCATGTCTATGTGACGTCTCCGTCCCACAACAGCGCATATTGTAATTTGCTCTTTATCATATCCCTGCACCGATTTACCCCAAATTTGTGAGTCAATTGTACCTATGTAAATTTTTATATGCATTTTTACAAGTTCCATTTCGACCAGCCTGAATTGGATATAAAGATCTTGGTTTGCATATTCTGGGTTCCATTACTCTGCGGTGGTTCCTTCTGGAAGCCTCGCTGAAGGTGTATCCGTGTAGCCCTTGTACCAATCTACCATTACGTGCTGTGTTTACTGTGACTTTGGCTTTGATAGTGCCTGTTGTTTGTAATCAATTATCAGTCTGATTGTTAGCTATTGCGTTGTTTCATCTAGGCTCGTGCAAGTTGATTGCGTTCCTACCATTTTTATTCTCCAAATAGGCAATGAATACTTGTACGACCTAACTGTGATGATCATCGCGTCATCTGGGTAGACCAGATAGTGGAAGCCCTCCCACGTTAATGTCAAATAGCACGACACGCTTCTTCTATGGGCCTTTGCTAAGCCTTGTATTTTGCCCAGGTTTTGTGACACAAGAACGGTTGAACTGTATCGTCTTTGTGCACTAATTTGATTTTAGACCCAATTGATTTCTTGTCAATTTCGCGTAACAGTAGAGGCCGACAGTAGCCGAGACTCATTTCGCGATTTCTAATGATTTGGCCATTGAGCCGTCACCATGAGTACTTTTTGCGAGCCGTAAGGGCTGACACGCTCGTTGATAGCGCTTCGAAACTGATTTGTACGAGAGTTGTATGGCAACATTTATGCTAAAGCTCAACCCGCACGTAGCCCATATTAGGAATTATTTGGATTTGGTTATCAGTCAGCCAATTTAATGCCTAAATAACACATCGTGTGGAATGGCCAAAGCCATGTCCAAGACAATGTTACTGGTGGATCATGTGACGAATCTATATTCAAACTATCAATAATGGTGCCGACTTCCCCCTTTCCCCTTCTCTCAAGGCAAAATAAACAGCGAGTCTCCTCACTTACTTTTTTCCTTGGCAGTTGGGCAATACGCTTTGTTAACCCATCAGCTTTCCAAGAGACTAGAACTTAGTACATGGGGTAAGTACTCACATTTTCAACCAGGTTGGGCCAGTACATATTATCCATTTATGTTGCTTATGGTGTTCTAGCAGTGTCACGCGCATCATAAGCCAATTCTGGAAATCTCCTGCTCCAAAGAGGTCTCATCTTCGCTGCACTGTCAGCATATTCAACGAACACATTCTTTAGCAGCATTGCCCGCCACTTGCAAATTCTACCACACCTAACTATTTGACGACCACATTTGATCGGGTCATGTAGCTTGGAGGCTGCATGATCAGGGACTGGCAGGTGAGCGCTGAAATAACTTCAGATAACAAAAAAGCAAAAACAGCCTTTATCAACTAAGTAACCAGCCGTGGAATCGTATAAAAACTGAAAGGTGGGGTTCGAATGGAATGCATAGATTGTTGACTTGTGGGGACGAAATCGCACATTATTACCACGCCAAGGCTCCAGGGAGTATCAGATTCACTTTTGCGAACAATCCATATATTATTCAGGGTTTCTTCACCTTTGTATTTTACACACACTGAACCAAAAAGTTGTTTACAGCATAGTCACAAATGTATGAAGCTGATGTGAAGTTGCGCGGCACACCTCATCAAAGTTACTTAAAACTCCAATGTTAACATTTGCACAAATCTACTTAGAAGCTACTTGGGTACTGAAATTCGCATGATGCATACCTGAAATAATGTTACCATCTGAAGCAGAAGAAAGCTATTACAAGTAAATTGCTTTCTGCCGTCCTATGTGTCTACTGTATCGGCTACATTAAAGGAAACGTTTTTGGGGTTAGCGGTAGTTTGTATTTACTTATCTGTGCACCATTACAAGTGACGGCATATAAATCGACCAGCGGCTTACATAATGCGGACAGATCCAGTCCCTATTCGATAACGATAAACATTGGAGTCGGTACACATCAACTACATTAGTAAACCGCCGCACACAGCATGCGAGTAACTTAACAGAATAGTCGCTGTAATGCACAAATGGATAATCAGAACGTAAGATTTCTGATCTTCTTTGTGTCCCAGATAGATATCGGTTGAACCCTGTGGTGAGCACCCTAGTAGAGGCTTGCAAAATAAAATATATTAAATTTATCTACATAGGACGCCACAGGAAATCTTCGGAGCGTAGCTCGCCACTAATGCTTAAACTTATCCACGTATCTGATGCAACTGAACATATTCGGAGAGGACCAATTATCTCATCGCCTGCGGAATACAAATTCGCCATCATTAGGGTCGATCATATGCTCGGGAATGGCACCGTAGTTCAATCACAGATAATCGTTCACCAAAGCTCACTCAAAACTGAACCACTTACGCTTAAGCTGACGCATCAGATTGAGATCAATGCGTATAATGATGTTGATAAAAGTCCTTTATTACATTTGTACCATTAAGTAACCTGATAGTAAGCAATAGAAAATTTAGACTAACACTTAAGGAGATTAATCATTCGTCTCTGGAAAGTCAAATCTTACTGCCGCTCCACAAATACGAGAACTCTATTTTAGCTAATCACTAGCCTAGCTTTCACCGGTGGTCTCCAGTAACCAAGCGCTCATTTTTCTGCTGAGGCCTGGGGTAACCGTGGACGTGCATGAACAAATCCAAGTAAAGCGTTTTCTGGAACGTGGTATGATTGTTATTCTGTTCTCCAAATAAACATTAACCGGGAAGAACGCGGGCTGCGGATCGACACAATAACAAGCATCAAACAGCGAGAATTCCAAGACCGCGATTAACTCAATTTGTCAAAAACAGCACGTGATAGCAAAATCAAACATAGCATAATCTTACGAACAAGTACTACCACGTCAACTGTTAGTGTCACGGCAACATTTTACTTAAGAGAGAAATTAGAAAACACCAAAGGCTTTCCGGTTAACACAGCGTCATCTCTCAAAGGTGGACACAAGCTTTTTATCTGACATCCGCCCAAGGTTAAATCGGCCAATTATAGGAGTACAATACCATCAGCAAATTACGGAACAGTCATTGTCGTCAGCATGCCAACGGTATACTTACAAAGGATCCTCAGGTTACTATTAGAAAAGATGATGCAAGCTATATAGATCGCTAGCTTTCGTGGTTACTTGACACATACCTTGGTAAGGAAACGCACAAGCCCAACTAAACGCATTATGTACAGGGACGCAGCATAATCATGACCAATCTGCAACATTTGGAACTTGACTCTATATCTGAAGCCGTGCTTCACACGGTATAGCATCAGGAACTGTTTATCCAAAATCTTTACCAATTTTAAACTATCAAAGTTGTCTGTTTATCTGCTTCTTTCCTTAACATAGACAAACATGAATTCAGAAAATGACATTTTTCCAATCAACCTACTATTCCGGGCAACAGTGATTCACTGATTGCCACTAAATCAAATTTTATGGGAAAAGCTGGGTTTTATTCGAATTTCTTTTCAGCGAACTAGTGCAGAGAATTTATCAAATTCGCTGTCTGTGTATTTTCAGTATGAGAAGGAACTTAAAGGATCTGATCGTCTAACATTCAATTTTAACAAATTTGGAAGCACGAAAGTAAGCATGTACAAGAAGCAATTGATCTCTCTGCCTCGATCAGATTTTATCACTGCGATCTTTATGAGGGTCAAATTTTGTAATATACGTATTGCACCTCAAGTTATGATATACCTAAGCAACCGTCACTAATGCTTTGTATAATTGATTGAAATCCATTGTTGGGTTGAGTACGTTGGGGATCTTGCACATAACTGAATATGGTTCCCTTTATTACGTTATCCAGAACTTGACTTTGAGCTCGCACTGTAGTTTGCAGTACGCCACTAAGTAAAGAAGAATCTGATCGCAACAGTTTCAATTGGCATAGAATTGAGGTAATTAGCAGGCTCTTTGCACAGAGCATTTCGGAATACATTGTACATGTTGTTCACGCTAGTTAGGCCTGTCTAACGTGTCCCCTTAGCTCAAACCTAGATCTTGTTTGTTCGCTCATGCTCACTTTCGGATACCGTTTTGATTCAGTACGCAACGGGTTTGATCACGTTCCTACGCACTTTGGGTTTGACTTTGGGTCCCGGACTGCAGCATCTGCGTTCGTCTTTAATACGGAACTCTGCTGAATTCGTCTTTCTGCCAATTTCGCAAAGCTTTTTTCGCTCCTGTGAACTAGTGTGCGTGAAAGTCAGCAATCTGCTTTCACACAATGAGCAATGTGTAATACTAGATCCTGTTGACATATTGCGCAACTAGACTAGCGGATTGCGATGTTTGATCACGCGGTTGCTCACCATATTCCGTAATCCTGGCTTAAGAGTCACCCAGGGAGTTTTGTTTTCTTCCACCAAAAATTAAGACTGCAAACATTTTGACCCAATGCCAAAGGCTTTTGAGTTTTGTAACTCAATGCTTCCTGGATGAAATTTCATTGATTATCCGATTAGTTTGCTTGGGGTAAAAAGGCAAGCTGCTGCCATTTGGATAACAGTGAGCACCCTTTGGATGCAACTAACTGAGAAATGGTATAGACTGAGTTCCCTACTATCTAGCTTAGCGCAATAAACCGCTGTAGGTTTGAGTGATATATGCATTGATAAGTTGCATTATCACTCTGCCACCTTCGGCTCTACTCGGATTATATTTGATGTCCATGCAAGTATCAGTATGTTGTTGTTATTGTGTCATGCGCTAGGGGTGAACTTGATGGGGTAGGAGTTAATCGTCAGCCAAACAGCACTGCTTCCCGGGTACCATTCCAAGTTAAAATTCAGAGCAACAACGCTGACTGTGCCCTTAGCGCATTTCCGGCAATCTCGCATGGGTAAACAAAAGTTGTCTACCAGGAAGAAACCTTGAGTATGCTGGTCAATTTCCAAAACTGGCAGCCGTTCGGAACTAAGCAATTCACACCCAGTGGTCCTCTACACTTTAGTCTCAAAGGTGGTGGAGTCAAGGGCCGCTGAGGCTTTAGTAAAACACCTGGAAGGATACAACATTGCAACCGTCGTGGTAAGGTTTCCGCCAATTCCGATCAAACACAACCAACCTACGGACTGCACGTAATATTTAGACGGAGGTGGTCGGTAATAGTAGAGAGGCCGATGTCTTATACATCGACTTTCCAATGGTTTTCGACCGACTGTACCACGGCATTATTCTACATCAGCCCAAAAATATGGGTTGAGAATTTTCTGATTATTTGGATCAGCAATTTCCTGCAGTATCGCGAATGAACTTTAGAGATCGAAGTGCGCTGTCCAATACGGTTCATGTTAAATGTGAATTTTATACAGAAAAGGTGTAGAGCAGCGTCTGTTTTTATTGCAGCATAACAAGTCTAGGTGTCTGATTGCGACAGATTTCCAGTCCGTCGCTAACAAACTTAATATTTGCAACTGATCACGGGCCAATAAGATACTATACTTTTTCAGCGTGAAGAGGACAGTGCATACGAATGGCCACTAGGCAGTCAGTTCTAGATTGTATGGACCGTATATAACGTGGGCCGAACTTCTCATCATACTAAAGGTATATCCTGCCTCAACAAACGCTTCTTGGTTGCATTCACCCAATAGCGTAAGCATGGACTACTATTTCAGGCGGAGCTACGCTGAGGAACACAAACTAAAAAAAACAATAAAGCAAATTTTTCCCTAAATAAATTTGAAAGGCGCGGAAAGAATTCAGACACCGGTTGATGCAAATATTTCGTATGTCTCTTCAGTACCATTAACAACAACCGATATGCCTAGGTATAGTCAACAGCCAGTGTGACTAGACATGCTAGAGGTGCTGAGTAAGTGTCCGAAATTCACACCCATGTTCACGGCAGTCTTAAGCTGACAAAAATTTGTTTATAATGTGCAGAGGTAGATTCATTAACCTTATTGCCACCGCCTAAGCAAAACGAAGGAAGCGTCGATTAGCTGGACGCAACATAAAGGTGCACGCTGAGCACAGCTCTATCCGGTGACCCGGAAACAATAGGTGTTTACCTATCAAGAAAGCCGGCGGCCTACGCGAGCACGCTGATTGAGTGGGGTATGGTATTTGGGCGTGTTCAAGCTGTACCCATCTCGGTGCATGTTGCTTTATTCGGGAAGCCATCGTTCTATCAGTTTTACATTGTAACTCTGTGTGAAAATTCGGCGAAGATAAAACAGAGAGGATCAGTTACGCAAATAAATTTTTAACCTCAAGGGATAGCTGTGTTAATACTACCGACCAATGTGGCACCTCAAGTTAGACGCACGTGGCTTAGAAAATGTTGCTGCAAAAGATCATTTTGAAGTACTCGTTTTGTCAGTGGTTGTGGAACCCAATCTCAATGTGGATCGCAACATGACTTGAGCTAAATCTTGGTCAAACTAACCTTTGAGGCTGCAAATGCTGAAGCAGTGAGATAACGTTTTGCCTGCCAGATCATTCTGCAAATCACGAGTGATTTTTAACCTACTTGCTCGTATCAGGTAGAGAGCGAAACGCGAACACGGCGCATTTGATTTGTCATCCGGAATAGCAAGCTGTAGGCTGCAGAGTCGCGAAGGGCAAAGCATGTCACAATAACCTCTCACGTGTGTCAGTTTGAATCACCCGTTATGTGAATGGATTACTTCTTCAATACGACCGCGTACACCCTTCTGTATTCTGCGAAGAAAAGTTGCTAACCTGACAGTATTAAATAGTTTATGCAAGAGTCATGATGGATGAAGAGAGCTCGGGCTACAAACTCTTCTGGTAGGGTGTGTTCTCGCAAACAACAGCAACTAATAACCGCGCACCACACGATTGTGAAACAAATCAACTGGGATTTCGGAAATCCTACAACCATTGAGGAAATGTAATCTGCACTCGCGCATTCAATTGATACCTACTCGCGGTTGACCGTCTCAATCAGAATGACATCAGTCTAAATGATCTAAGGTGTTTTAGGTCTTATTTAATTGCTTGTTGGCTAGTTCAACTTACCCTACACACATGAACGTCTGCGCCAACATTCCTAACGATTGTTTCCCTGGAGATATTGGCCTGTGGTTTTAGTCTTTCGCTCGTCTACTTTATTCAATTTTATTCCTTTGCTGGATTCTTGTATTCCCAGCGGACCGTTTCAAACTGGCTTACTTCCTAAAGGCGACTGCTTTGAAGCACCCACGATTTTACACTCCGCTTACGGATATTCACACTTGGACGGTATCCATATATATCTACTGCTACTCTTTCCACTGCAAAGGCTTTTAACTCTATCTTCAAGGCATGGCCACATCGCACTGCCTCCTCTTTTGGTGCTCCATGTTTTCTTCTACATCGCCTGAAGGTTTGTTATATCTACAAAATCTTAGCCATCTAGTGCCTGATGATTCACTCAGGGCATGGTATAAGTAAATATGATCCAATTTCTCCATTGCTTTTCGTCATGGCCCTTGAGGAAGCATTATAGACTCCGCCTGACAATGTGGCAATTCCAATGTTTCCTATCGCTTACACGAATGAAGTCATACTAGTTGTTCGCAATCGTGAATCCCCGATCGAATGCTTAGGTCAATTTAGGGAGGGTATACAACATACTGGATTATCAGTGCATCACACGAAATTGCTGGTACTTGATATAACCGTCCACAGTAAAAGAACGAAGTTGCCCATGTTGGACAACACAGAATTTCTTCATGGAATGTTGCAGCTCCCTCAATAAAGCTAACCGGGGAATTACGGCTACTTGGTTTGCCTTTTGGTGGGAATGGTAAAAGCTTGTCGAACTCGCTAGGCTACTCGTTAATCGCCATCAAGTAGGTGGCAATATGCGACAGCTACAGTTGTATCCGTAGCTACAAAGTAAAAATTGACAAATACAATGCAGTTGCTCATGCGGAAGCAACAGTCCACTTTATGCGTCTGGAATTGTCCGCAGCATTATACGTCATGCATCAAGCAATAATAATCAACTACACAGATCATTTATTCCCAGCCTCTTCTAAGCACATTTTGGCACTGGTGCGCACAAGCTGGACATATATGACGTGCGTGTCAAGCAGGAGAGGATCTATTAAAGTTTACGTCAGCTGCGTGCGGGAGGCAATGTCGCAAAACGCATTACACTGACAACGTCCAATCATACATTCGTGAGCAATTCCGACCATTTTGTACTTGTTAAATTATTAGTCTCAGTGTTACTTCATGACATTTGTCCAATCTCGGCGAATTTCTGTAATGATCAGTCCTTGGGCTATTCATCAATTTGTCGAAAACACATGTTCATGGACGACCATTCGCATTGAAGACAAGAAGCTTGCCAACAGACAACAATCGTTGTGGCAAGCGTTCCGCTTTTTGGCTCGGGGCTAAGTGGCACAACTCTCAGGTGACCTGATGAGATAAAGTACCTAGACGGACAATCATCGCACGTCAAGGAAATCGCTGGAGGTCAGATTTGTCATGTGTTACCTTGTTAATAGTGCAGATTCGTCGGATGCTGCTGGTTTCGAACCCCTGGTCTTATTCTGAGGAGCCAGTGACTTATGCCACTTAGCCATGTGTTTTAGAGGGTAGTGTTTCCAGGCAGTCGACACCAATATTAGTGTGTATTCTTATCTTTCCAAAATTGCAGGCAACTGATACTACTTGGAAGTTCAGGAGTAACCAGTCGGTTGCAGAGATTGTGTAACAATATTTGATTTACTGTTTCTTCCAATTCATCCCTTCCATAGCAGCGGCGGTTTCACTACACAGCACGAAACCAACTGAAAGACACAACGTCAAATGTTATAAAGAAAACCCGTTTCAGGGTGGTAAAAATTTCAACTCCTCCTGCTAACGCGCCAAATCATCAGCGAAGGCAACATAGATAAAATTAAAGTCAAAACAAGCGATATTCACGACAGCGTAATTTAAGTTCAGCACAAAATCAGATAAAAGTAGTGACAATTTTAGACCATTTGTCAGGAAAATACTAGCAGATAGAGACGCTAGTGTTGATGATTTAGTTAAACTTGGGCACTTTTATGTCAACAGGTGACAAATCCTGCTGTTTCTCTCTAGCAGAGTGGAATCTTTTCTTAGCAACTTTCAAAATCTGACAGCTATAGTGCGACGAACAGAATATGCACATTCAAATATGGTGATTGCGCAAGAACTTGACAGAATCCTAATTTTAAATGTGTGGTTGCTTACTCCATAAACCATCGTAATATTGGGTCCAACTATCATGTTATGTCCATTATATTCATCGTAGGTTTCCTCGTCTGTCTGCGCTGGTTTAATACAGTAACCTTTTGGGTGCACATATCTGACAATCTAGAGCAGTTGTTTGTTGAACAGATGCAATTCAAAGCTTCAAAATGCCTGATTATTTTTGGTACTTCTAAACATTCTCAGAAATCTTGTTTTCGGAGTTAAAGTATTTGCAGGCAAACGATCATGAACATTACCAACAAAATAGAATGCTCCGCTTGCGCCTACAATTGACATTAATAAGGGCTTCAAATAACCCATTTAGGAGCTTGATTTAACCGATGAAGCATGCGTCCCAGAAAACCTGGTAGATAGTCATTACCTTCTCTGACGTTAGCGGTTTGTTTTTCATACATACGCCTCCCCTCCTTAGTACTCAGATAATGATATTTTGAAGATATTTCATTTAGCTTTGAGTGAAGCAACTAATGTCTGGTAGGCAGAAAGTAACCAATAATGCTATCGATATTTGTGATCGCTCAACGGGCAACAACCTTAAACGCAAATAAAGTGCTGTCATCAATCGAATTCTGCTTATCAAAAACAAAGATGTTCCTATCGAGCACACAGATTGGCAGTTTTAAGGAAGCAAGCATTTTCCTTTTCACTGGCTTTTGGGAGCATTTAAAAACTTCCACTAGTATCATTCGCGACACTTGAAGAATACCGAAACAACACCTGTTTATGGATAGGCAAGTGGGTATTATTTGAATTTGGTATGTACTATTTGTTGGCTAGTAGCTCTCAAAGACATTTACTCCGGAAGTTTCACGAATATTGATGCCAGTGTCAACTCTCAGTTCACCTGTGCAAGCCACAGATTCACTTTGAACTCTTTGTGATATCCTATATTAGACGTGACATTTGCATCAAATAAAACTACAGTACGACACCGCTTTAGCTCATTCAATACAAATGTGATTTCTGACGTTTGTTTCCTATCAATTCTGCATAACCTGTTCAAACATTACGTATGCCCAAATGTGGACAGTTTTCGAAATGGTACTATCTCTACCCAATTAAACAGCAGCGTCCAAAATGTTCCGCATTGACTATGGTATTTAGTTGGCAATAGTGCATGCAGCTTTTCTGTTTTATTAATGTGCAAAAATACCTCGGATATCAACCTCATCCATTGGCTGTACATACGGGACAGACATGGCTTTGAGGTGTTTAGCTAATTCCTAAGGCGCAACCTGGAAATTTAAGCAGATATCAGTTTTCTAGTGTCATGCGCAACAGTCTAGAGAGTTTCTCGGTAAAACAAATTCGGGTGCATATAATTACACAAATTGTGCACATAGGTGATCGGTGTGGAATTTTGAACTGCATACTGAGTTAGGTTGTTTTCATTGATCAATGCCTTTTGCTAGGCACCAATGATAAACTAAATGGCACGACTGCAGTGTGTGCTGCAACTTAATTTTCCCTAATTTTCAACGTTTGTCGGCTTCATCTATAAGGGAAAAACTGCCAACATCCTATGTACAAAAAGAGAGCTTATTTGCATTCATATACATTATAGAACCATAGTTTAGGATACCGATTAACTGCTGACCCTGATAAGAGAAGAACCTCAGTGCCGGCCAATACGCATGCATTACGGATGTGCGTGTTCCTTTTATTTTACAATGCTTGTTCAATTATATTTCGCTTGCGGTAGCATTTTTGCACTCATTTTCACTATGAGTTCTTTAGACAACAAGGAATTGTCTATTGTCGCCAAACCAACATCTATCCCATATTTGGGCATCGATCCTACAAATTGGCTTCGCTCATTTTGAGGTTTGACTTTGACGATGCTTACTATCGTAAACTTATGTCTCACCTCCTTAAAGCGATGTATACCAAGATTCAAGATATTGTATTCTTTTCTGCTAGTAATTTGCTATGAAAGTCTCAAGGTGCTGTGCTTTCTAAGAAAGTCTGCCTGCATTAGCTATTTAGGGATTAGCAGCTCGGGGACCAGCCGTCATCATGCATATTCTGGGGGACGTAGTCGCTCCTTGGTTCATGTAGCATGGACAAGACGGTATTTCACACAATACGGCTGCAAAGGCTACCGGTGAACCCACGAGCCGCCCTCTCATTTGTGAGGCGTTTGTCGCTCCCGGATCTAGCCACTCTGTTAAACCGAGTCATCGGACGACACCAGCAACAAGCCGAAGTCAGCATCAACAACCATTTCACTTCCCAGGGCAAATTCTAGCCCTGTCCAATCCAGTAACCATCATTTTAAAAGCTTCCCTACATCCACCTGATTTGTATAACCACAATTTATGCTCTCACGATACACATTTACAGTTATAGATTCGAAACAGTCATGCTAATATCCTCTACTCCTTGTGCTTAAAAGTAACCGTTTGTGGTAAATACCTCCTTCCTGCAAACGTGGAAGGACGAAATTCTCATAGTTCGTCCACTTCAATATGTTACCGTGTCTTCCAAAAATCCCTCCTGGTTCCTTAAGGCTTATGGGGACAAATGTTCCTTTCTGACGTCCATAGGATTGGAGCACCTTTGGTTTCATTAGATATATTTATATGTTTGGAACGACATGTGTTTTTAAATACAATTTACGTTGTGCTCTTATCCCCACCAAACGTATGATACACAGAAACTGCAAATTAATTTATCGGTTTTATTGCCGGTTTCCAGATTTTTACGGTAGTATTAAGGATTTTACTATTTCGACGAGACACAACTGTAAAGGTATGATAAAGGAATAATATGCATTTACACAGACGGATCCAAACTTTGTAGAAAAATAATGTGAACTTAGAACTGATTCTACTGTTGTTCGGCATCCTGTTGCTTACACCAGCCCGTTTTTTGAGACCCTTAATGACCCGTTGTAGTGAAAGATGTACATCTTCGATAGTTCACAACACGGGATTTTATTGGTGTTTGTACCTTCCGAGTGTTGGTTTGTTTTACTGATTGTACAACCCATTGACGCTTGATTCCAGGTGAGTAGCTCGCTACTTCGCTACTTGCTGATGCACGTTAGTTTTCCATTACTTGTAGCTTTCCAATAAATGTTCGGTTCAGGTCATTCGATTTTCTCCATTGCAAGTTGTCCTAGCCACCGACTTTTATGCGTAGCGCACCCAATACCCTTATCACACTATTTGCTTGGATTCCAAAAGCGATATTTCTTTCTCCCATTTACTAAATGATTGGTGTTTTGCTCACTCCAATGCACGATCTAGTAACTCTATTTGACACTGCTCTTAGTTTTTAAGTGTCCCACCAATAATGAAGGGAAGTGATGAAGGTTTTCGCATACAAGCGAGCTGAATTCTCTTTATGCAAGCATAAACCAATCTGTCCTCGAATTAATTTGTACCTATGCAAGTTCTTTCATCGATTTATGAACAGTTTATTCTGATTGCTATGACCTACACAATCACACGGAGAACTATCCTTCCATACTTTTTACGTGATTCGCATAATTTGGTCCAGCCTGAATAACAAGGAATACGTTTGGAAGACCGGTCTATCCAGTTGCGATGGGTTTCCGACATTTCAAGCAATCGTGATCCACTGCGCTTTTCAACCTATGGTCTGCTCATCGATTGCATCGTTGTCTACTGTTCTTAAACATTTTTTCAGTGCACAAAATGATGTTTTCTGGACAGGTTCGGTGGTAGCAACTCATGTCATTTTCACTGGAATGTCAATATGATTTAATTTTGTAAGGTTGAGAAATTGGTCCCTCTTGTTGAGCTTTATGTATGCCGGTTATGTTTCTACTTGTGGTAAAATTTCAAACAGCAACTTACGCTTCTTGTTAGGCATACCAGCAAGCAGTTTTGTGGCTTGGAGAAAGCCATCGATTAACATCCAGTGTGTGTGCCTCTGTCATTGTGACACCGAATAGAGGACGAGCTTGCTATGCTCACGTGACCGGTAGGAGGATCATTTGATAAACGATGGTCAACCCACTTCTCTTATCATCCGAATTTCGAGTGGCAGTTCCAGGTATAATAGGCCTTGGTAATTACATTTTGTCGTAGACCCTTTCGTCAAACAACACCTTTTACGACACTGTGGAGCACCAATAGTTTTGTCACTGATCTAGTACTAATGTAAACATAGTGGCGACTAGCGAATTCTAACTGCTACTCGTCTTACTAATATGTTAATATGGGGTTAAGGGTCTGTCCTGCGCAACGAAATCGCGTATATTGATGGTTATTCTCTCCTATGCGGCGATTTTCGTCGAAGATGCACTAATAAATGTCAACTTTTCTCGGGGAATCCAGTAAAATACTGGCCCCATAGATGGCTCCTCCTAAGTCTATACAGCCCGCTGCGCGAATCAACTGAGTAACCAGTCTGGGCAGGACGACCGCTCAGTAGAACACGTCGATGCTGTGTTCAAAAAACCTGTGGCTACATTAACCACACAAATAGCACGGCTTTGAAATGTTACCGATGGCACAGTGATTAGTAGTGCGTCTAGAACTATCAGCTTTCATGGGCCAAAGATTACACAGTCACCATCAATTACAAACCGTATGCGTTAGTTCAGGGACGGATTATGCTACCCACTTGCCTCTGTTTTGACAGTGCCATATTCACGCTGACATAATGTTTTGAGTGCCCAATGATGAGGCTGATGGTGCACTTATGATGCTTCTTCACTGCAGTTGAGCTAAACCAACAAACACTTAAACTTGGTCTTTTTCATGTGGATGCAATTCATTCCACTTTATTTGGTTTGTTCTGCTTACCTGATAATCTTCTCTTAACTTGCACACATTCCTCATGCTAATCGAGGTAAACTTGCGTGACTGTATCACGTAGTAAATGGTAAATAACTTTCGGACATTTTGTACTTATCGCAGGCTTATATCTTAGGAATTGTTATATCTTGCAGGGATTGTCAGTTTAATATCTTAAATAGGTACTAGTACCAATGTCTAGCCAAAAGATTATGAATCGTTTGTTTTATCGTAAATTTTTAACTGACTTTACTTGCTAGCTTGTGATAATTGCATTATTCTCTACTATCATCCATTAGGCCAAACAGCAGTTTCCTAAAATCAAAATAATCAGTTGAAAACGGAACTCCAGTTTCAGTCATTCTACTTTCAATTGCACCCATAAATTTGCCTGATATATATTCATAAAGGGAAAGAGAAAATAGGGTCTAACGCTAACACGTTCTGTGTAGCTGCTTACGTTGTGAAGTCGAGCTCTTCTGTGAAATTTTGTCGTCATTTTTCTTTTCTCCAATTCTATGGTCACGCTCTAAGCTATAGCCTTGTCTGTTCAAAGAACACAGAATTTTATTTCCGAAGTACGTGGCTGAATCACGTGGAATGCCGATCTCCAACAATCCAATAATTCATATTTAGGAAAATAAATCGAAAAAGGCAGTTGCTGTATGAAATATTCTCTTAACTAACTATACTTATACTCAGACTTCGCGTGCTAAGGTGTGCATGGTATACTTGTTAGAAAAAATTGCAGTTTAATTACAAAGTTGACTTCAAAAGGAAGCAAATCAAATATAATGCTTCACTCTAGTTGTCCGATTATGTGCAAGGGCAAATCCCTTACATTGCAAAAGATAAACTGGAGCCCAAATCAAAGGATCGTACAAACGTCGTTTGTATCACACCTTATGGGTAAGGAATGCACAGATTGCTTTTGTACGGACAGCTACATTTTAGGGTGACAAACATAGATAGCTTCTCACTATTGGAAAACCGGAATCCACTAAGTGAAAATGATGTAGAATCAAGGATTCTCTAATAGTATATGGGTAATCGAATAAAAGGTTTCTCAAACCTTTGGAAGGAAGCAAAGTAAACTCACCGAGGATAAGTGTAATAAAGTAAGTAATAATGGTATTTGTTCTTTGCAAGACGGCATTGCGACAAACAATATGTGCAAACGCGCGAAAGACACTGTTGGGAAGACCTGTATCGTTACTCACCTACGCACAATATACTATAACATGCTTTCATGCATGTTATTGCTGTAATGACTCATTTGCCTCAAGCAAATCTTTTTCGCTAATACAGGCGCGCCTGTGGTGCACGACACATGGGTGGTATGTAAATTCTTCTACCTCTTGGGATTTGCGAACACAATTCTAAGTAGGTTTACAGTACCAAACCAAGGTATTCGGATAGCTTACTCACGTTGCACTTTTTAGACTGCTGTCAAGCAGAAAAGAAAAACGACTTTACTGTATTTTACACTACTTCTGAGCTATTTGTACATATTTTAATTCTACTGGCGCCTACAAATACAGTTCCATGATCCTTTGATTGCTGCCTTAACTTATCTTAGGCTGTGTGAGTGTTTGTCCTTGCACATAATCGGAATCGTCAGTGACAGCATGGCGTGTTCTGTTCGTTCCGTTGGAATTAAACTTTGGCATCAACAAGTAGCCCTACCTGACGCATTTAGCACGTAAGTGTCATCATGTAAGGTCAGAGAGTGATGAGATTTAACGAAAGGACTACTTTACTCTGCATCTGCTCCCTTAACACTTAATTGATTTCCCAACCCAAATCTATCGCTAAACATACCTACGCCCTGCTATCTAAAAGTTTGGGTCCAGACCCATTTAATCGGAAGGAATTATTGACGTAATATTCATTGGATCTTTACTTTTTGAAAACAAAATCCGAGAAACCCAATCATGTGTAGCAATAGTGCACCGAAAATTATCTCAGTTTGATCAGTGGGTAACTGTAACTCTCATTATTGCCGTGCATTCATACCAGATTTCGCTCCTAGCAGTTGTGCAACAAACACTCGTTCTTAGACTGCTTAACATTACCCTGTATTCCTCTGTTCACTTGGTTTAAACGAGTGCAATCCATATATCCCGTAATACACGATGGATACGGAACGCTGCTCTCTCTGGGCTTCTGCCGGTGTGATACACCAACATGGACATAAGTTTTAGACCACTTCGGCCTAGCTCATTATCCCCTTCATGGACCCACGGGGTAAATATTTCACCTTATTCACTAAAGTTTACTAGCTCTGTTAATTACGGGTATTGTTTAACTTTACGCAATTAAAATTTTGTAGTTTCGAACTTTTGCTAATAAAAACTATTTTTATTTATCCGTGTTTCATATTTTCGCGTTGCACAGGAAGGTGATCCCATCCATGGTCATTTCGAGGCACTGAGCTTCTCCGCAGAAAAACACCATGAAGCCTCTAGAGATGCTCGTTAGAAAGAAAGTTTCATATGCACTTTACACCATTTCTTCAAAAAAGCATTTAAAAATTAATGTTTCAACCAATTTTCATATCATGCGGCTTCCAACAAACCCTTAAGCTTTTAGTAGCCTGTTCTCGCTGCTAATGCCAACGGTATTTCCAAGAGCACATTAATAGTTTACAGTTTGTTCACTTTACCGGTATCATCGCATCTGTTACACTTGAATATTCACCATTCATAGGTGCGTAAAATGAATTCTTGACTTGCCTTGAATTGCCAGTGTTGTGATTTCAGTCTTTTGCAACTCACAGTTGGTACCTTTACATACCGCACCAATTTAATAATGAACGCAACTATTGCCGTCACAGTCAGACAATTGTAGTTGTACAACTTGATCAAGTGTTCATCGTGTACAACGTAGAATTTGCAAGTAATCATTTATTTGCTTAAATTTACATGAGAGGTGTGAAATGTTTGCAAATATCAAAGAAATATATGTTTGCAACGTCAAACACAGCGGAAGGCGTCACGCTGTCATGGATGAAACATTACCTTGTGCGGTTTTGCAAGAGGTATGCAGTAACGGCCATCTTAGCGTTCAGTAGCTTGCAAAACTTTGCAAAATCACATCGTCTGTTGGGCATAGGATTCTGTAGGAAAAATATTCCGGCTTTACTATGCACTAAAGGTGCAAGTGTTGAACGCCTGGACTTTGCCTCTTGTTATTTAAACAGGCTGGACGTGCATTTTTTGTCGTTAATCAACAAAGCCGTGTTCCCTCTGCATGGCAAAGATACGCAACATGTTTGGGCAATAACCAACCCACGACAATGACGTGCTTCACGTGTGTAACATAGCGCGAAGTTCATGGCCTGGGCTTGGTTGCCCGGCCAAAAAGCACGGGGTTTTCCTTTTCCAGGATTGTGTGTAACAGGTTGTTTTTTAACTATACCAATGGCTGACATTTCTAAGCAGGCTGGCCAACACCATTCGGCGTATGATTTCTGTAGCCGAAAGGACAGAGGGAATTTCGAACGTCCAAGTTATTAATATTTGCAGACATTTCACACTACTCATGTAAATCTAAGAATATATAATGAATACATGTATATTATATATTGCACATGTTAACACCTGATCAATTTGTACACTTACAAGTTTCTGCCTGTAGATTACATGTACAGTTTTAACCACAGCTCCAAGTAAGTTAGTGATGTAATCTCATTGGTTGTAAGCGTCCAACGTCTTGCCCCTAATTGATCACATATTTGGTGTAGGGTGTACTCATCTTGCATTTTCCGACTCTACTGTTGGAGTGCATAAGATACTCGATGATTTACACAACTACCCGTTTAGGCCGTACAATTAGTATTCAGATTATCTCCCCAGTTTCCGATACAATGGGGGTTACTGCGGATTTTAAATATCTGCACCTCTTGCTATCTACTATACTTAATGTTTAACTTTTACCTGCCTTCTTCGTTTGTTACCCATTCACTCGGGATATCAGATAAACTTTTTCGCAAGATTACTGCAATAGGACGTGTGACAGGATTGTGCAAGCAAGCTGCTGGCTTTCCGCAACCGAACAGAACAATTGATTGGACGCTTGCGCATATTGTCTCTACGCGCTGATTGGTTCTGTAAAACGGGTTTGTTTAACTGCATCAAAGGAAATATCTCATGACAGCAGCAGCGTCATTATTTATGAATACGTCTTAGTTATTTGACTCAAGGTTCCTACACGCTTGCCATTTTGTTATTTTTGCTGAGCTTGCTTTGTCGATAAACCGTTAGTCTCTGACGGACAGAGTGCTGTGACATGACGTCAGAGAAAATTAAGCCTACATCACCCAATGGTGATCATTTGGTGATTGACGCGCAAACAGCTTTAAAACCACCAACCGGAGTAAACTTTGAAGAAAAGAAGTTGCCAAATATTTGGAGAACCTAGAAATGCTAGTGGGTATATTTCTGTGTACTAGTGGGGCTGAATTGACACGGATGGCGTATCAGTTGACGATTTTTAGACAAACGATCAAAAATGAAATACACCGCATATTGAAGAAGAGGCAGTAGGATAAAAAGAAGATCTTGCTAATCTTGAAACGATCTCTCCAAAACATGGCGATTTTGCAACGGCTAGACTAACAAGAGGTATCTGCTGTATCGCTTTTTCATCCGAAATCTCACCTAAACGACAGTATCAAGAACTATGGTACGAAGCTGTAGATCCTGGCTCGTACCTCTAATTTATGCGATTGCATAGCTGATATGGTATGCCAGAGATGAACCGTGCTGAGTATCAGTAATGTAGGCCTCAAAAGCGAGTGATGCGACAACGGCAGTTATCGTTAGGATAAGTCACAGTGAATCATCAGCTGCGCAGCACATCCAGCGAATGCAGTTTTTTAGTGAAACAGAGCTTTATGCAATATCCAGTTTACCAGACAAAACTGCGGAGCCTGTTCACAAGGCACATGTAACTTGCAAATTATGTGCCACAAAATACCCGATGGATCGTGATCAATATACGGAGTTGAGCCGAATTTGCGCCAGATGCAGTAGATGTAACCAATTTGCTGGATGTTGTCAATTTTCAAACATGAAGGCAGTCAGTTGTGGAACATTGCTTCCGGAATCTGGACAGTCAATCAGCAAATTGTCGCTGATAGATTAAAGAAATGCGTCAAAGCAAGTTTATTGGCTATTGGCTAGATGGTAAATTTCCAATTGGACTCGGGTGTCACCAAAACTTAATTCAATCTAAGTGATGCCAAGGAATTACTGTGTGATCTGATCAAAGTGTCCTGCACATTGGGAACGGTTCCAAACTCTGGGCGAAATGTTTGACAAGTAGCAGTGATCAAACCCAAATACCGCCATTTCCATCAGTGAAATTTCGTGATTGCGGAGAAACAGCTCACGCGGTTTCACTTCATTGTTTCGTCCAGTGCCTTGGCTTTATTCGTTTTAACCATGATCATTATGTGCAAATTTGTGCATCAAAGGCAGACGTTAGTGAAAAATATCTGCCCGTGTTTGCCCCAGGTTTTTGCTGTGTTGAAGATCCCGTTCATTCGTAAATGTATCTGTCAATGCAACTGATGGCCTTGACAGCTAGAAGAGTAACATTTGCTTTACGTAGTACGTTTTTCACCTAATTAAGTTATTTGCGCAATTGGGACGACTAACAGGCTTAGACAAGTCACGATTTTTACGGTAAAGATCGGTGATTCGCTTCTGTGCTTAGATCTCAACCCGCTGGATGAAACTTGGGATAAAATTAACAAGGAAATTGTGCGTCTTGAGAATACTTGGTTTACAAATTCCATTAGATATTTCATGTTAATATTAAGGATAGAGAAAATAGTTTTTACTTTAAAAGAAAGAATAAGAATTATTGCTTGCTTCACCATAGTGCTGCAATCCGCATAGATGCACAGCACCCGCAGTTAACCTCAAATTATTCCATGGTAAACCCAAGGTGTAGGATGAAGACGTAGTGCTGTGACAAAGTGAAGTGAATGAATGTCTCATCCAACCGTATTTTAAATGGGGTTATTGTCAATGCAGGGATGACCGATGCTAAAACAACATTCCACGGGTGACAGACACGAATGGAAAGGAAATTTCTGCGACACTTCTGGTGGACAAATTTTTCAGCGAGTTTCATTGTGTGGCCACTCAGGGTTGTATTGGTGATGACTTGCAGTAAAAGGCTTCACACAAAAGGTGGGTCACGCGGAATCAGCTATGCCGTGATCAATTCGCCTTGTATTCTACGATAGCTTCCACCGAATACCCCTAACCTTGACAGCTTCTGCCAAGAGCAAAGACTGCGCATTCCAGTAACATCCTAACTGTCCTAAGTTGAAGTTCCTCCAGTGCTTAAAGCTCGTGTTTAAACCAGCAAGGCCAAAAAAATTTGCGTTATTGACATGGGGGCACACATATGCACTAAGCAGTTGTCGAAATACAGATCTGTTCATTTGTCCAAACGCCCATCGCATCAGCCCGAAGTGTTGGTTTCCAGGCTTCGAGCCATTTTCGGATTGCTTGGAGCAACCAAAGCTACGTTCAAGTGTTGCTTGTTGCAGTGCATCCGTTCCAAGAGTGTTGAGTTGCTAATCTGATGTCAGATGGAAATACTTTGCATTTACTGATGTTGAATTGCAGTACGTTTTAAGTTGTCCAATAATAAACCCCATCTAGGTCACACTGAATCACATGTTGGGCGGCCTTCGCCTGGATCCTGCGCCAAATCATAATATCGTCAGCAAACTTTAGGAAATTTGAAGGGATTCCCTGCGCAACGTCATTAATGAACACAAAAACAAACGTGACCTAGAACTGAACATTGGGGCAGACTACACTCGAATTCTCTGGGGTCCGATAAAAAGCTCCAAACTCTGATCATTAATTGCTTTGAAGCAGAAAGCTTAAAATCAAGCTTAAAATTAGGTCGCCGGTCCCTAATGCTGCAGGTTGGATACTAGTGTCCGATAGTCTAAATGATCGAAAGCCTTTGGAAAATTCAGGTAAATCACATCAACACCTGCTCCAGCGTCAGCTGCCTCGGTCTAACTACTGCGTGCAATTAGTAAATTCGCTGAACGTGACCGCTATCAACGAGAACCGTGCTGATGAAGGTTGTTGATGTTGCAGTTTTCCAGACAGCGCGCCAGTGCATCGGCAAATATGGATTCCATGACCCTGGAGAGTATAGGAAGAAGGGATACTAGGCAGTAGTTGGAACGATCAGTTCTGCATTCACTTTTGTGATTCGTTATTCAAAGCTTCCACTCTCGGGAACTTGATACTGCTCTAAGCAGTGCTAGTAAATCTGAGCCATTTTTCCTGACATTTGGCTTGCTGCTGATTCCAGTGCCACTGGACGAATAATGTCTACATCTAGTGAGCTGTATTTGCGAAGAGACGTCAGTATTTAGAACAGAGCCTTCGCGGTAAAAACGATGTGGGTTAGTTCTAGCGAAGGTATGCCAAGTTTTGGAAGATCGCTTGGTGGTAAGACCATCTGAAACGTGGAAGCATATTGCATCCCCAGCGCGTCTGCTGATTCCGCAGCCGTTCTTGTTGGGCTATCAGCTGTCCTGAGTATAGGAAAACCATGCATGTGTTTTCCAAGGCAATCAACGTGCCTTTTCAGAAACGTGGTTAAAACTGAAGGTTTCTGCGATGTGCTGATAGGTGGCTTTGGCTTTGCTTATCAGTTAACTACAGTGGTTACGTTTGGCTACGTATTTTTCCCATGTGCCTGCTGTTGGAGCTTCTCTGTACACTCGCCATGCTGCGTCGCATACTGTCATCTATTTCCATTTATACTGCTAACGAAGGAAACTGCTATACACTTACTGCAAGCCCTTAGTTCTAAAGCCTCCGCAGTCAGCTGACTGCCTTTGTTGACGACCTCGAGCCAGGCGACTTCCGGGTGTTCTTCTTCGAGGAATGACCAACTTGTGGCGCTGACCAGCTGAGCTAATCGATGGTAGTTTGTGATAATTCCTCAGTCTCATCTTTCTCATTCCGATAATTCTCATAGCATACGAAGTTCAAACGGACGACTACGTGATCACTGCTACCCAACGGACAGTCTAAATTCATCACATCAGTTAAATGCTCCTCGTTTGTAAGCACAAGATCCAACACAGATGGTCTGTTCCCGGTTCCGATCCGACTACACAAAGTGGTGTGATTGTAAAGAGGAACAGCGGTTACGACATCTTGTAGATCGGATTTGAATTGTTTTTCGATCATAGCAGGAGTTTCTAAACAATGCACTTTGAATTAACCTGTACTAGGTATATTAGTATACTTATGTTTTAAACTGCATCTTCAAGCAGCAAATTAGTAGCATTCGGTTTCAAGTCTAGAGTTATTGCGGCGGTACACCAAGAAAATAAGCAAGCGTCTTTGCATTTTAACTGCAAGCGGCATCAAATAAATTCGAGAAACTGCGAGTCTGGATCATCTACGAATCTGCACTATAAGTCGCTTCGGTATTACAGGATTAACCTTCATTCTTTTTTGAGCCTATCGTTCCGGATCAGCGACACGCCCGGTAGTAGAGTTTCAGCCCCCGTCATTCCCATGTGTAACCACGTCTCGGTGATACCAATGACATTATTTGTCACTTGGAAGCTTGGCGAAATTTCAGGTTGGCCAATTTATTAAAATAACCCTGAGCATTGCTACGCAAGCAGGCTAGTTTCTCGGTCTCAATGGGTCATTAGAGGGGTGAAGGGATCAAGTGTGGGAGAATGTCGAGGAAGGGATGTCGGCAGTATCTAGTATTTTTGATAAGATAAGAACATCCTTTTGCAACTTGCTTCGGCCAAAGTGCTTCCCAATCACAATTACACTAAGGTCAGGCAATTAAAGCCGCAGTCAATTTACTTTTCTGTATATTAGTCGGTTTGCTTGCTGCTGCAGTTGCTTTAATATTCGAGCTTTGCAAAACTTCTGCGACCTCTAGACAAAATTCCGAATGAAGATATTTCCCACTTCTCCGCCACCGATTTGAAACATCCGCCACTTGTTGCTCTGAGTAAACAACAAATTTTAGGTTTCTAGGGTCGCATCCTCTTTAATTTGGTGAGAGAAGAATCCTATTGAGTGATAGCGTCACAATATTTTCTACAGATTCTGCTTCATGAGTGAACATTTCGCTGTTCTAAATCATTCTATCTGGTCTCTTAAACTTAGCTAGGGTGATGTTCTGGCACACCTTGTATGAAGATTGTGTTTAGGCAGCCTTGCGTCCTGTGCCCTCTTCGTTGTTTCCTTTTGAATTTCGTGCGCTCCAATAGACATCAGCATAGATGCGTCTCCCACAACAACCGTGTTTTAGCGCGCTTGCAGAGAGCAGAAGTTTTTCTACGTCGGAGGACGAATCTGAAGTTATTCAAAAATGTCTGGGTTCCCCATAACATGGCGAGTTAGGATGACGAGTAAATCATGATAATATAATGGGTTAGACTCTGACACTGCTCAGTACGCTCAGTCGTGCTCATCCGATAAATGGTGATATCTTCAGGAATATTTGAGCGTACAACACCTCAGGCGCTACTATTGGATTCCTTGTAATTTGATCCGCAATGTATGGTACTCCTTGGTTCTGAATTGCTAACAAGTGTCGATTGTTTGCTTTTTGTTCCTCCAATTGCGTTCAAGGTGTCCACAACAGAAGAAGCCACAATGGTGGTCTATGCAGTACTCTCTGCATATTAAACTGATGTTCCGGTAGGCTTTGTCTTGCAAAGAGACATTTGAGCTACAGATATGGAGGGAAATCGTTTGGCTTCTTCATCCTTGTTAATGCTAAATGTCAGCTTATAGTGCCTGATTTTCGTTGCCATGAGTATTATTTGACTCATGTACGTAGGGTCAATTCTCGCATGGTGTTCTACCAAATTTGAAGAATACAACAAAGAGGAGACGTGGCTGATAGTGGTTCAGCGGCAGTGGATTTACAGCATTCCGTCGCTAAGAAGCCGCTACGCTTCCGTGGTGCATACTCACTTCAATAGCAAGAAATGCATCGTTAATCCTCTACTCAGCTTTAGAGGGTAACTGGTCGCACTTCTGAGCTAGGATAAGCAAGCGCTTAACTAATGGGATGATAGAGCCCGCAGTGCGGAATTAAAGTACGTCTTGGGAGCTAATTTGTTCTGGTACTTGTTGTGAAGACCCATTTGAACATTTCGGGTGGTATCACTCCAAACAGTGCGAACAAGCCAGACGGATTTTAATTACTCGATGACATTCTCCTAACCCAAAAATGCCTTTTGATTAGAGACTTTTCGCATTTGCATTTCTGCCATTCAACGTTGTGTCGTTGGTTAGCGTTCTGTACATAGCCAGATTTGAGCTCGACGCACATCGGTCAGTTGAGCGTGGTTATTGTTAGGTCAAATGAGCGGTCGACTTGGTTGCGCGGTTCGTTTGGCGGGTTATGCAAGCGCACTGGATGATAAGGTCCCAACTAATAGCGCTTGACTGGAACCTGTTAACTGATTCTGCACACAGCGGTGAACACAGATTTGGAGATCACATAATCTTTCACAGATGTGTTGAGGAGCCAAAACGTGTTATGCATAAGCTTCTCGGGATGCTTCGAGAATTCTGTATCTAATGGTGTCACACCGAACGGAAATCAGCTTAATGAGACTGAGTTATCCGTTTGCGTTAAACACGAATGCCAAGGAAAACGGTTAATAATGGCACTGACTCTAATCGTAAAAGATATTCACCTATGATAGATCGCTATGTAGGGCGGATAAATGCGGTTCGAATCAGTGTGCGGTGACAACGCTGCGAGAAGATGGGGAGCGGATAGAGGGGGATAAACTAATAATTATTAAATAAATAAAAAAGTACACTCTTAGTTGGAACATGTACTGTTGCGTTTGGCTGTGGCGAAGTAATTCATCAAGCTTGATCTGTCATTGGCCTTCTGGCACGTGGTCCTAAATGAACCATCCAGTTTCCCGACGACGTTCGCCACACAACATGGGCGTTTCCGCTGACTACATTTATTGATTGATTTGAAGGTTTGGAGCGAAATGATACGAAAGCGGTAACTGTAAACTGTTGACAACCTAAACGGCGCAACGTGTGTAGCAGTCGATGCACTGATTTGCGGCTCAACCGAACTGAAACATGCCGCTAATCTGCAGCACTTTTGCAGTGACGCTTGCAAAAGAACACAAATCTCAAAGATGCGAAATGTAAGTTCCGGAAACCAGAAGTGATTGTTCACGGGCACGTTCTGATATCCGAGGGAACAAAGATAGATCCTAGAGAAACAAGGCAGTTAAAGAGATTTCACAACCCAAGGAGGTCAAGGCTGTCAGTCCTTCAAACGGCATGGTATTATTTGAGCTGATCCATTCCAATAATAAATGGAATTGTAACACTTATCTGGAGGTTGACTCACAAAGTTTTAAAGTGAAGTTGGAAAAGAGCAAGAGACAAGATCTATGACCATGAAGCCAGTTATTATCTGTGCACCAGTTTTTGTTACTATGATCCAGCTTTATCTGCAGAGGTGCAGTGTGACAGCAGCCAAAACAGAATAGGTGCATTTCTCATGCAGAAAGGTAAACCCTTGTATTCACTCAGTTAGGCTCTTGCAATGGCGGAACAGCGCTATGCGCCGCTCGAAAGAAAGATGAAAGCGGTCGTCTAAGCAATAGAGCTACAGATTTGCGCCCTTATTATTGAATTAATGAATATATCTATCCTTTAAATCAATACATGTTCTCAATGAACTCTGTGCCCCGCGAGCGCAGTCGCACATGAGGTATTTGAGTGTTCATACTAGGGTTAAATATTTAAGTTGCACAGCTGCATAGCAGTTTCGTCAACTAGTTCCGAGGCTTAAAATATTTTTGATCTATCCTTCAGTGAGCAGACTAGCTGACGATCGCGGTTTGATATCCCACGTATCTGCTCTGCTTGTAAGTTATGATAGCTTTAGGTAGTGACAGTCACGATGCTTCCATGAACAAGAAATTCGACATCTGTTACAGTGGAAGAATGGATTTATACGGGTAAAAATTTTGAAGCTTAACTGTTCCCTCAAATGACCATTTCGACGATTCAAACTTTAGGAGGAATTTTAAACAACTTTAGTTATACAACAGTGGATTCAATCCGGTATTCGTAATATGACATATGAAAGCACTGTAATTCAATATATTTTCGTTTACGCCCTTGTATTTGTGTGTGGGCTGAAGAGCGCAATGTTTGCTGCCTCCTGTTGCCACTAATTGTACAGAAATCAAATCCGGTAATGCAAGTGTTTTATTGCCTCTTAGAGTTAATTGTTTAAAACAGGTAGTATGGGGGACAAAGGATAAAATCAAAATCGCGTCCCAAGGATGATTAATTTGACGCAAATAATACTTTTGGTGTCATCCCAGCCGACTGTATTGTATAGTCCGTATTAGCTGGTGACCCCTCAAGTTTTCGTGGCAGCTAAATCTTATGCGGCGTTGGGAAGTGTGACCAGGGATTTTCTAGACCTGGTACACCAGCTGAAGTCTCTACATAGAGAGCGATACTTTTCGCTGTACACTCCTAAGCATTTTATCCTCAGAGTTTAGGGTAGAACAAGGAATCCCTTCTATTTTTGGTTGCCAAGGTCTATGCTGTATTACATGCAACCAACTGGCGCTTTAACCAGAGTTACCCCGCCTGCATTTCGCACGCACGTGAAGCCACACATACAGATTGTGCATGTGGGTGAAGACGGGAAATGCAATCCGTCCAACCGCTCTCCGCAAAAGCAATGCGTTGGTTAGCGGTTTGGAAAACTTTAAGTTCTGTGCTGAACGTTTGAGGTTCCCTTGCATGGCAACGCAATTTCGAGCCTATGTGAGGTGGTTTACGGCACGTGGTGTCAAAGCGCATTTGCAACTACTACCTTGCATTTCGCCACGTTAAACGGCATTAGATTATTTTGGGAAATCCAAGGCACATCCTAAGTCTCCCTGCAACGCGTTTTGGTCGTCCTGACAACTGATAATCTAACATATCTTGCTGCAAACAGCAAACAGTAGGAACTTTGGCTCTATAACACTTGTGTGGCCGTTGATGGAAACCAGAAACATGCACGGCCCTAACAATGATCGGTGTGTGACACAGCACTCTAACGCCAAAGGATCAGCAAATGAAGCCCTAAGCAAACCTGAAACCGTTGCTGAGAGAGAAGCTTCCCGATACATCCAAAGACTCCAGTTCAAGGTGATCAATTGCAAATTCAGAAGCATACGCCTTCAGCTTACCTATTAATATTGACTTGGGGACCAGCATTTACTACGTACTTCCCAAGAATATGATCTTGTGGTGATCGTGCACTATAATCTTGATTCCTCGAGACAGGCTGAAAAGGCATCAAGAACAAGAAGTCAAGAGGTTGGACCCTTACGGAAGGCTTTAGGATATTTTGAGCTATTAAGTCTCCGCAACTGCTAAAAGCCTACTTGTGTCCTTAATTGAAATATGCGAGCCAGGCCTGGCGTCTGTGGAGCAAGCGCGACGTCGAGGAACTAGAAGCTTCACAAATTAGAGCAACAAGATTCGTTAGAGGATGATTTCCTCTCTCTTACCAACGTAGACTGCAGTCCCCGAGGATGTGAAGTAGTGGACATCAGCAACAACAACTTCCGAAAACCCAGGTTTATTTATACTGACATACCCAATTCACTGATGACACAATCTGTAGCAGTTAAGCCGAAATAACAACCTGCGAAGCCAACACCTCAAACTGGATTGATTGGCGACGAAACGGTTTCTCTCCCCGCGTGTCCTATGCTTAGAATGCCCTTTCGTCTAACATCATCCTTTTGTCCACGTTAACGCTATCCAATAGACGAATGGACAATGTGCTATCCAAATAGCACTTTTTGGTTTTAGTTTGTTTCACTCGTAGGACAAAATAACGCAAATCAAACTATGTGCCTAAATGTCCTCTCGCGTCGTGATGATGAGGATACATGCAGAAAGGTCGGTGTGAGTAGCCTGGAGGTATACATATTTCATTGACATAATACATCTGTCAAATGAAGCAACACACGAGTGAGCGTTGCCGCTTCCTTTTTTCTTTCGTACACAGTTACTGGGCTATAACAGTTCTCTATACTATTGATCATGCCTGCCTTGGTGTGCCTTTAAAAATTTGAGAATAAGCTATATATTTATTTATTTATTTTGCGTGTGTACATCCATTTCCACATCCAACTATCGTTATGCATTTGTGTATTTAACTCGGTGGATGCTAAAATAACCATTTAGTTATTACATTATAATATGACTTTACATTTATACTCTGTCTTCCTATTTAAATAAATACATAAATAAATAAATATTTATTCTCTGCTATGCGAGGCATACCAACGAGGGAATGCTCAAATATGTGCAATTATACAGATATGTCATGACAATCGTAACAGTGATCATCGGATATTGTTCAGATGTCCTATTTGAAACTTACACATAGGACAGAAATAAAATTAACGAAAGCCCATTTTCGTGAGTTTGGACACTTTCGTGTGGGCACGGTCGGTCTGCCATAAATTGCAGTAAAAATTCTGGCACGAATAGATCAAGAACTAGAATTGATCAATTAGAAAAGCGTTGGTGAAGTGCACACTCCACCGTGCTTACATGCTACGCTGGGTTCTTGTGAGTGCAGCGTTAGGAACAAAGGTGAATGCGCATTAACAGAAGTGACGACGAAATATGCAGATACGAATGTGCCGGGGCGTATCAAGCATGGTATTATGTAGTCATGGTCAACTTGTCCGTGTGAGCTTATTGACTGTGACTTTATTTAGTGGCGAGTCACCTCCGCTACGTTGCAGCGTGGTTAAACGGAATTTTGTGGCTTTTTTATGTGTAGAACGCTTGCCAGGCGAAAACCCACCACGTATTGGAACACTGCCATCGACTCATTCGAGCAACCTGCTACAATTGGAAATGCTTATTTTTGTCGATTATTGGTTCTCTTAGTCGCAGTCGGGACATACCCCAACTTTTCTCTGGCTGATGCATGACGGGAGCGGGACTGTGTCATCCATGACTCCCGTCACTTCTTGACGGTATGGTACGGCAAAACCGGTAGGCAAACTGTAAATCAAACATGTTGGAATGTTTGTATTTGTCGTTTGTAGAACCGCGTAAGGTCTCCGAGGTGTATACGTAATATCCAGAATTATGTTGTTTGACTAAATATTAGAGGAAGGTGAATGGAGAAAAAGCAATCGTTCAGGCCCGAAGAAGCTGCAAGTTGTCCGGAATAATGCACCGGAAATCCTCCCAGGGGTAATTTCTGTTGATTGGAGACACTGGCATCCACGACCATATAGGACGGTAAAAGTAGTGTGGGCTGCTTTAGATGTGGTAAGTGAAAAGAATTTCAGTAGTGTAAAGGGCCGAACACATTTGTTCTTGCCACAGTGAAAGTATTGTGTTGTGATATTTCCAAATAAGGTGCATAGCACAGGCAGAAAAATCTGCCCTCCGGTCAGATGAAATTTCCGAGTTGACACCAAATGTCAGCAAGTGAACTCCGAGTAAGAATTATGGGAAGAAGAAGTGAGATGCACCCAACTGTTTAGGCCTCAATATAGCGGCATCCATCCAAGATAACAAATAAGTGTTTTGTCCATCCGGTAAGTAACAAGGCAGCGTAATAATTATCCATCTATTTCCAGGTAAGGGAAGATTGTGCTTCCGTGAAGTGCTAAGGTCAAGGCAGTGAACGTATCCTCGGTTTCTGGCCACCGGTTTTGTGGAAATCTCGGAGAAAAAGACAACGAACAAAGGCAGCCACACAAGAAGGCAACAACCATGCATCCGGAACACAAAGAAAAAGATTAGTCGCAAAAGTGCTTTCAGTAATGGACCTAACATTATATGTATCATTATAAACTATCTCAAGTGCATGTGTTCTATAAAAATTTAGATTAACCGTACAGTTAACACTGACACCTCAGTAGACTGCGCGGTGTCGTAGATCGAGAGGCCGATCCGAATGGTTTGGATTAGTCGGTGGGTTGCGACTAAGTCGTTTAATTAAGTAGGGAAAACGAATGATGAGAGTTGAGGAAGGCGTCTGTACTTTCTTAATGCAGCCAAGTCAGTAACGAATAGGTGGTCACGAACTTGTGTTGCTTGACGTAGCTACAGTGCGGAAGCTTGCCTAAGTGATCTCGTGCTTTGGTGTGCATGCAGGTATGCTTCTACTCTTTTAAGTCAAGATTTGTGAAATATGCGCTTTCGGTAGGATGTTTTGCCGGAAAGTGCATTGACGAGCGTTTATCGTTTGTTAGGTAGGGTGGTGATGAACACATCTGTGTCACATCCAGGTATGCCGCCATTACCATATGCTCTTCTCCATATTTGTAACGGGGCTTGCGTGACATTTTCGGTGGCATGCTAAATGAAGTTAATTAAACTGTTGACTGGAGGTGATGCGACTATGTGGCAGGTTTGCTATGTTTTCTCAAAGGCACTTGCCTTGATCCGTAGCCATGAATGCTGGCTGCCAGGACCGGCATACCAGCTCTACAAAACATTTGTAGACCTTTGTCTGGATTAGAGCACTGGTTACAATTTTTGGGTCATTTCCGTTGTAAGTTGGCGACCTGGATGGCCTCGAGAACAATTGCTTTATGATGTTTTCAGGGATAAGTACTCTCAAAAATAGCTCGGCTGCTCCTGGTCGGATGCGGTCATTTTGGGGTCACCATGTGACTTAGCGTCGTGAAACCCGTGTAAAATTTGATCCTAGTGATATATTCCTTTTGGTTTATTTCAAGTCAGTCTTAGTCTGTGCGCGCTTCGTCCTCGGATTATTCCAAAACATACGGATGAAACATAACTCATTCTGCAGGCGCAGTTTAAGGATCTGGTGACTGGCGTAATTGAAGCGACTACTGCGCCCTCAGCAAGTTGGACGCCCTAGACAGATTATACGTACAGGCATGCCAAACCTCACCGCATACCTTAACGTTAAGGCTTTATCCATTAAGACTAAGGTGGCCTTAAGTCCCCGTTTAGGCGCCACTGTACGGCATTTCATGCTGCAGTCAGGCTTTTTTAATAATGCTGGGAACACCACGCGTTTTGCATGTAGAGCGTAAGCGAAATAGTCCACCAATGGCGGTTTATTCACACATAAGCCCAGATTAAGTGGGCTGTTATGACTTAAGTAAAATATTCACCTGCTAATGTGTGAAAGCAGCAGGAATTTTATAGCAATATGGGCAGTGGAATGCGAAGCGATGATGAACATTTTGTGTCTTTATCGAAGAATGCTAGCATCCTTTACATTTTGTGTAAAATAATGTAGAAACAATGAATAACTTCATATACCTACAGATAAACTGTAAACGGCTTCATAATCTGAAGCCGTAATTTGTACAGTGACTTAGGGGAAGTAAGTAAATCATATTAAAACTAATTTAAGTAATAAGATTTTGGACCATGCAGTTTGTCTCGTGCCTTGGATCCAACCAAATTATGTAAGGTTTTACTGGTATTTTTATTCCAACTTCCAATTTTGTGACCCACAGCACCAGGTAACAATAGAACGGGGCTCCTGGGTTACACAGACACAAGCGTTGTCTCTTTGCGTAATGGTATAAAGTGGGCAAGCTTATTTTAAGCAACCAGCTGCTTATTTGTTAAGTTTACCAGCTTCTGTCAACGTTTCTAGAGATTGGGTTGAGCCAAACATTTTCTAAACCTTTGATATTTTATGTAAAGTCTGAAGGCAATTATAAAATATGAGAAAGTTTGCACTCATGCGCATCCGTATGGGTAGTTAGTTCCAGAGATTAGCATCTCAGCATGAAGCAATCCGACTGCGTTTTATGACTTACATGCTTTTGTGGCAGCAAGTATCTGCCATTTTGTAAACTGCAGTCTTCTGTAGCTCAAGTGGCTTTGTCTGCGTAAATTCTCTGGTAATAATGTTGTGCAAGCAAAGGGTTGTTTTTTAATGGCCTCAGCCAAAGACGATCCATTTCGATTTGTCGACTGAGATCATAATAACTTAGGTTTGAGCAACGGCTCAGTAGTAGCTTGGTAAATGATCTTGGACTTTTTCCAGAGCTGTACTATATTTCTTTCTCTGTTGTCTGTGATATTACAATATTCCAGTGCCAGGACTACTACACTAAAGCCTCAAAAATGTGCACATTCTATAGATTGACCCCCTCTAAGTGGATCCCATTTTCATAGCTTAAGTAGTCACTGAATAAAATCCATAGAGACGGAACTCAGTATGCTGACCAGCTAGGTAAGTTGTAGGTTGATCGAATGGGCTATGGCAATAAGCAAGCATTTTACCTCCATAAATTGCCAGTTGAATAAATTACCATACAATGGTTCTTGAATGGGGCTTTGGTTTCGTGAACCCAGTGTGCAAAGTTCCTGCTCCGCTGGGCCTCCTGACACAAAATTAGTGAACTTTACGTTTGAGCCTACAGCTTGCTCTCTGCGTGCATGTGTATGCGTAGGTTTATCTCGGCCGCCAACATTTATGCGTATGCATAATCCCTAGAGCAATGTGGGTAACCACAGACACGCACCGAAGGAATGACCCATAATGTTTTGTGTTCCACCGCCCGTTTCCGTCCATCTACACAGGCACGCTAACATCCGTCACTAAGGTCACAGGCCGCTATCAGACGGTTAATTGACTCAAAAACACGGGTAACCACCAGGTCTAAACCTCAGTTCATTAGCACCTTGTTTTGTGGCGAAACATCGGTTTACGCCTAACTTAGTGTTCCAGCATTTATCAGGCTGTACCTGGTGTGGGCAGGGGAGGGTGAAACCAATCCACGTTAGTTATTGCGTGTACGTACGCAAACTGAAGCATCGATCTAAGATCTACCCCGGATTTTGAACAAATTATGTTCGATTATTACAACTGATTCAACATTATGACCTAAAGAAAAGACCTCAGAGCCCTGGACTTGAAGGAAAATACTAAACCGCTACATTTGCTGGAAAGCATTGGCCAAGCAAAGACGGCAGAGTAGTTTGGTTGTAGCAGGGAAATAGTAAGCAATCTTAAAAGAAAAACACCAATACTTGGAGATACGAAAAAACCCGGGAAACTAACAGCGCAAAAGGCGAAAAACTTCACACGACAAAGTAAATGTGGCTAGGTGGCGCTGGTTCCACAAATGTGGTCAGCTAAACAGTCCAAATTTTAGGCCAATGATTTAGGAAGTTGCTAAGGTTTCCTACAAAAATTTGCGTTAGCTAGTTTCAAGGCTTGCAATGGTTGGCTATATAAATTTAAACACCGACATGATAATTGTAAAAGAGGCTTGTGTGATTAACCAAAGATATTGCCTGAAGAGTTTGTATTCAATTGAAAAACTTTAACTTCTACAAGGGCTTCAAAAATGAATGTAATTGTAATGCCGAGGTGCGCGGTCGCACAAAAGGCGAAGATTAACAGAAGCCTTGCCCTACTCTCCTCCGCTGGAGCCAACCTTCAAGTATTAGAAGGCGAACTTTAACGGTATCGTGCAAGCAGCGAGCCGGGTGGACGGGTTGAAAACAGAGGTTTTGTCTGTTAAAAGCTCTTAAATATCATTAAAGAGGTGCGCGAAATTATTGTGCGCCGGAGTTGTAGCTCTTACGTATCGGTGCGTTTGACCATTCAGGCTACGCTGGTTCGACAATGTGTGAAACAAACGCGCCCGACGACGACGCATACTATGTAACAACTAAGTGTTATATGGCTCTAATGAAAATTTTGGCGTAATATGTACAGTGATTTAGCTGCAAACATGCGCAAACAAGGATTCGTAGTAGTTTCAAAGTGCAGATTTCAAGCGCCACCAATACCTACCGGTTCTAAGTTTGCTAAAATGGACAGAAACCTAAAGTGCTATAAACGTTGCGCCTGTAGTATTGCAGCTGGTCTATCGCTGTGGACTTTCTTTTCTTGACCGTGAGCGTAACTAAAACAGTCAGTAAAGAGCCCAGTAGGCTGCTTATTGCCACCCTATCGACTTCGCGTTATGTCGCGTTCTAAAGTCGGAAATCAACATTAACAAGAAATCCCAAAGTAATTCGGCCGAAATGAGCATTGCACAGCCAGAGTGCTCAGCTATTTCTAACACATACTCTCTAATCTTATGCTAAAGGACGCTAATGAAGCGAGTTTCTACACCCACGGAACACTTGACATCGTCTGACCAGTTCGCATCAAGATTATCAATCGGTTAAATGAGTCTTTAAGACAGTAAATTTGACTAACTCTCTCAGTGGAGAAAGAACCTTTATCCACCGGCCATTTAATTTAGGATGGGATACCTTTACTATCTAAAGAATCGGCTGGAGCTGCACACTACAGTTTTGCGTTTTATCGGTGTACAAGTATTTCACTATCTTTACACCAAAGCGGTACAAGCAAGAACTTGTGAAAGACTGTTTTATTCGTGCCAGGTTACTGTGCTCGGCAGGCTGTTTAAAGGAAGCGTTGGAGCGAATTATAATCAAACTGACGTCCAACATTAACCTTAGGATCAGTGTAGAAAAGCACAGCTAACAACAAAACAATGGTCTTGGTACAGGTGGCAGAGCAGAAGGAGGCTTAAATCAAGTTTACTTTCAACGGTGACATTGCCATGCTAAGGACGACTAAGCGCCTGATCGCTGCTGCCCATAAGACCTGCTATGTTGCAAAGGTCGTCAAAATCAACTGAGCTAGTAATATGCCGGTTCCTCATCCAAAGGAAGCTCTGTCCATCAGCGATGGTTCTCATTGTGCTAACCAATTTACGTTTAACTGCGGAGTCCCTCACTTTTCAGGTCCGATTAAGCATTGTCTTTCCGATTGAAGAAACACGTATCGAAGTGAATCCTGCTCAGAATAAACGAACAGCCTTTTACTGCCTAAGCCCTGTCGTTGCTTAAGCCACCGGCATCCACCAGAGGTAAAACCTATTGTTTACTGGTCCACGGATCCGGCTCGGTACTGCGTCCAAAAGTTTGCAGCGGCAAGCTAATCCGCCATGGCTTTGTTCCGCTGAGAATATAGCGATTAGCCAAATGCAGCCTATGCTGTTCGTACACCAACATCTATTTGTTATGTACAAGCTTCCGTAGACATGAAAACCGAATCGTTTACACACATCGTGCTCCCTATTTTTAGAATGTTCGGTCACGTACAACATTTGCTGTTGTTTCTCCCCGCTTATTGTTACTGGTACTGAGTAGACAACACGAAATACTTGCATCTGCCAATACGCTCTTAATGCTGTGCTTGAAGCAAAATTTTAAGCCAAAATCAGCAGCTTCCGTACAAGGCAAATTTGTAATTATGGTTTAACAGCAAGTTTTATGGCTGCAAATGAAGTGCTCAGCACGACCTCATGAAACATGAAAGCAAGGTTGAGCGCTTAGTGCTAGCAAACTTCATGTAGAACGATATACGTCCATTTGCTTTTAGAATATGTTATAAGATCTTTTAGTTGGCTAAATAATAAGTAAAATATGCAGCCATTCGCGAGCCGCAGTCACGCCTAACACAAGCATGCAATATACAATCCCGCAGTTTTTAGGTGCGTATACACTTAAGCCAAATACCAAAACGCCACAGACATTTCATTGCACTTAACCAATTAAACCTTCAGTGGCAAATAGGAAGTTAAATTCTAGCGGATTCATTTAAAGTTTACGAACTATAGGTTTGCCTACAGTTAGTGAGTCATAAGCTAGGGAAACCGGTTGCTGCAATAATGAATAGACATACTCCTTGTTTTTTCAGCAGGTAGCCCAAATTTTTCTTTAAGTCTTGAGCGGCAATATCAGCGCAGCTGAAGAAAAGGCCAAGATTTTGGGCCATAACTGACGCTTCTATAATTAATGTCAATATTAAGCAAGTGCATGTTGCTCAGATGGTAATGTGTCCATAGCAAACCTTATTAGCAGTATAGGAAGAATAAGGCATGCAGTTATACATGTAGGTGCTAAGCAGACCTCAGTGGACAGCGCGCAGCTGACGTAAACGTCCATGGCCAGAGTTGCTGTCTATAGATTGCACTGGATGCCATAATATATAACTGCCGGCAACGTAATTTCTTTCAGTTTTAGTCCAGCTAGATGTTGAAGATTCCCTGGTTAAACCCATTTGAAGAAAATTAAGGGTAACGATTCCCCAAAACAAGGAGGATTTGTCGACGATCGAGAGAATGAAGATCAACCGAGGTAAGCTAGCGGCCATGAAGAGGATTCTTAGGTGTTGGTCAACATTGTCATGTAACCGGCACGGACGGGATACTTATAATATACCTAGATAGTAAATAAAGTGGTGTGGTGCTTTATATTGTACAGTTAAGCCGATGGCAAGGAGCCATTATTAGGTAACTTTTTCTGCAGATTTCGTTTGGATGCGTTTGTGCAAGTAGCCAATGTGCTAGGGGATGCGCAGCTCTCTCCGTTGAGGAGGATCACTGCGACAGCGTCGAATGACTGCGCGAGAGGCGCTGTGCCTTCAATAATATGCTACTGTAATGCCGGTACCAGGTGATATATGCCAAATACTAAACCGTTTACCCATGACGAAACCCAGGTGAGAAACTGATATCATGGTTAAACATTGGAATCAGCAAAAATAGTGTCTGCTCCCAAACCACTCAATGATAAGCTCCTGCTTACAGAGACTACTGTAGTAATAGATTATCAATCATTCTGAAAAATATATCACCACAACCAGCTCGCGTCGACTGTTTGTATGTTGGAAAAGCTGCAAGTACATGGGATGCATACCTTGATGCGGATGCGAAGCGGTAAAGACGGTTTAGTGCCAGTTATTTGCTAAAACACCAGGGCAATATATGGTGGGTTCTTGTCTCAAACTTTTGCACAAGAATGGTGCCTGGACCTAAGATGTGTTGATACTCTGTGCTTACGTACCTAGCGTACAGATAACACTTGTTACAAGCGAGCTTTTGACTAAACTAACTAAGCTTGTGTAAAGCAATATTCTTGGAACAAAACGGCCTGTACTCCATATACGCGCAACCAGAGTTAGTCAGCTATGGCTGATCGACTTAACGAGACCGTTTCCTTCGACAAACCAGGATAGCGGGTTCCGCTAGTTTCTTTTCGGAATACAAAATGATCGGATTGAAGCAGGCGGAATCCTGCAATAATGGGTGAGCGCCATAACCTATACTGTCATGGAACTTGAGTTAGGGTATCACGGAAACCTAATGACCTTATAATCAGCTCAGAATAAATCCAGAGCAGCATAAATAAACTGGGTTCCAAGAGCGTGCAAACGGCCTCCTACCAACTGCAGACGATTGATTGACCTATTGGAACAATAGACCGATGAAGCAGTGGCTGGTAGCAGAGTATGGGGCTGGCGGGCAGCCATGCCACTGCTTTCGCTGGTACGTTGACCGTCCAAAAATGCCTAAAAATCGCCGTTCCAATTAATGCACTGCCAAACACGTCGGGAATCCTTGGATCTAATAGTCGTAATGTACCTGAAATACAGAACACATTTAAACGAAGTCTATGATAGCAGGAAGGAATCCACATCGTATCTAAAAACACCAAGCACTCAGGATGGATCAGTCAGAGATAAGCGATGGCGAACCGGAAGGCTACTTTCCATTCGGTTTGAAAGTGAATTGCAGCAATTATCAACACGTGTCTTTGGGTGGCCAAGCGAAAAGAACTTTCTGTTGAAGTGGAAGGGGACATAACGATTTTCGTAACGACAAAGCAAATTATGTAAAGTCTCTCTTTAAAGGAATTCACGACAGATATATGACGCATGTCACAAACTGGAGGACCGAATACATACGCGAGACAAGGATATGAATGATGGACAAAAGAACTCCGGGTATAATCAGTGGGTAGAGCGGTTGAGAAGAGGAGGATGGTTTCGGTCCAAACGCAGACACTTTGCGGATCAAGGTCAAGGTGGCGAATATCATTGATGATAATTGCTATATTAAATGTGCCTTTTTAATGAGCTCCTTCAGCTTGTCTGTGGATTAGAAACACTTCAACTTACCTCTGTTTGAAAACCCAGAACCCTACGCGGTAGTTTGATTTTTGGCTTATAGCATTTCGAACTAATTTTCAACGATTCACCCTTACTTGTGCTTGTTTTGTGCCCAATAGTTCGCAATAGCAGCAGGGGAATGTAAATCACCTACTTCTTATTCTGTTCATAGTAACTTTCATTTAGCGTTGAGGCTAAATGGCTTGACAATATTTTGGCTAAACCATTAGTATGTTAATCTCTGAGGATGAGGCGTGCTGGTTTTTACTATATAGAAAAACTACACTTTCATGCCACAATCGAACCCATCTGGTCTCCTCCGATATGGGTAAAAGGCGACAGAACCTGGAGGCTTTTAGACCTCAGCAGGAACCTCTCTCTTGACCGCCACGTCAAGGTGGACGAGGCATGCATCAACTAGTAATAAGTGACTAAATGTTTATTTGGAACACACGTTGTGTTCTTGGATGGTGCCGCACCATCTTATTTCTAAACCCCGACTAGCATTGCACTAAACGTCGACAAACTTGATCGGTTCAAATTTTAGTTGCTGCGAACAAAGCTTCCGAAATATTTTAGGAAGTGCAGTATTCTCAGGCGAACAACTACAACAAATATCCACATGCTTCCTTGTATATAAGCCCAATAGTCTGTTTGACCAGGATTCATTTCAGTGCGAACACCGATCCACGTTATCACTGCTGGTCCCAATCATTTCATATATTGAGTTTCTCGAAAAGCTTTTTCATTTGTAATATTGCATTTGGCAGCGAATATTTAGGGTAAGGACAAGTGCATGAAAGCGGCAACTACCTTAGCAAAATAACAGACATGTGTTCCTATGTATAGTAGTTCTGCCCTGTCTCGGTGTAAGCTATTAAATGATCAGCCTTGACACTAAGAATAAAATGGAACGATCCATCCTAGCTTCACTTTACGTTTAGGTACCAATGTTGGATGATTTGTTCCTTCACCCATCTTTTTGTTAATAATCATCAAAATTTACACCACGGCTGATTTATAGTTTGCTCACATCCATTTACACTCGACTGCACAATAATGCTGACTTAATAACAACCTGTTACACCAGTTAAACGTTGCACATCCTTCGTTGATATAAACTATCGAAACCGAACGAGTTGGTAAGCTAGCATTCTTGGCCGCGTTGCTATTTGGAAATAATAAAAGTCCATGGGAATGAAGTGCATTCCGGAAGGCCACCTGAGTAGGCCAATATACACCTTTTCCGAGCTTTGTACCCTTGAGGTACAAAAGTAATCGTGTTCGCTGCCTGTATTTTGTGCTATAAAATTGTGCAGCCCGGAGATGCTAGAGCCCGCAAAGGTCCGTATTCTCAAAACGCTGCAGGAAAACGGTTACCCGACACCACTCAGCAAAAAGTATGCAGTGATCCTCCATAGCCGTGAAGTGTCAATAACTATCCCTAATAAAACTCGTACCCGTCACTCATCATTAAAGGCTATGTTGCCTTTGATCTGTTGACCAGAAGGATTTTCAGTGAAGTGGCTGTACCTTCTTTGTCGCATGTACATACTTCCTTGCTAAAACCGCTCCCTTTATAGCCTAAAGCTTTAAAGACTAGCTTCAGGTTCAGTCCCAAACTTATACCTTATATCAGTATAGCTACGCCTGTGTGGCGAGATACGTGGGGTACACAACCAGGTGTTTGTCTACACGCACTGCGGAACACAGCCCAGCGGTTTAACAGAAAGGCAACGTTAGTCGCCCCAACAGTTTCATCCTGTAACGTATGGTGCAAAGCGGACACCGAATTAGGACCCCTGCTGCCTACCAATTATGTATGTGGTATAGCCACGGTACACTAAATTTCATAGGAAGCAAAGCTTATGGACGGCAGAAGCAATCGCAATAAGGATAACTCAATCCGAATTATACAAACAGAAGGCTATGCTGCAATGGCATCTTTCAGCTTGGTCCTAGTTAGCCTAACAAATTTTATCACCTCGTGCGTCTACAATGATCATCTGATGGGCTTGGCATTCCACCGATTAGCCAACACGTGCTCGCTGAAATGGGGTGTGCGTCTACTTTATTGATAATGACATGCCTTTCCGTGTCTCGTGACTTCACTATTACCAAATCTTTGGCTCCTTCAGCCATTTTTGCTTTGCCTTTCCACTTTATAATTATAAATGCCTGAGGTGCTTTGTCAAAAGAATTCATCTCCGCAAACTGTTGTTCTTGTACACCCTTCCGCTTTATTACGCTGCTGGTTTCACGGCTATATATCCTTGTATCTAATAACCAGTGCTAGCTGACAGCTTACAAACCGCTTTATGAGGCAAAAGTCACATGGAAACCACTACTGTTTAAACGTATGTTGTTTTAATATAGGAGGTAATATTGCCTGGGTTGTTTTTCAAGTAGTACACTTGTGCCGTTTCCGCATGTAATGCATTAGCTCCTTAACCTAGCTAGCCAGCATCCGTGAATGAGCGGGCGGATGTATCTCTTAACAGCTAGTCATAACTCGGCAGTGGTTAACAATAAGTAACCGATATTTGCTAAAAACTTTCTTCTCTTCAAAATGCACATGTAGGAAGGAAATAAAAGGGAAAACCTGGGACACGGTATATCACTCTCATTGCGACGAAAACTTGTCACCTAATATTCGCTTCTTGGAAGCATCACATAGGCACAAGCGGAGTTTAACTGTGCGTGTTCGACTGCCTAAACAAAATAAATAAGTTAATAGATTAGCCAACATATTCATTACGGATTACTTCCACCGAAGATAAAGCACCAAAACCACCTAATATCTTACTAATTTTTCATTGTTACTGGCTCCTGCCAGTCAGCTGCAAATAGAGTAGAAGGCGAAGATACGATCGGCGTTGGTCACAACCCGATAACACTGAGGTATACTTAATCGCTAAAGGTTACTAATTATCTGATACCTCCATTTACATAATTTGCAAAGGTTGCTTTGTAATCTGTATAACTAGTATTCAGGCACACTAAGCCGGCGTCAAAAAGTAAGCACACTTTAGATGCGTTGGTCTCTAGGACACCCGTGTGCTTTGCAGTTTTCAGATTAAGCCAGCGTTCACCATAGTATGGATTTAAAGTTTAAGTTATTGCATTCTGTATTTTGTGATGCCTCATTGGTAACGTCGTGAGCCTAATGATATGCGATAAGGAAAAAGGCTTACACTGAGAACCACAGCTTAGGATCAATGACCATGTCACGAACAAATGGAAATGAGAACATTCATGGTTCTCAACGGTCATTAATTGACGAATGCTAATTTGCAGTTCAAAGTGCGACCCAAACTCTTAGTAATGCCGGGTTAAAAGCCCGCACATTAAAACGATTTATCTGAACAAGCAACTACGGACTAAATGTTGACAATAATACTCGTAATTGGCCTGACGCTTTCTGAGGCTTACTCTGAAGTATTCAGTAAGTTACTTTTAATGGATGTGCTCATCTGGTAGTTTAAATTGTTCCAAACCACGGAGCCGATAACGCCTTGAGCAAGCTTTAACTCTAACTATTTTTGCGTATTATATGTACACAACTAACCTAAAACATGAATTTTAAATTTTGATATCTTTCCAAAAGCTCTGACAACTTTGATTTATCAGCAATTTTATTTTGACCAGTTTTTCACTGTACGGCCGATAAGCATACGTAAAGTCTGACCACACTTTAAGTTATTACTTCAAGCTGTTGTTCCATTCACAACATTACCGTGGTTTTGTTTGTCGTTCGTGTTATAATAAAATCCTTTAAAGCAACCGGTAAAAAACCATTAATATTTTGAACATTTATTACCTGAAAATGAGCTCACAAGCTAGGATTCCATAATGTAGAGTGCACAGATATCGCAAAGGTAACTCATGGAAACATCGCAAAATCGGTAGCTAGATTTGGTAAGAAAACGGACACCAAATAAATGAACCATATCAGGCGTTCATAATCATCGCGTTGTGCAATATAAAGCTACCTACTCTATCGCTGTTTCCAATGTGAAAGCATATCAAAAACTGAAATATGAGGACAGTTGCATCATTACTATGTCGGCTTAACTTGGTACGGAACATAGGAAAACATCCCGAAGGTAAAATGTGAAAACCACTTAGCTTATTATGATTGGAACTAAAGTGACATTCAAGCAATTTTGGTAAAGGCTAGAAAATTATGTTATGGGTGGGTGCGCGGTCGTGAAAAACAACCACTATACAAAATATCTGTACCACAGGCAGAAGTCAGCGCATGTTACGAAGGGTTCTCCTCTCAGCAGAGCAATTTCGTCAATTTTATCCGTCAGGTTTACTGGAACTGCTTAGTTATGTAAGAGTTATCTGCTGCACTAACTGTCCACTCCTTAGTGCCGCTTGACTTATCGTCGTAACTATATAGGGATGGAAGCGAGCCACACCGAAACCCTCCAATAAAGGTATAGATTCAACGCCATTTAATTAACACTGTCATAAAAGCGAACGAAATAAATAGAAATCACTCGAGAAAATGATTAATTTTTTATTTTTGCCATTTATAATCAGCAAATATGTATTCGCGTTTTGTCCATCTTTAATTATTTTGTCAATTTACTTTGGCATTATCTAATTCTATGGGTAGAAACGGTATGGGATTTAGCGGAAAAATTCACAGCTGCCGAAGCGAACTGGGCATAGATACCATGTTCGCGGCATTTTAGCTATCACACGTGTATATGAAAGATATAAACTACAATCCAACTTTGAGTGAAGATGAGTCTAATATAAGTTAAAGTCGCGATATTTTTCCTTTTAACCTTCTTAATATCCCGCTTTCTATGTTGTTCCGTAAAGTTAAGAATAGGGAACAATATTGCCATGTTGTTTAACGAACCCGCATATATTAATTTAGTTTATTGGCTTTAATACATAGCTGCCGAAGTGCGACTTTTTACGTCCTGGACCCATGAAGATGCACGGAAATGTTGTGATCTGGTAGGTCTGCTAACTAATTTCCTTGTCACATCCGTTTTGGAAAGTGCCATATAAATATAACCACAGCTTAATCGCACTTAATGCCAGCTTATTGCAAGATCGCTACCATTATGGAACAAAGGAGGTTTCCGGAAATGTTTTGCCGGCTTACCCATTGCAATAGAAGAAGGAGGATTCATCACGCCGTACACAATTACAGTGAATACAAGCAACATCAAAAATATCGCAAGAAATGCAAAAAGGGGCAGTAAATTCGCAATCATCAATCGGAAGCTCAATTTGAATGCACAAGACTGTGCCACTGTGACAGGGCCGGACTGGCGGAAGACTTTGGGCGACTTTAGTAAGTGTGTATAGTGTGTACAAACTACGTTTGCTCCTTTTCTGCTACAATTGTATATGTTTGCACAAGGACAACGTCTGCACATATTTTATCTCATGGTGGTTGGACGACTTGAGCTCCAGAAATTAGTAGTTATATCCTTGGAAATTAGCACCAGAATTGAGGAAGCATAACCATCATTTGTTACTACACTACTGGTAATTGAATAAATGTGCTTTTACTAGGCAAGACAGTTAACTGCGCAAAGTATAATGTTTCTTTTTACGTACTTAATAACTGATTGGTACGCAGCTGCGGTATATCTTAGCGATGCAACGGAAAGGAGGAGGCATATTTTCCATTCACTTTGTTAATAGGGTTGGCATTCGCACGGTTGCACCTCAAGTGGATGAAACAGATCGCTAGATTCCCGATAAGTATAATTTGCGTCGCACATTTCGTGAATCTGTGATAGCGGTTCCTGTTTCATTGTAAGTAACTAAGCCTTTTATGTTTGGCAAAATGTGCGTAATTCCATCTTATCTCTTCTGTTGCTTGGACCGCTTATATCAAGTGTGCTCGATCTTACCCATTTAGGGACTAGTTACCCTGTGGAAATCAATGTCTACACTACGGTTGCTGATCAAGTTGACATCAATTGTACGGCTGTAAGTCGAGTGATATATCAATGTAAATAAAACGATGGGGATGGCGCAATAACATGTACACATTTTGCACCTAACCTGCTGCACTATTTTAGTGTGAAATAAGGCCCAGATTTTCTCTAAAATTTCCTTAGGAAAAGCTTTTTTGGTGCCTGGCTTGGCTATAACTACAATTATCATTAATTACCTGTCGCTCATTTTAGAGATCATCTATTGAGAGACAATGTACTTTTGAGCGATTATAAACCAGTTGTTGCACTAAATTAGCGGCTTAGTCGGGTGGCAATTAAATGCGACTGTTATCAGTCAAAGTATAAGTACTATGACATTTCAGTAGAGTTGGAGAATTTGTAGTGGATGGCATTATAGACATCACGTGGATCGCCGTTATAACTTAACGCTTAAGGCATCGCTAAAACAATACCCTCTGCGTAGTATGAAAATCAAGTATATTGACGTAGAGCTAAACAAAAGCATGGAAACCTATCTAGGACAGCTGAGATCTCCTCCTTTGCACCGCAATACACATTAACTAAAGGTAGGCGATGCACTTCGGCCGTTGAGCTGCAAGATAGCATAACCTTTATTGCGCACAGTAATGGCAACAATTTCATATGTATTCACCATGTAGATTTTTAGCCAGCACATGGTCGGTAAAACTTGATTCATGCAAGGGCAAACAGGGCGAGCTGAAGCAAACGCCCGGCTGATATACGCAAGAAGAAACCAAGCCGTCAACCTGGGTTTAGTCAAATCGGCTTGTGGTATGCAATACCCGCATCTCCCAGGTTGCGAATTGTGACTTCACCGTGTGGTGGCCTAAAGACGGACACTACTGCACCAGTTGTCAGTAGTGTAGAAATGCCGGGATACGTAACGGCAACAAGCCAACAGCAGGCTGTAGTAACTCCCCAAAGAAGATGAACGTTCTTGTATCGCAGTTGCATGCGTGCATGGATGAACCCAAAAGCGATGCACCTCACACAACTCCTATACCCAGAGGTAACCACGCACCTTGCAACCTACAACCGGGATGGGGTAGACAAATGGTTTTCACTTTTGTCGGAATGGATGCACCTAGTATTAGCTCTGTTTGACACTAAAAATAATTCCGCTGGCACTTCTGGCTTTTACAACCGTTGCTGATACCTTGTTACTGCCATACGCGAGCAATCCTTCCCAAACACTCGCAATCGAAGCTCCAGAGCCAGCACATTATGTTAGCGGGTCAAACAAAGAGGCAAATGTGTTAAAGAAGAAATGAACAGTTATGTTCCTACATGGTTGTTAAAAATGTCATACATGAATAACAAACGCATGGAGTAAAAATGAGCAAGGATTAGTTAAAAGTAGTGTTCGGTCTTCATTACTGGGTGCGCCCGTTTAGGAAGAGTATTGATCGCCAGATTCCAAAAAAGTGACCGCCGGGGCCTAACTTACGCAGCACATGCAAGGGCGAGTCTTAATTGTTCACGACTAAAGCAGGCACAGACACACAATTGTGCTATGCTATGAAAGCGAATGTCATTGGGTTTTATGTGTTTTTTATAATACAACCAAAAGCTGAGGGCAACATTTTGACAAATTCTGTAGTGAAGCGTGCAATATTGATTAAATGATACCTCTGTTCGAATTGATTTAAAATATTGGTAGTATGGATGGCTTGTTCAGTTGTTGTGGTGTTATCCGTGCAGGGCAACTTCATTGTAAACGTTTCTTCAACATTCAAATTTGCATCTTCAGCGCAGGGTGGATAGGGTGCAGGTGGCAGTAGCCAGTATAAAATAAACCCAATGATGGATACCGTCAGCAACCACTCCGTTCCTTATGTAATCACACTGGGGTATTAATATGTTCTCGTTAGGTTTGAAAATGATTGTGTTCTGCAGTCATGCTCAAGTCACCGCGGTTAGCTGCGCAAAGGTTGTTGCGACGTTTTTAAGAAAATCGCTACCGGTTTGGAGTAAACGAGGAGATTGAGAAGTCTGGGCTCACACGGAACAATCTGTTCATTAGCTGGGTATTGGATTAGGTTCTTTCGCATAATACTTGTTGAATCACTTGAGCTCTTTCGGTCTCAGCAAATAGTAAACTCATAACTGGTCTCGCAACTAATTTTGACATATGATTAAACGACGTCCGAGGTCGTGTTGCTGTATTTTTCGGTAAACATAGAGCATTAACTTGTGGGTCTCTTGACGCGTGCTTAAAAGTAAGCACAAGACAAGGGGGTTAACATAACCACCTTCAGCATGGTTTCCTAGCAACGGGTTCTATCACATACTATAGACAGGGGCAATAGGACGGAAACAAAACCATTATTTCCGCTTGAGTTACAGCATTTGCAGTTTCGCTAGTGATAATTTTTACAGAGAAGTGTGCTTTAAACTTCTGTGTATCCAATAAGCAGATGTGTTAATTATTTAAGGAAGCCCCTACGAGAGGTTATTTAAACAAAGACACCGATCTCTGCTTAATAAAGGACGGCTGCGACTGGTACGTGTCGGTGAGCTTTGGTGGTTATAGTGCTGATGTATTTGTGCTTTGCCGAGTGCGGAGACCATAATTTCTACGTTGCGTACATAAGATATTAACTGTTGGGTAGCTTACTGCTACCTTGGATCAATAAAACAGCCCTCTTATTATTGTTGTAAGTAATTACATCCCAATTCGAGAAATTGCAGACGCGTGCCCATGAACAATTGCTTTCAGTATACGTCTTTAATGAATGCTTTGTATTAATATAAATTTTGAGCACTGCGTACCCTTCAACCACTTCCTTAACGCAATAAGAAGACCTGGGTGGAGAAATGTTAACATTTCGATTGCTCTCGTCTGTCGCTAAGCAGTACCGGCAGAACAAAATACGCATTAAATACAGTCCGCACTAAATAACCCAATTAAACAGCTAAAATGAAGGTGAATGACATAATCAGGCCTAAAGCAATCTAGTTGATTGCCTCAGCTGTTTCTGAGCACAAAGCTCAAGACTGTTCAAACTTACCGGTAGGAGCTCGCCAATTGCAAACAACGTCGGGCTCCCGTTGCTCAATAGCACCATGAATGTATCGATTGAGTTCACTTGGGACAAGTCGTCATTCGGTAGTTGGTGATAGACGAGGCGGGGTGCCGTTTCATACATTAGTCCAAACCGCCTTGGTGAGACGGCAACTGCCTTAGCCATAATGGGAAGTGTTCCGCAACCCTTTGATCCAGCCAGCGACCAGTTTTGCCAATGTGTCACCTCCACTGCAAGTGAACTGGTAGATAAGGTTAGAGACCGAACTGATTGGCGAGCTACTCGGACTGCTTAGGAGAGGAATACTTCGCGTAATGTGGATAAGTAATAGTTAAGCGGTAGAGTATGTGCGCATTAAAGCGGACCTGAGCTTTTGACGAGCATCATTTGACGCATGTTTCCCTTGAAGAATAAGAACTAATAAACATTCATCTTTTCCTCTGTTTGTACTGGCAGCTTCTCATTGGAGTGTCTGCTATGAATCTGAATGAATTTAGCTGGATACCCATTAGATAGAAGAGTCCGGTATAAAAGCCCTTCTTCCGCCTTGCGAAATTCCCCACTGCAAATTCGACTGGCACAGTCGATGAGAGCATTTGCGTGTCTGCACTATTTGCAACTGGGGCGAAGCTGAACAACGTAGGTATTGCCCTCAAGTCGCTTTTCGCTACCCTCTGCGCTTCAGTGTGCCATCAGTCCTTCGCTTGATGAGGTAGTCCAGCAACGCCAGTTTGTTCTCAATTTATATCAGTTAATGTTTGAGCTGCAAGCAGAAGTATTTAAAAGCGGAACAGTTTAAATACAGTGCCTTACGTATTATCTTAAGTGTATGTAAGTTAGTGAAACGAACACATTAAATCAACCTAGCCATAGCAATATCATTCTAAATACTAAGATATGTTGTATGTGTTGTGGTGACATCCGTTTACATGCTTCAACTACGTATGGTCTGAACTAGCGAGGTGTACTCATTAATAATATTTTGTGCCGGCGAATTGAATGTGGTGTACTTTATAATTCTCACTGTCAAACTGGCTACAATTTTCTGCCTTTTAAACAGACTAAAGTGTAATTTTGCCTGCTCAGGAATGTATTCACAATTGATGTACTTGAATGGGATTTTTGTTAATTAATACCTTTCCTAAACGTTACTGCGTGCAGGTCATTGACATTATACGAAAGGCGTCCCCGTTCTTAATACCAATCGGTTGTCAACAAGAAGTGACGCCGTCCGAAATTGCACAAATTTACCATCACCGATTTGATGTTAATATGTCGATGCCTGACACAAATGACCGCCCTCTAACCGAGGCTGTCGTACAACAACTGCATTGGATACAACGTATACTGAAAATCGAGCGAAGCAGTTGCTTACCTATCAGTGTCCCCACGTATGATTCCGAAAGCGAAATCTGGAGTGAGATAAATGTTTACAAAACACAAATTAACTTTACATACGTTAACGGCATCATGTATACATGCTTAGCCTATTAGGCCTTGCACAAGTTAATTATTTAGCCGTAAATTTGATGGTCACATGGTGCATTACATATATTTGATATTTTATACGCTTCACAGTAGGCTATGCTAGTTCAGTCTGCACAGTATGCTCATGCCTTTAACAATCTGCACACACTGTGCTAATGCTTCCTGACTACCCTAAGGACCACTGTTAAGGTCTTCAAACTTTTGGTGTTTCAAACGTTTTGGTCCTGCAGTAAATGTTTGACGCTTATCATTCGTCGAGTCGCAAACCACGCCAGGTTAAACGAATCGTTAACTACGCGTACTTATCCCGGACGCACAATCAGTTTGTATTTATTCAGCTGCATAATTAATTTTGCATCATCCTACATTAAACAGGAAGCAACCAAGAAGGCGGTAGACCGGAGGAATATTTCGTTTCTTTTGTACAAACCCTTTTCTAGTTTTAGCATTTCCACAACATGCATTCGATGGACGGACTAGTTGCCGTGATGTCTGAAACTCTTCTTCAGTATACTCGAGCAAACCTTTCAAAGGGATTTTTGACACGAATATGGACAAGTAGCCAACATTAGTTTAGATTTGCGCCTACGCAAAGCGACAAGACGCTTTTTGTTTTTCGTAGCGCGTCGTTCAACAACTCACCTTACACGATATTAGCTTCTTGCAGTATTACCTGCAGTTACAAATCGAGTTATAACCGCAAATGGGAAATCCAGGATATAACACCCGCTGCATGAAGGTAGTCAGACCTTCTCTCTAGGGAAAAATGTATGTATTGTACCAAACCTGCTGTTTGTAAACCTGCTTGCACCCATGTTTTTGATGCCAGAAATGTCATTACGCTAAAGCGTAACATGTTTGTCGTTTCATACTTGTCATTCTTGTGCACGTAATTCAAAGTGTAATCCACTCGTCATGTACTACTAGGTTTCCCAACTATTCTCAACGAAAATCGTGCGTCAACAATTAACTGTAGTACGGTAAGTTGCAAATATTTTGTTGCGTTTTAATCATTAAGCGGTACTTAACACCCTCTCTAGATACGGACAAAGGCAATGTCACGTACTCTATGTTACTCACCAGTTATAATCATAAAGTCTTCTGCAAATAGAAAGCAGTGATTCAATATTAGAATGTGTTACACAAATTTTGCCGTAACATACATAAAGCTAAGTTTATTGCTTGTATCCACCTCGTTCAGACACATGTGCAACATCGCGATAACCATGGGCCATATGTATAAAGTATTCACCCAGATGAACGATATCTTGTCAAGTGTGCCCCAAGGCTTAGTTCAAGTTACATGATAGTGTTTGGTATTCATCAATGGCTTAGTGTAGAAAATCGCTTTACATATTTTTCCTGTTCGCTGGCGATATCAAGATATGAAGCCTGATTCAGGCGAATGCCGATCCGAATTTACTTTGCTGTGACTTAAACCTAGTACAATAATGGCCAACAGCAAAACTGCCACAGTTCAACTTAGAGGATGAAAGGTACACTCCACACGACAACAAAGCCCCTAATCTTACCAGCCGGGAACGCAAATACTGCAGCGACCATCTGTTGAACATGATGTTGGAGTGTTTGTTCGGGAGAAGTTGGGTTATTCCAAGCCATCCGCGACAGTATCAACAACTGGTGACCAGCGCGTCGACTTGCTACGAAGAGTGTTCCTACAACTATACACTACCATTTTCAAATAGATGCTGAATGCGTATGTTTATCTCCATGTCGAATGCGCAATCCAAGCCTGGTAGACTTGGCACAAGTGCGAAATTATTGCACTGGACCAAACTAAACGTCGTGCTGCTTACTAATTCTTTAGAATGCTTTACATTCCATTATTGCCGAGGCGACATCGTTTAAGGTTATTAAGCTGGCAATATCGCTGAAAGCCAGGCGAGTTGATTAGGAGGTGCTTATTGCGCAAAATCTAAAGCATATTTGTTGCTCTTTACTGGACCTAACAATAACACAAAAGTGGCGGCCACTCCTTTAAATTAACAGAACCGTAAGCCGTCTGACGTGCCGCAGAAATATTTTCATTATTGTTTTCAACCATGTAGAGCTACCTCGAATCGGTTATTCTTGCGACCAATCTAGCCATACATAAACGTTGGTTAGATGACGCGCCCCTCCACTTGCAGTTTGTTACGACGTTACTCCCCATCCTTCTCCCTGGAAATATCATAGATCTAGGGTTTCGCCCAATTAATGCTATGGAAGCGCTCCTAATTTTGTGCTACAGTATTATGTATGCTAAGACTATGCTTTTGCCACTAGAATTATAAATGGTATTTTTCGTTAACTTACTTTGATATCACACCAGTCCACCCAACGGGAGACATAAAGCCTTATTTTTAATCCCCATAAAATCCTTTTTCTTTGTTCAGTGGACGCAGCACGCGGTACGAAAAACCGCGTGCTGTCGCCCAAAACATTGCAAAATGGGCGGGGTTCTTTTGCCCATCCGTGATTTGATGTTCGGCATTAAATAACTCGTTTTGGAGTCCAAGGTGATTAAATAAGTGATCCCATTTGAGCGTTATATTTAACCTTTTTAGATCCGTGATCTAACAAATTGTTCACCCAAATCCTGTGAAGTGCTAATGATTCCTGGCTACATGGGTCCGCAGATTCTCAAAGTTCAATTCGATGCTTCCATTTGTGGACAACTGTCTGGTTCCGCAGATTATAGGGCAGTTGTGTTCCTCATCAATTCGATCCTGAATGGGATGAAAGCAGATTGCCCCACCGTTCGATATGCTAAAACGAAGGATGCGTTTGACAAAGGTTCGAAAACTGGAGATGCAGGATATTTGTTACATTAACTTTTGTATATTATGGATTTACATGCAAGACTAGATGGCCTCTTAGAGAATAGAACCCTGTGCAGTTGCCACAGCGCTTGTTGACGTTATGGCCAACATACTTAGGCTAATCTGCGACCGCTAGTTTATGTGCTACCCTTGCATGACCGCGGCGGAATTAAAATTTAGCTTGATATTTAATGGCAATTCCTTGCACCACAAAAGCTTTCCCCTTTGGTGCTAGGTTTACATGCGTGGTGAGATTCTTCATAATGCCGTTAACATGAAGCTTGTGATATTTCGAGAACAGCAAAGCCCGTTCTCCTAGTACATACACCACATATGGGCAGGATTTGAATAAGATTCCTGTTACTTTCTCGAATGATACCAATGCACTAGAAAACAGCCGTTTTTCGGAATTAATTATGGCTAGCCGCAACGAAGTTGTAAACTCTAATTTGAGGAACACGTTAGCATTGTTCTGCTAGAGTTTAAGATGAGTAGCGGATGGTGTGCCCATCTATATTGCCTGAAATTTACTTGCTCAATAATCCAAACGCTGAGCTTCACGCTGTGCTTCATTTGTGAAATAATCTCTTCTGTTTGTAGTGCCACACGAAGGATATTACTGTGAGTAGATTTCACAGTTTGCAACGAATAATTTTAATGGCATGTATTATGGTTTTTTAGTAGCAAGTAAATGATCCGATTATAAACAACCATAGACGTCCAATGTACTTGGAATGTTAGTTGCTTTAACTAATTAATTACTGTTCATGCCTCATGATAATATACAAGATTATCTTGAACTTCCACTTGCAGGGATTTATGTTGGGTCGAATTTATGATCTTGGAACATTACGTTAATTTAGCAATGGAGACTGTGGGTGTTATATTGGTGAGAAGCGCCGCACAATGCCTAGAATTAATCACAATATCACCATAAAATTACTGGCTATGCATGAATGGAGCTTTTGGATATGCTCTGGCTAAATGACCTTTATGGAATTGGAACGCACATTAAGAAAAGTAAACATGTGTAAAGTATTGAGAATTCTGCTTGTTAGTTGCCGTTAGCATAAACCGTAACCACCCATTAATTTGTTTGCATGATATCATCGAAATAACTCCATGTTCATCGCATATGTCTTTCTACCGCCGCGCAATTTATTAATCAACCATAACTATTCGAACTGATGACTCCTTTAACCAGCTGTATACGGGGCAATTAAGTTTTGTGCATTAGTATACTATAGAAATAGTGATATTCACCTGAGCTGGCTAAATTATGCCCCGCAAACATCCTGAAACTGAATCATGAAATAACTTGTAAGCACACTTATAGTATGGCCTTAACTTTCAGAATAATGTGTTCCATAATATATCAATTCAACTTTGCCTTACGTCATTCCCAGATGCATATGCGCAAAAGTGCATTGCAGAAATTATCAGTTAATATTTTATCCACTTTGTGAACAGTTTTGGTGAGGGCGCTGTAAACAGTGAGGAGTATATGAATCCAATCGTTCTAGGTGTATTAATATGCAAAGAAATTTATAGGGATATCTATCAGGAGGTTTACCATATAATAATGTTATATTTATCTTTTGAGCAGCAGGCAATTAAGTTGAGGGATACAAACCATTCTACTGTGAAGACTAGTCCCCATGGCCTGCTCCACTGAATGAAAAGGTGTAGCTTGATGAAACCAAAGGGAAATCGCAACTCTGCCATGCTTGTCTCATGGTACTTGCGACTACCGATGCTATGAATTCAAGTGCAGCTCCTTTTTCACCATGCATATCTTTCAGGCAATTGTCTGCACTAGTGATGTATGAAATGTGATCGACAAACGGAATGTATTTTGCCAAGATCTTGGTAGTGCAAATCAGCCTGAAGTGCAAGTTTAACATGCAGAAATGTGACAACGAATGTAATCAATTTATAGCAAATATTACCCATTGAAATTAAAGTTGCATTTAGCTTAGAGAAACGCAATGTAGCCTAGTATTATTACAGCATGCTGCTCGCCGATTTAGTTATCATTGGCGAGCATACCGGTGCACGTTTAAATACATATCGGCGCAAAAAGCGCACTAAGCTTGTGCATGTTAGCATAGATTTGTTAAATGTAGATTGGGCAATTTAAAGTGGGTATTTACATTGTGTTGTACATGGACTTTCCATAGGTAAAACAACCCCATTCCATCGCAGCGTAATATCAACAAATAAGCCTAGGCGCTGGGACGCGTTTCTACAAGTAACTGCCCTGTTCTCTTGCGGCAAATAACTTACAAGCCCAGTCGACTAAATCCTCCTCCACATTCGGAATGCATACACCATACTTTAACCGAAATAAATAACTTCACAATTTCAATTTCTCCAACATATGGGAGTAGCTACGAGACCTCGAACGTTAAAGCTCAGCCCTGCGTAGCTAGTTTAAGACAGACAATTCAGCGTGAGTGTTTGTCTGACACACGGCTAGCCGTTGTAAAAAGTATGTTAAAATGTGTAATGTCAACGTCCTTCCCAAAATTAAGATAAGCATTACCGGTGCATACTCGATGTTCCTCATGTACGTCCTTAACTCCATCTGACGATTCACACTGTGTACATATTAAATAAAACATGCACCTCCTATCTACAGATGCGTTAGTGTCTGGTCCTTCACGCGTGGATGTATGCCGAAAGGTAAGACCACAAAAGGTTAGCCAACAGAAGATGTACAATGCTCTGTGCATTTTAACTTGCATGCTAGAGACCACCCACAGCAAACTTACTTAGAGTAAACTTTCACCATTTGCCGCTACTTTTAACGTTTGAACTAGCAAACTTATCTTCGACAGACAAGCAATTGCTGGTTTTACGGCCCTTTTCTGGATACTTGTTTTCCTACAGTATTTAATGTTTTCAGAAGACAGTAGTGTAACCATGGATTTGTCTGCTGGCAAATATGATAATATGGAGACAATTTTGCGAAGGCCGTTATTTCCGTTGTTGTTATCATTTATAGGCAAAGAAATATCTAAAGTACGACGCTCACGTTTGCGAGGAAATACAGAACCTAAACAAAACATCTGCACAAAATAAGCAGCGGACATTTCGCATGCGGCTGGTGCAACCCATCTACCTTGCTGACATTCCATGGTATATGAATGAACACAGCAAATTTGTACACTACTTGAACAGCCGCAGTTCGAAGTGCAGATTCAACGGATACGTCCAATTGAATGAAAGTATGTTGATGGAATCATTAGGGCAAATTTGTTTATGTATGCAAACAGTCACATATCTGCACAGCAGGTAGTAATGATTGTAAAACGTTTCACAAGGCAACTAAACCCTTGGCCAAAATTATCTCGGGTTTAACAGTCGGATGTTATTCATAATGATTCAGAAGTAAATTTAGCGGTTAAGTTCATCTAACTCTGATTAGCCGAACGCACGCGGCGCTATTTCGCCACAAATATTATCATAAAATGGTGAAAGCTGCTAATTCAAAGCTTTAAATAGGCCTGACCAGTCATTTGTAAACAATCATTTGAAAAACCTATACATTTCGAGAAAAAGTTGAGTTTTCTTTCTCTTCATCATGCAAGTTGCTTGCATAGTCGTTTTATAAGTGGTGCCATGAATTCAACTATTTGAGATGAAGTTAAGTACGTTTTTATCACAATGAGTTAAAAAGCAGTGGATGCCTTTGTATAGGGAGATATTTTCTTTAGCAGCAACATATAACAGAAAGTTCCCAGTTTTAATATCGAGCTCCGCAGTGGTCAGATAGAATGCCAACGGCTGACCATTCCCATAATGAGGAAACAGGTGTACGGTGCTGTTACCACGGGTGGACTGGGTTTGGGTGTGAGGCAGTTATGTATAATTGTATAATCAATGATCAGAAAATACTATATAATTGTCGGGCCGACATTTACCTATGCTGGCACAAAACCGTTAACTTTAATTCCCTGTCGTAAGCTGCTGAACGCATTGGACTGTATTTGATGAAATCTCAGTTTGCTTTCTATTGAAATTATACACCTTTTCCGACTTCATTAAGAACACGACAGCATTGCAAGCCATCTACGAAATGCGTTGATAAAATGCTGTAAATCGTGTTCTTATTTTGAATTGTGCCTAGTAGTACACTTCCTATGCATTGCCAACATAATTTTCTAAATTCCAGGTGAAAAGTTTCGCGGGGTACAAGGCCACATATTCTCGTCCCGTTTCCTAAAGCCCCAACATCTCTCCCTGTGACGGTCTCCTAGACTGCTCAAGAACTTCCATCTGCTGCACCGCTATGGCCCTCATTTTACATAAAGCCTGCACAGTCAAAAGTTTAACAACCTAAATTAGAAATATGGTGATTTTTTTGACCTATAGTTGCAGCTATTTGTGGTTTATTTTTATCCAAAATTGTGTCATTGCAATTCAATTAACAGCAGCTTCGTTTGAATTAAATGCATGAGTTGTCGGGTGAAGTGTATTAGTTTTCATATAACCCACGTTTGGAACATGCTGCATATAGTTTTACGCAAGGTTACATTTCACAGCGCCTTACGTAAAGTTTAGTTTTGGCAGTCGGAAAATCTAACTTATCGTCCTGGGACTAAGTCGACTCATGCGAAATTGTAACGTAAATTTTTCTCTGGCAGGCCAACAATAAGCAGTCACAAATGAGTTTTGTGAAATATTATCCTGTTTAAATTAGCAAGTGTGCTGAGATAAAGTAAACGGCCTTCTTTTGTAACAACTTCTATCACCCTCCGGAAGTCATAACGAAATTAACCATGAAAACAGTGGGGGTGCTTGCATAGGCATTAACAACCACTGTGCAGATTGGTTATTCCGTAGTATATGAACAGTGATTTTAGTGCTATTGCTTCTTTAGCAAGTAATAAATCTTCAACAATTTCCTGAATTTGTAAAAATGGTGTCGTCTTCAGAGACTGCGATTCGGCATCCAATCATGCAGTGGGTAACTTGAAAGTGAAACAAATGAAACAAAACAAACAATGTACCAAGGCAGCTACTGTTTAATCAATTCTCAGAGCAGTGAATTTTGAGTCAGTGCGGTTAAGTATCTACGTAAGCTGGTGGAGAACCTCATCAAAATTGCTTACGAGTAATATAAACTAAATAGCCACCCGTAGATTCAAAGTGCTATAAATATAGCGTCTAGTGAGAGGAAGTCATCTCCTCGCAAGCTAAACACTGTCAGTGACAGTTGAAGACAGATGTTGCTATCTCCCAGTTAGTTAGCAAATTATCTAGCCCAGCCAACGACACCCAGGTCTTAGTGGCATAAGCTGCTGACTAATTTGCATCTTCCTCTAGCGGTCATGGGTTCGTTCCACCTTCGAGGACCGAGGGAATGTGCACCACTGACGAGTCACCATAGGGCAAAAGGCGTCTCTAGCTTTGCCGGACTAGGCTGCGCAATGTAACTGGTGAACTACTAGGATGTAAAGCACAAAAGATTACAACCAAATTTCTGCCACTTACGAGGGATGGAGAACAATTGTTACTCTACCTGAGTGGAAGTTGAGGACACAACTTTGCTTGCTGTATGTAGTCTACTGACAAACAGAAATTATTTAATAAAATGTACTTGACAGCACGGCTCGCCTAGACGCTTTTAACTATTATACACAAGCCTTTCAGAGCCAGCAAACTTTCCCACGCAACGAGGCGAGAAATAACCGTGGTGCGATGGTTTGCTTGCTTCTGATATCCATGGAGTTATATAGGGTAGTGCTTTGTGCACCGTCAGATCAACTTCTACCTGATTGGTCCAGCGTTAGAATTAAGGAAAACAGCCTTCTGGTTCTCTAGGTTGCGGTATGGAATGAAGATGGTTGCTTATTCCTTAACACGGGGTGCTCATATCCCACTGTCAAACACGGTGCCTTTCGGTCAGCATGTTGAACCAAAGGCTTTGGATGAGCACCCTAATCGTTCGCCTTTCTGGACCTGGGCAAACTGACACGATGCTGTCCAAGCAATACTTTGAAACATTTGCCAAAAACTTCCTGGATAAAACATTATAATATCCTACTTGTCTGGTCACCACAGCTGATAACCAACTGTGCCCTATATGCTGCATCGAGCATGATGGTTAGGGGTATGGATGTTGCTGCTTCAGCCTTCTAAGTTTCTTGTTCGCTTGATTACGCATTTTCAAACTCACCATGCCGTTACAGCTTTAATTTTATCCCACGTGGATTCAACCCCACACTTATTGGCCCTCCCGTATCTTGTTTTGATAAGCATTTACTTTCTAGTTTTAACCATCATGTGTACTCGTAACGCTGTTCCTGCCCTGTCGGCATGCCTATATCCAAGCAAACGGTCAAGCCAAGTCCATGGCCTTGCATTTGGAACCCTCGATCATCCTTCAGCTTGGCATGCCTTTGTGTATGCACATAGCTCATGAGCCGTCTACAAGTAGCACTTGCCCGTACGTTAGAGGCACGCTCTATTTATATCTGCTGCTAATCTGAAACCTGTTTGAGAAGCTCGAGCTCTGTGCTCACGTTGCGATCCCCTTCAATTGACACAGGCAGCATTTCCTCATTGCGCCTATCCGGTGACAATGTAGCTTACAACACCCGTCAAGCCGACGTTGGTAATGCCCTCTGTTCCATGCTGTAGCTTATCTTGTTAATTTGCTCCTAATAAGTAGTCCGATGTGTGCCTTCTGATTGACTGGATTGTTCACAGCTTAGAAGTCGCGCGCGATTAACAGGTGTTGAATAGTCAACACTGCCCATGAGCCCACAAATCCTAGCGATGTTTGGGTGGAAGAGAACGTCTATCGCCAAATAATCGAGCTCCTATGTCACAGAAATAGCTCAGACGTTATAGTGCTGGCTAGAGATTTGAAAGCTGAAATTAAAAACAATATCCACTGTTGAATTGCAGCTGGTGGCCAACAAGGTGTAGGCTACCGTACTGCTAACGGTGAGCAGTTACCTTATTTGCATGAAGATGCTTGCTTATTTCTTACGGGCAGTAATTTCCGACATAATGCCTACCGGAGGGTGACTTGGAGCCTACAGCCACGAACCAGCCATGGATGCACATGAACCAGAGTTGCGCTCAGTTGCCGCCGGAGAAGTTACGTTCAAAACTTTCGCTGTATTTGGTGCACATAGGTAGACACCTAGCATACACTTGTATGTGGAGAACAGCGGATGTGGTTTGGTGGACGCCCTCGACGACGCTGTGAGCGCATTGACATCAGCCAACTAAGAAAGCCGGGTTTTCTGAATGTCTATAAAACTACGCTGGGGTGCAAGTTGAGTAGGCGCTCACTATTCTCATGAAGCACGCAGCAGGCAATTTTATATGTGATGCGCCTGATGGCCAACATGTTCATTGGGTAATTTTGCAGTTTCTGAAAATTATCGTTTTTTGCCAGCAGATTCCGACTGGTAGCAACTACGATGCTTGACGCTGAAACTCCTAGAAAGAACTCTGTTCTAGCCTCAAGAGAGACCAAAAATGTCGGTAGTCAAATAGAGCATACTGGATGTCAATTACCGCTGCCGTTGAAATCCATTGAAAGCTATTCCGCCTGATATTGGAAACGAGCATTAGAGGACCTGTTGTTAGTACAATCTCTGTGACGTGATTGGACAATCTAAACACAAATTGTCAAAAAGGTTGATGTGTCAGTCTGCGCAATAGAAAGGCAAGTTAAGCGGTTACTGAAAACTATGCTCCCTGCGACGTCCAAATAAATACGCCATCCTTCTCAGAAGTCAAACGAGAGATCGGAATGTTAAAGTTAAATAATGCTGCTAGCGAAGCTGATCTTTCTCCCTCCTACCGTAAATTCGGGGACCTGCTCTTGTGGAAGATTTATACGAGTTACTAGTGAAACTGTGGAAGCAGCAAACTGTTCCAGCTGACGAGCCGTTCCGTCATAGACCAATATTTAATTGGAAGCACACGTCTGGATTGCTGCAACCTGACGGAATCCGTCTGGCCACCATCGCTCCCATATTGCTTGCCAAGGTGGTTCAAGCACAGACTGGCATAGGTGAAAGCGTGATTCGCAAACAGCAAGCGGGGTTTCGTTGAAGTCTTGCCTGCTTTGGCTACATCTTCACTTTGCCTAAGTTGTTGGTAAACCGACATATATATTTTTGGTCTACCGTTTCAGGTTTCTCGAAATCAAAGATGCATTGGCTTTGGTGGATATGTAGGCACATTGAGACAATCTAGTAAGGATAGATGTGTCAAAATAATATGCAAATACTATTGGAAATTTATACGCGAGTAATTAAGGCACATTCACTGCTTACGGCCAGCTGTCGTCGCGCTTCTATGTATCCAGCGCGATGAGGCAAGGAAGCCCGCTGTCCACTTTCCTCTATAGCTTCGCTATTGCATAAGTCAAGGAGACCGCGTTCGCAGGACACGACTGAAGTTGCGTTGGAAATAAGAGCCGTAGTATTTCACGACTGATTCCCTGAACACCATGCTACTGCGATACGCGAGTAAAGCTTGCCAAGCGGAAAGCAGTTAATAGTTCACTTTAGGAAACATGCAGCGTAGTTGGGTTGAGAATTGTAACATCTATAGTGGACTATGTTCACCTTTAAGTAAACTTGGTCATTTTGATTGCGAGGACCGTATCCGAAATGGAATTAATTGAGCGTTGCTCCCCCAACCGTAGCACACTACGATGACCGTTTCGTCCTGGTTTGGTCCCATCACTTCGAGTTAGCCTAAGCTAGGTTGCAACCCAGAGACATGTAGGTCATTAATAACGCCTGAAAATCTTTGCTACTGTGATTCGCGAGCAAGTCTTGGCACAACGGTAAGCATATCAAAGTTGTATATAGGAAACTCGCTTTGTGGCTAAGTTGCAGCCCGCCTCCTTTAAAAAAGTACTGATCATGATAAACTGTTTTCATTCCAAAATCGAGGGGCGAATCCGGATTACAACTATTTGGTTATTTCGCCTCCCAACAATACACACCGCGAATGCGGTTTCTTCCGATTCTATACTCATCAGGTTAAGATGGTCTGAGCTAGTTTGGAACTCAGAACCTAGTATTTCACGGCTGACGTTTAGGCCACAATGATACTGAGCTCTGCTTGAATCATATGGCACCGCGAAACGCAATTCGCGGTTAAAAATAAGGAACTCGTTGTGTATTTGGCTAGCGAAACGTAACCCCTGTTGAAACCTTTGTTCTATTTAAGGTAAACCTTGTTGTTCCGATCGCAAAGACCGTATCTAGGATGGAAATATGTCCCTGTTGCACCACTTGAAACTTGCTGAACGCGACCGCGTTTTTGTCTTGGTTTGGACTTATCAGGTGAAGGTAGCTTGAGTTGGGGAGAATTGGAACTTTTATACTTTGTGGTCAGCGCCTGGAAAGCCATGCTTCTAGGTTTTGTGAGCACAGTGAAAGGCAATTTAAAGCAACCTTTAGGGATCATAATGTGTATTTGGATTGGGACACGCAAACTCCATTGAGACTATGGTTCACTTGAAGATGAACCTAGGTCATTTTTATCGGGAGGACCATATCTTTATTGGTAAAGGTTAGTGGTTACTTCTCTAAGCAGTGGCGCACCAAGTCTGCCGTGTTTCCTGGTTTGGAATCACCAGATGATGATATAACCATTTAGGATGCAACTGAAAATTAATAGTTTACGAAGGACGCACAGAAAGGTTTGCAACTGTGTTCCGCGATCAAAGTTTGGGACAACGGTGGGCACTTCAATGTTAAATTTGGAATAAGCTATGCGGTTGAGTTTTGAAAGGCAACCTCTATTGAGACTTCAGTAATCTTTGAAAATAATCTTGTTCATTTTAATCGCAAAGGCAGTATCGATGATTGGAATAGGTTGGCTCATCACGACGGCGCTTTCGTTCTGGTTTGGACCCATCAGGTTGAGCTGGACTGAGGTCCGTTAGAACTAGAGCCTGGTGGTTAACGAGTGATGCCCGACAGAGTACGCTACTGAGATTTGCAAGCAACGCTTTCACAGGGAAATACAATTTAATGTTTAATCTAGAATACACACTATGTGATTAATTTACGCCACGCAGCATCTATAGGGAAATCGGTTTACGTTGGGGTAAACCTTAGTCATTGCGATAAAAAAGACCACATACGGAATAGCAAAATGCCGATATCGCTTTTCCTAAAAATATCACACCTGAACTGTGTATTACTCCTGGTTTTCACTTATCAGTTGAAGGTGAATGAGCTAGGGAGGTATTTGGAGAGTGGTAGTTTGAGGCTAGTACCCAAAACACTACACTTCTAAGCTTCGCGTGCAATGCTTGGAACAGCGAAATGCCATTCAAAAATAAATTTGGGAAGACGCCTGTGTTTGGGTTGCTAATCCCAACCTCTATTATGACCCTCCTTCAAGTCGAGTTAAAGCTCGACCACTTTGCTCGCAAGGAGCACGTTTGCAATGGAAACCTTTAAGTGTTGCATTTCCTTTCACTATCACATCATGAACGCGTTCTTTTTCCGGTTTGGACCCATCAGGTGAAGGTAACTGAGTTATGGTGAAACTGAAAGGGTAGTAGTCAACGACTGACACCCGAAAAACGATGCTCCTAAAATCCGCGAAAAATGGTTGGCACAGCGGTAAGCAGTTTAAACATTGTGAAAAGGTTGGGTATATGTGTTGCTGCTCGCAATCACCATTAGGTCATCGGTTCCACGTGTAGGTAAGATGTAATCATTTTGGGCACGAGGACATAATTCAACATAAAATATTTCATGTTTCGCTTGCCTACAATGGCACACTACGTTCATCGTGTGCACAACTTCTGACACCTCAGTTAGAACAAATAACTTGTAATGGGGTGAAAATTAAAGCTTTGGAGATATTGCTTGAGGCATAGGACACTACTCTACTGCGTTCCGCGCGAAACATTTGGCGCAGCGTAAAGCAATTCAAAGTTACTTAGTCAACACGCTGTGTAGTTGGGTTGCAAACCGCAACCGTACACCTTGAGGTAACCCTCGTTCATTTCAATTGCAAAGACCGTATCCGGAGTGGAAAAATTTAGGTGTTGCTCTTCCCAACGCTAGCAAAACATGACCGGGGTTTCGTCCTCTTTTGGACTCATCAGGTGAAAATTGCTTAAAGTTGGGTGGAACTTAGGTTATAATAGTTCACAGCTGACGCCCGTTACAATGTGCAACTGAGGTCCGAGAGCAATGCTTTGACAGCAGTAAGCATTTCCTTGCTGGATTAAGGGAATAATCTGTGTGGTTGTGTCGCAACTTCAAATTACTACTAATACACAGTTCAATGCTCTTAGTTCTACCCTAGCTCATGCTATGGCTACCCGACGTGTTTAATTTGGATGACATCGCGTACTTGGTGTTTCAATGTTGGGAGGAGTAAGACCCAAATATTTCCGATTTGAAATTCATCCATGCAATTGCAGTGACAGAAGTTTAACTCAACTTGAGCCGAAGTATCAATAGAAGTTATGAGTCGCAACCCAGCTACAAAGCATGTTCCCCAAAGTGAAATTTGAATTGCCTTCGCTTTGATAAGCGTATGTCGCGATTTTCAGTAGTCTAGTGTTCCGTCAGCCGTGAAGTCCAAGCTCTTAGTTCCTCCCTAGCTCAAAAAATCTCCACCTGATGTATACAAACCTGTACTAACTGCAGTCGTGTTGTGCCAGCGTCGAGAGAAGCAACCGTTAACTTGTTTTATTCCGGATACGGTGTTCGCTTTTGGAATGAATGAGGTTTACTTAAGCTTGAAATAAAGTCTTAAGAGAGGTTCTCAGTCGCGACCTATGCAAAAAAGGGAATTTCCTAAATTCCACCTAGAATTGCTTTGCGCTGTGTCAAGCGTTGTACGCAAATTTCAGTACCATAGTATTAGGGCTTGAGACGTGAACTGCTGGGCTCTGAGTTCTAGCCTGGCTTAGACTATATCAATCTGATGGGTCTAAGCATCGACGAAATTACGGTAGTAGTGTGCCAGGTTTGGAGAATATTTAGCCCTATAATTACAATCACTCGGCAATCGACGCAACCGGATGGAACCAGGTTTACCTTAACGTAATCCGAGGTCAATTAGAGGTTGAGAGTTTTAATGAACGACATGGCTTTTTTATGAATGCAAATTTGGCTTGCTTGCCTTTGTGTCAAGTGTTCCATGCTGATTTCACTAGCATTGCTTTCCGGGCGTCAGCCTTGTATAACTAGGCTATGCGTTGCAGCCTACGTTTCCTTATTTAAACCTTATATGTCTAAACCTGAAGTGAAGTGCTGTCGTGGTGTGCCATTGTTGGTTGAAGCCACGCCTTACTATAAGCTTTTCGGTTACTGCTTACGCTAGCGAAATGACGGTGACTTACGTCAAATGTTCCCAGGCATAAAAGTTGGTTGCGAGTCGTAACCTTACAGCGAAGCGCCTTTCCTAAATTCACCCTTGGATTGCTTTTATTTGCGGCAACTATTGCTCACTGATCACAGTGGCATACTACCTCCGGCCTCAGCCCCTTACTACTTGGTTTAGAATTTCACCCAAACTCTGGCTATCCCTACCTGATGTGTCTAAACCATAAAGAAACCGCCACCGTAGTGTGCTTGTTTTGGAAGCAGCAACATCGACATGTTTCCATTCTGGATACGGTTCTTGCGATCGGAATGACCGAGGTTTACCTCAACGTAAATCTAGGTCTCAATGGAGGTTGCGTTTTGTAATTCTAACACACCGCTTGTTCTCTTATTTTGACATTGAAGTACTTTCTGCTGTGACAAGCTTTGATTCTGGGACTCAGTGGCCTAATATCCTGGTCGTCAGCCGTGCACTACAAAGAAATGCCCTTCATTTCAGCATTGGCCACTTACATCTGGTGCGTCCAAACTCGCAGGAAACTTCGGTCTTGGTGTGCCAAATTTTGGAGAATTAACACCTATGTATTTCCATCCGAATAATGTTTTCTCTGTCGGAGTAGTCCTGTTTTACTTAATAGTTAGCAGATGACACGATGGATTTTGTGAGTCGCAACTTAACAACAAAGCGTGTCCCGTAACTGCAAGTTTGTATTGCTTTCTGCTGTGTCAAGCGTTGCTCGCGGTTCTCAGTTGCGTATTGTTCCGGGCGTAACCTATGAACTACGTGGTTATGAGATCCGTCCCAGATATTTTCACCCCATGAGTTAAAACGAGGAAGAAACCGCGGACGATTTGTACCAGTGTTTGAAAGTGCAACGCAAAACTATTTACATTCCGGATACAATCATCGTAATAGAAATGCTCGAGGGATACCTCAAGGTGAACCGAGGAGCAACTAGAGATTGCGAGTCGCAAACCATCCACACAAAAGTTTCCAAAGTTCAACTTTGAATTTACTTTCCGTTGCGCTTAGCATTGCTCGTGAATCGCAGTAGCATAGTGTTTCTGGGTTAACTGTAAACTACTAGTTGCTGAGTTCCAAACCAGTTCTGTCTCCCTCTACCTATTTAGTCCAAACCGGGATGAAGGCACGGTTTTGGCGTGCCAGTGTAGGGAGCAGCAACACCCAAATATTCCTATTTCGGTTACGGTCCTCGCGATCGGAATGAAGAAAGATTACCCTTACTTATTATATGGTCTTAATAGAGGTTGCACTGCCGCAAAAACACTAAAAAGCGCGTTTTCTAAATGCAACTTAAAATTGCCTTGCTCTGTGCAAAGTGTTGCTTGCTGGTTTCATTAGCATAATTTGCTTTGCGTCTGCCGTCAACTATTACTGGGCTCTGTGCTTTAAACATTTGTATGCTAACTATACTTGATAGGTTAAAACCCGGACGAATCCGCCTTCGTGTGGCTCCTGTTTGCGGATAAGCGACACCCAAATAATTGAATTCCGTATACGGTCTTCTCCATCAGAAATATCGATGTTTAACTATACTTTAACGGAAGTCTTACTGCACCTGGCGATTTGCAACCCAACCACACCGCGTGTTCTCTAAAGTCAACTTTAAATTTCTATCCGCTGTGCCAAGCGTTGCATTCGGATCTCCGTAGCATAGTGTTCCGGGCGTTAGGCGTGAACTACCAAGCCCTAAGTACGAACCCAGCTCAAGCTGTCTCCAGTTGATGAATGTAAACAAGGTAGATACCGCGGTCCTGTTGAGACAGCCTTAGGCGGAGCAACGCTGATATATTAATTTCGGTAAGGGTCTACCTGACCAGAATGAAAACGTTTACTTCAAGATTAGCCGAAGTCTATGGAAGTTGCATACCGTACCCCAAATAAACTCGTGTTCCCTACAGTAAAATTTATTTGTTTTAAGGTGTGTTAAGCGCTACTTGCAGAGTTTAATAATAAAGGGTTTCTGATTTCAGCTGTGAACTACTAAGCTTCCAATCCTCTACAAGTCTGGCTATACTTAAATGATGACCCTAAGATAAGACGAACTTGCGAGCTTGCTGAGGAAATGCCGGGAGGAGCAAGGCACAGATTTATTAATATTTCGGGACATACTTTGCCTACGGATGACCGAGGTTTACCTGAACGTGTACCGAGGTCACAATATGTGTTGCATGTCGCAAAACAAGCACACCGCGTGCTCCCTGAAATCAACTTTAATATTGCTTTCCGCTGTCGTAAGTGTTACTCTTAGACCTTAGTAACATACTGTTCCGGGCGTTGGCGTTATACTACTAGGCATTGACTTACACCCCAGCTTCGTTTGCCTAAACCCCTAAGACTAAAACAATAGGTTTCTCGGTCCTGGTATGCCAGTGTTGAAAAGAGCCACACCAAATATTTTATATGCCGGTTACGGCCCTGGTTATCTGAATGATCCATTAATACTACAACTTGAACCAATATCTCAACAGGGGATGCGATTGGCAAACGAACCACTTAGCGTGCTCATTGAAGTTATATTGAATTGCATGCCGCTATGTCAATATTTGCTTCTGGAACTCAGTAGCACACTTTTTTGCTGCAGCCGTGAACTCCTGGGATCAAAGATAAACTTGACTAGGTTATCTCCTAATGTTGTGTCTTAACAAGTACGAACAGTCGGACGTGATGCGCCATTGTTAGAAGAAGCAACAGGCAAAATGTTTCATCCTGCATACCGTTCTTGCAACCTGAATGACCGTGTCTAACTAAAGGTGAAACTAGGATTCCACATAAGCCATTAATCGCAAACTAAACACAGAGCAAGGGTCATAAATGCAACCTTGATTTGCTATCCGATGTGTTAAACGCTGTTTGCTTGTTTCAGAGGCACAGTTATTTGGCGTCAACCGTGAATTTATGGATCCTGAGTTCCAACCTTGCTCAGGCTATCTCAACATGAGAAGTACAAACTAGGACGAAACGGCGGTCTAGGTTCGCCCGTTGAGTGAGGAGCAGCATTTAAACCTTTCCATTTAGGATAGCGTCATTGTGCTCGAAAAGACTGGAGTTAAACTCAACCTGAACCAAGATCTCCATGAAATGGTAAATCGCAAAACAACTACACTGAGTTTGCCCTGAGTTCAAATTTGAATTGCTTTACGCTATGCAAGACGTTGCTTGCGGCTCGCAGCAGCACAGTGTTTCGGACGTCAGACGTAAACTGCTAGGCTCAGAGTTCCAACACAACTCAGGTTATTTTCACCTGATTAGTCCAAACCATAATAACAGTCGACGTGGTGTGCCAGTGTTGGAAAGAGCTGCAAACAAATATTTCCATTGCGGATACGGCACCAACGGTTTTAATTACCTAGGGTTAACAAAACGTGACTCAAACGCTTAACAGTGTTGCGAGTCGCAAATTCATCGCCCAACCAATATCCTAAGCACAACATGTAATTGCTTTCCGTTGTGCCACGTGTTTCTCGCTGATATCAGTGGCATATTTTTTGGGCTGTAGCGGTGCACTACTAGTTTCTACGTTACACCCTAATCAGATATCACCAACTGTGGGGCCTAAGCATAAAAGAAAACACGTTTGTTCTGCCCCATTGTTAAAAGAAGTAACCGCAAATATTTCCATTCCTGATACTGTTCTTGCATTCGGTATAACCAAGGTTTAACACAACGTAAAACGAGGTCTTTAAATGAGTTGCTAATCGCAGCCCAACCACACAGCGTGTGCCTTACCTTCAAGTTTTTACCTTTGCGATATGCCAAAATTTGCTAGTGGATTTCAGTAGCACAGCCTTCCTGGTGTCAGCCGTAAACTGCTAGGCTCTGAGCTCCAACCCATCTACAGCTATCTCTGCTGGATGTGTTCAAAGCAGGACACAACCACGGCCGTATTGTGCCTTATTTCCAGGAGCAGCGCCCAAATATTTCTACTCCCTATCCTGTCCTTAAAATCGGAACTTGTGAGGAAAACTTTAAGATAAAACCTGGTCGCAATAGTAGTTGCCGGTCGTAACAGCTAAATACAGCTATTTGTATAAATTCAACTTTAAGCCGCTTTTTGCTTTGCAAAGCGTTGCTCGCAGATTTCTGTCAGCCGTAAACTACTAGGCCCTGATTTCCAACTTGGCTCAGGCTACCCACCTGATCATTCCAAAACAGAATGAAACCGCGGTGGGGGTAAGAAATTGTAGGGTGGTCCAACACCCAGATACGTTTATTTCGGGAACTGTCTTCTCGAGCAGAATGAATGAGGAATACCTCAATGTAAAATTATGTCTTATTTAAGATTGCGAGCCATAAACCAACGACACAACCTATTCCCAACAGGCAGCAATGAATTGCATTTCCTTCTGCTATGCGTTGCTCGCAGATCACATTAGCATACTTTACTGTGCGTTAGTCGTAAACTAATAAACTTGTCCTCTAAACCAGCTCAGGCTAACTCAACCTGATGAGTCTAAAGCAAGACCAAACCACACAGACCTAAAAGACCGGTTTTATCCATGTGTACCTCACCCTACCACAAGTTGGCGCTTTAGCTGTTTAATCCGCTTAAACCGGTGACATGAATTTTGACAAGGTACACTGTGAAGGACACCATCGACCGGGTTGGTTGTGTCCAATGCACGAATACTGCTGACAGAGCAATGTGTTCATTAGACTTATAGCCATTTTCACTAACGTGCCATTCAGAAGAAGGGTGGATTTTTATGGGAGTTCAGCAGGAGCACTAAAGTAGTGTTCCCGATTTTTGTGTAATATGTCGGGGATTTGCTGCTATTGTGCACGGAAAATGTGCATTTCTTATTTGAAGACAATCTATACCGACTAGTGGATGGTGTAGCCATTTTAAGTCCGCTCGGCGCGGTATTAGCTGACATCTTAATGACGATGCATGAAATGAGATGTGAGCCGCACAACCATCAGATATGTTTATACAGGCGATTCGTATATGACACACAAATGATCCACACAAGTGGAGAAGCTGTTCCATCTCTCCTCACTGTGCTCGCTGACGCACACCCAAACACCCATTTTACCTTTGAACTGAAGGATAACCATTGGAACTAGAGAGCACATTCCAAAACGTATTGCCAAACTGTCGACACAACATGCAGCCTTACAAGAGAAAGCATTTGTGCTACCAACATCATCTATCTCCAGACATCTACCCGAAACAGGTCAGCAAGTTTCACCTAGGTCAATATTTACAGGTATCTACCAAAATGAAATTCCTAAACTTTTGAGGTTTGTCGAAGCGGTGGCACTTAACCGGCATCACGATATACTTTGTGTGCAGAAAGAATTAACAGCATCGATAAAGCTTCCTTGAAACTTATAAATCTAAAACCAAACTCATTGATCTGTTATTCTTGCATCTACGTACTTTTATTTGTGACCAGTTTCAGACCTACCATTTACTGTCACGTGCATCATATTTATGTTGTTATTTTGCTACTGGGCTGATAACGCGAAGTGGTTCCACCTCGCGATGGTATTCTTCTCGTTGTCTTATTGAAAACCGCTTATTTGTGTGCCAGAGTTGGGATCGGCAACACTTAAATAGTCTCCTTTCGGTTGCAGTCCTGGCGAACAAAATGAACTAGGTGTTCCTCAACGGAAAATAATTCCTTAAAGTTTTTGCTATTTATTACCCAGCCACACAGCGCGTGCCCTTAATTCAACTTAGGATTACATTGAGGAAAGTAAACTTTGCTCGTGGGTCCCAGTAGCATAGTAATCCCAGCGTCAAACGTGAACAGCCAGGATCTGATTGCATCCCAGCTCAAGCTGTCACCACCTAATTTTGCTAAACGAGGACAAAACCGCGGTTTCGGTTGGCAGGTGTTAAAAGAAACAACACTTTGCGTTTCTCCATAGTTTAACCGACGAAATAAAATAAATCAATTGTATTTACCTGGAATAGGATTGGAAGTAATATCAAGTAAAATAGTAAGTGGCTGAATGCGTCATCCAACCGAATGTTAAATAGGCTTGCGTGAGTGCAGAAACAACTAATTAAGAAGATAGCGTTCCATGGTAGACACACACGAATAAACAAAATTTTCTACTTTATGCTAAACGGGTGTCCACGTTTGCTAATTTCAAGAGATGGCCACTAAGCCTAGCGTTACTGCTGCGTTGCAGTGAAGAGCGATACACATACTTTGGATTATGTAAAATCAAATACGCAATACTCAAATCGTCTCGTGGCTGTCGCTACCGTCCGGTGAATCATCTCAAACGTCTCAGCCTCTGTTTGCATGAAAAGTGGCGCATTTCAATGATGCATTTAGTTGCCGGAAATTGAGGTTAGTCCAGTGAAATATAGCCGTGCTTTTGCCATGGCTGCTAAGCTTGAATAGCGTATTGCTTATGCAGGCAAACGCATTCGGGTATGTGTCTGAAAATGGAAGCACCTATTTGTTCTGACATCTGTTGTAGCAAATCCACATGCCGGTTACTCGTTTTCGTTGCCTTTGCGGGTTGTTCGTAACAACCAAAGATATCGTGAACACGCGCGCCATATCCGCGTTCCACGGAGGTCCGCTGCACTACTTGCGTTCCTAGCGTGCGGGAATAGGTACTATAGTGTAGTACGGAGAGCAAATGATTTGTCTAAGTTTAACTTTATCAGCTTCCGGATATCATCGTATATCTAGCGATTTTAATGCATGGCCAGTAACTATTTGGATTGTAGACGAACAACATTGTACCCCACTAGTTTTACCCCGCTTTCTGACCAACTGTAACTCCAAACCCATTTAATACGATTGCCGTTTGCTCTTACTGAGCAGTATTACTTTGATGTTGTTGCAGGCAGTGTGCTTCAGCCTAAACCTTTTTGAATCCGGTTAGTTCATATAAACGTATCTTCACAGTCAGACTTTTTGCCCAAGGAGCTATGAAACTTGAGTTTTCTGAACATTCACTCTCGCTCTTGCGAAATCAATGAGTATCTTGAAAACTTTTAGCATTGTTGTAATCGTATGAGACAGTTGCTTACTGTCATCGGACAGGATGCTTGCTCACTTTTAATGAACCTGCCATTCCTTGACCTGCAAAGTTCGAGTTCCAATGACCCACTAAAATCGCGGCTATCGAATCAAGGCTAAGTATCAAAATGTGAAGCAGCTTAACAGGATAAATTTCACACGCTTATTCGAAAGGCTAATAACGGTATTCTTGTTTTAACTAGCAAATTCCGTCGTAAACTGTTCCCTGCGAACTTGGCGACCAGTTGCTTATCCAAATTTGAGATTGAATGGTCGTCAAAGGGAATCATTCCAGCGTGCAACAGAAATTATTAGTTATTCCCGATGCATGTTTTCAATCCCTCGATGCATGCTGGGAGTAACTGAAATATGTGCTAGAGCCTGCCAACTTATACCATTCCGGCAGTAAGTTGCAACTGGAAACCAGCGGCCGCTGCAACTTAAGGTGCGTGCAACCCCTCATTGCATACTGGCTATCGAAATTTTGACTGCATAGTTCCAATCGCATTATATGTACCGCCGGAGCGAGTATAAAAGGCAGCGCACCCAGGACGTGAACTAAGACATCGCGTCTGACAATTCGGTACGTTACAGCTAAGCTACACTCGGCTTACGTCCGTCCCGTATACGTTAACTCAAATATCTCCTGTCAAAAAAGTCAAAGGAAAGGTTGCAAATATTAAATAATTCCTTAAGCCTTTTCAAGTTTGTATATGTTTTTACGCTTCATAACAGAATTTCAGCATATACTTTCACAGAATTTTGCGTAGTTTATTTGCTAAAGAAGTTAGCCTAATTGCTCCTACCAATCCCAACCGCAAAGAAGGGCGTGAATAGCTTAATAGGCGCTGTGTTGCAAAACATCTACCTTTGTAGTATTGCTATCTGATGGCAGCGGGAAAAAATACATACCAAATTGCTTAAGGGTAATTATCGTCAAGTAATGGTAAATGAAGTAAAACCGATTTTACGTGGTATGTTTTGCGTCGCTGCCGTGGATGATGAAGGTCCCTGTCTGTTCGAAAAGATGTAGCTGATAATAATGGCAGCGATAAAGCTCTGGAATAACTGGCATTGTAAATATTTTTAAGAAGTTGCAGTGTAAAAATAAGCCTTTTATGAAGTGAACTACCTGAAGGAACGAGTGCCAAATGGGGAACATTCTGTTAAGCAATGTACATCAAGTGGGACAAATTTGAATGCTGTTAAAAATGGAAAGTAAATAGGTGATAGGGATATTTTTTAACTACAATGTACTACCACTGTGAGCAGGACTTCTGAACTGAGATTATATGGTGGATCACTTAGTAGCATTGTATGAAACCGAAAATTTCTAATAAGTGTGGCGATAAGGCATGGAATAGAAAAGGACCAGTGGGTAATAAGGATGATACCCAACACGAGCTGAATAATGAAATGCTGCCTTGTAATATGAATACTGTAAAATAAAGCTGATGGTTAATGCATATTCCGGCGGGTGGTTCCCATCGTATACATTTGCAAAATGTAGTAAAAGCTGTATATCTGAGGGTTGCTACTGAAACTGCCGTATGCTGCAGCGGTGATTTGAAGTTATAAAGCATCCATAAATATCAATAAGTGATGGGTAAGATGTAATCGACCAAAATGCAGGATAAACGTAAGTTATGTGCGCAAATCAAGTGCACGAAAAAGCAGAACAGGTTGATACCTTACATATTGAAAGGATATTTTGTGTAGATCTTCGGTTCTGATCATTTGCATGGCATCTGTGCAGCTGCACATATTGTGTACGAGTAGTCGTATTGAACTGGATGAATCGCGCGGTAATATACGAAATGGAATTTTATGGAATCGTTTCTTTAACTGGTGAGTGGCTATATACGTCTATGCATTATTTCATGAACAGCTTGAATGCGCAGATTGCGTAGATTTACAGAGCCAGATATGCAGTCCTGAGGATTATAAATGAAGAAGGGATGAAAGAGCTGTGGTTTGTACGTTCCCCACAGAAATTGCCGTTAATGCTGTCCATGTTTTAGCTACGCCACCGGAAGAACTAGCTACCAAGAAGTGCGCTGCTTTCGTACGTCTGCCGTAGCAACCGACCAGTATCTTCGGTGTCGTATTCCCGTCGATATTTACCGGGTGACATACCTGCTCCAAGTCAGCAGCCCTAACTGACTGTACTGCCGAAGAAATTGCGCTAATTGGCAGCATGCTCACCGCAGAGAATGCTTTAAAACAGCTTGTGTTACAATCATAGGCAGACCACGTTATGTCTACCGTTCGTTGTGCCTCAGCTGTTCCTTCACCCCATAAGTCTTGTTTAACACAACAGAGCAACGCCTTTACTGCCCGTTTCTAGTCACGTATTACAAAACCCTAGGAGGAACTATAATGGAATCATTGGAACACGGTGGAAAAGCTATATGTTCTCAAACACCCTGCATTAGGCACGATTTAGTCACTTGGGGGAAGAAATAGCCCACATAATAGCACGACATACGCATTCATGAACAACCAAACCAGTTGCCTGTTTTACTTTAAGGATCGACACTGTTCCATCACCTTCTTCAAAGACACAGGTGAGGAAGTAAACATCATCCCTTCTTACACGAACGAGCAAAATTAAAGTCCCACTTGCAAATATTCAACATTTTAGCTTTTTAATCACTACATCATATCGGGGATATTCTTTCAGCTTTATGTTCCTG
>OX104060.1:528780-611515 GCA_944474145.2 Dicrocoelium dendriticum
ACCTGTTGAACTTGATGTTCAAATAATTTTGGCGCGGATAATAATTCTAAGCATTTTGGTTTAATAATGACAGGTCTCCGAATCCATATTATGGTGCAGTTGTAAAGTGGTTCTCGCTATTACAAACGATCTTCACCTTATGGCTGTGTTGTTCGGTATCAACATTTATATATACAGCTTACTTCTTTGTATTTACTACTACTACTGTTACTGTTACTATTATCACTGCTATCACTACTACTACTACTCTTACTTCTACTATTATTACTGCTACTACGATACGAATTACCACTGATACTACTACTACTATTACTACTACTACCCGTTGCCAACTGTCGCTGCGCGCAACTGTACAGCACCGCTTAAAATGTGCAAACTAGAACTAAAATACTCTTGGTGGAATATCTCTGGATTGGAGCACTATCTTAAAATATAGACATTTGGTGGATGGATGTGAGATAATGTGTATTCTTGTGCGTAACTGTTTGTTTATTGCTTGGTCTCACCGAGTCATGATGGATAAAGCTCAAATGCTGTTTTGACTTCGTTGCGTGGAATAGGTTAATTATGTTCAAGTGGGGCGTACGTGAGGTATTGCTGCTTCTTATCTTCAAGGAAATAAAGGTTCATTCATGAATCTTTATCGAAGGTTGTAAAGGGACCTAGCTTTTGTAAAATGCCAATACAGGCAATCGATAGAATATCACATCCGTATTGGAATTAGCAAATAAGTTTAAATACAGATTTAAGAACTTCAGCATTCAACCAAGTTTTGGTAACTGCCAATTATGCTGGTCGCTCCAAAGAACAAAAGCAGCAACGACTATTACATTTGTACATGAAATTAAAACACACAAAGAAAACACGAAGCTTTGAGAGAACAATTGTTTTCCATTAATTATGCGTCAGGTTTATACATTAATATACCTTGGGGTAATGTTTGTTGCCTTCGATAGTATAACAAAAAAACCATTGGTCACAAAATTTAAATTTGTGATCATGGTGGTAGTCACCTGATCAAATGACTGAAGTCAGGTAGAGTTGCGGAGTACCATTACTCCCTTCCCGTCTGTTGGTCGGCCAAGGAAATTGCAGTGTTTATATAATCCTCTTATGGTCACACAAGTCCGGGTTTGTCAGACGTAGCATGCTACTTCAGCAGGGGCAAGTTTGCTTCATGTTACACGTCGGTCATACTTTAGTGGTATTTTATAGAGAATCTGAAAGGCTGTTCCTTTGCATATTTTTCTAGGGGTCTGTGTTGATAAGGTGGTTCGTATACACGCCGCAGTTTGTCTTATCCTTGCGGTTGTAGAGTCTATCTAGGTGGTGTTCCTTAATTATGTTACCTAGATGGCTGGTCATCCGTCCAATTTACCTGGCTTTGCACTGGCGAGTGAACGGGTAGCTTAACATTGATTGGAGATGATTGGGAATTCGATCTTTGAACCTCGAAACTAGTAATGGTCTACTCGTAAAAACAACTTTTAGCTGAGCCGCACTAAAAGTCTTTTGCAGCTTTGCAGTAGCCGACGCGTGCACGTCTCAGCCGCGCTATTTCCTTTGAATGTAAGATTTAGATAAAGCCGAAATTTTTCAACGGTTTGTTTTGATAACTGGTATGCATCGCTTCATATGGGTCTCGATAAATCGCTCCAGAAATCAATTTTCTAGAGACGTTTCTTTGACTCGTACGACTTCGGCTTGTATGGTATCCGCTGCAGATATTTTATGCTAGATCGGTTAGTGTTCGCACCAGTGTTCCTATTTGGCTGAGTGGGCGAAACCATGAAAGATCGTGCATTGTCCTGTCCAAAATGGTTTCCCGTGTACTTTTATTTGGATTGATCCATTGGTTCTCCTGATAAGACTTGCATCCTAAAAATTCATTTGGTTGTTGTTTTCTTTCTCAGCTGTAACTGCAACATTAGGCTGCGCATTTTTGAAAAGGTTGATTATATCATGGGTTTGATGGTCTGATCAATTACAAAACATATCATCAACATAAAGCCAGTAACACTTTAGACCTTAGATGATCTGTTTTCTAGCATTCCCATATAAATATCCGCTAACAAGGAACAATCAGAGATCCAAATGCAACGCCATCAATCTATCTATAAAATTCGCAATTTAATTGAAATTACAGTTTTATACGCACATCTGAGTGTCAGTTGTTTCAGTTGGTTGCTTCGTATACCGATTTTTATACCATGTTGGTCAATGTACGAGCACAGGTAGTTAACTGTTTCTATCAGAGGCACATTGGTAAAAAATGAGACAAAGTCTAAGGAAAACATCCAATGCTTTCGGACATTCATATATCGAATTTCGTCGAGGAAATGGAATGTATCTGCCAGTCTATGAGGAGCACTCATTTACCTGATGGGGTTCAGCAGTTTCGTCAGCCATTGCGCAATTTTATGATACGGCAAATTCCTCATATTTAGTATCGGTCTCATTAGTGTGTGAGGTTTAAGTATTTTGTGAGGCCATAAAGGTGAGGAGTAGTGGAGAATATGGGACGTAGTCGGTCGGACGTTAATTTAGTGATGGCGTTGTCGCTCATTATTTATTTCAAACATTTGGGGGCCAACCCTGTCGTCTTCCCATTCATAACATGCAAGACAGTGGAGGATGAGCCGCGCTATATCGCAGTTAGATATCACACATGGCGGTCCGCTGCCGTCGCCCATGGCTCAGTGACATAAGTCGATGACTCGCATGAGTAACGTGGTGGTATCCATTCCGGAAGCATTCGGCAGGTGCGTGCTACTGACGAGTCCCAATAGGAGGAAACGCCCGTCTAGCGTTTTCCTGGATGTGTGGTGGCTGCCTGAATGTGTCTAACCGCGACGAACATACAAGCACTTTAACTTCCGTGGCCGACCATCTGACGGGAAGGAAGTGATGTTACTTCGCAACTCCACCCGACTTCAGTCATGTGATCTGATGTCTGTGGTTATGATCAATTGTTTCTTTGTCATACTAACAATTGGGACGAATCTCACCCTAATGTATATTATTGTATGAGCCTAGCGAACAATTATTTGAAAACAATTGTCCGCTTAAAGCCACATGTTTTGTTTATCTTCCTGAACTTGACCTAACAAATGGGTATTCCGCTTGACATAAATTTTAGACGTTGATAAGGGATGAAGGCAGTCCAAGGTAGAAAGCACCGCAAGTAATACGCATATCTGGAGATGCAGAATTCACGCGAGCATTAGTACCGACAGCTGGGAGATTATCCACAATAATTTGTTTGCCACTAACATAACCGGGCGGCAGCCTTGTTTGGTGTGTAGAATGCTCAGTGCCAGCTGGTAACCGTTTGCTGCACATCCTACAGATATCTAACTTAATGGTGTCCTGTTTCTGTGCTACATGGTTGGCGACATCCGGTTTCGGATCTGCCTGTCACTGTGGCAAGCCACAGGACGCCTGCGCCTACAGAAGGACCATGGATGGCTTGCGCTGCACCACCCACAGCTCCAACCACACACCCCATATCCAGTGTAAACCCGAAGGAATAAGACCGGGAGGCATGCGGATGGGAACCACGTTTCATCAACGGAGCCGGCCCACACACCTTCACAGGCAAACACAAGCACACTGTATTTGGGGAATCAAGCGCACACAAGGCGGTGGCTGGACCGTAGTCCGCTCCACACTGACTGCATGGAACCACTCTTCGAGCCTAACGCGGCCACAAGGACCGTGCACCCCGTCCCCTCCAGCAACGACCAACTGTCTCCTGGAGCCAGTATGGACGAGGTAGTGGGTAATAGACAGGTGGGCACCTTGTCAACATGCACATCAAGCGCAGCCACACCAAGGATATCAAACAACAGCCAAACACTTGAGAGAGAGAAAAAGAAAAAGAGAAAGAGAAAAACTCGATTAATGCATAAGGAAACGGTGACACAAACCTTAATTAAATAGCATACGTAATAAGTTGTTTACAAACAAATCCTAGCGAAGTGCACGAGGTCAGGAAGTATAGTTCACGGAATGCCACGAACACAAAAATGTTATGGAAATCCAATACAATTGGCTGAAGTGATGTGCGCAAGTTAATGGAATAGAGTACAGGGAGATATTTATATGAGAAATAAAAGCATTAAGGTACAAACTGTAAACCCACCACCTAAAATAAAGATACTTAGCATGCAAGCACGCGGTTAGTAAATCGAATTCGGCGTGCCTACAAACGCTGCGCCAGCTCGTCGTAATTCTCTGCAGGACCCGTCGTCACTTCTGTAGTGGCCCCAAATAGCACAGCGCATGGCCCACCACATTTATATGAGAAAGAAAGGCATTAGGAGAGAACCGAAAACCCACCACCTGAAATAAAGAGACTTAGCATGCAAGCACGCGGTTAGTAAAACGAATTCAGCGTGACTACAAACGCTGCGCCAGTGCTGCCTACGTTCACTGCGGGACCCGTCGTCGCTTCGGCAGTGGTCCCGAGTGACCTCTCTCATGGCTCACTAGGCCTGCCTGACTAAGGCACTCGCGACCGCATGTTCTACAGCACAGTGTGCTGATTAGATCGCGCCACGCACGCCGATCAACCGCCTTCGATTCCCATGATCTGCAATCAAGATGAGAACGTGTGAGGCTCACTTTGAGCATGTCCTGGTAACGTAACTTTGGTTTCCCCACGTGCCGCTTCCCTATACTCAGCTGACCGTATGAGAGTTGTTTCGGTATCCGCGTCGAATCCATACGGCTCACATGACCGATCCATCTCAGGTGTCTCAATAAAAGTATGCAGTCCACTGCATACATCCCACTTCGGCGCAACACTTCCGTGTCTGCAACTCTGGCGCCCCAGCCGATCCGCAGAATTCGTCGCAGACACTGCTGATGGAACCGCTCGAGATATCGCACATCCCGACATTACATCGTCCACGTTTCACTGCCGTATAGAAGAACGGACAGTACCATGGATTTGTACACCATCAGCTTCGTGCCAATGCTAAGCTGATGGTTGTTCCACACTCGGTACTCAAGCTTCCCGAATGCCGCTGCCGCCTTCGACACGCGATTACGCAACTCAACGTGTAGCTGTGCTACATACTGACGAGATTACACACCGGATCTGCTTGTTCACTTGTATCCTTCCCTATGTGGTCGAGTGTTCATCGTTTTTACTGATACTTAAAGTGCAATTGTTTGGCGCAACTTGTGCCCCATTTCGAGCACATTTCTCGTCATGGTTTCGGATTGTGTTGTTGATTTCCTCATTTGTATACCATATAATTTGTTAAAACTGCGAATAAGGTATTTTTGATAATATGCTTCACACCATGCATATATAGATTTTGACAAGCTACCATAGCTGGGCTAGAAATGATTCAGTCCAATATGGCTGCCTGTTTTGTTGATCAGATTCCTCAATCGGTTCAGAGAGTAATGCACATGGATTGACGGGGTCACCCCATGTGGTTGAAGTTGGCGGCACTCACGACGAAATCAGGGTCTAGGCAAACACGTAAAAGCCCTTCACATACGAAGCAGTTTACCATAGGCATGTGACTGAAATTCTGTCTTGCCTGTAATCTGGATCTAGGACACCATGGAAAAACGATTATTTTAAATATTCATCTCATCGATAATAATTTTCGTTATACATGCACTTCTGACGTTTTGCGAATGTTCAAATGGAGTGCAGTTCACAGACCTGTGGGTAACAGCAGAACGGCATCCCAGTTATCTTATGAATGTTTAGTTACTTTGCGTAACCGTGTTTTACCGTGTGATACGAATTTGGATAATACACGAGGTGTATCATATTATCTGGTTATGCTAGGAACCCTAGTGCTTGAGATTTGCAGAAGTTAATGTTTTACCAAGTTCTCCTCCTTTTACTGCATATTAGGGCGTATAATATTCTGAGAATTATGGTGTTTTAAGTATGTTTTGGAACGTGTAGGTAGCTTACTTATTTGATCTGGCAATCTTATGGTTCGTGAGATATTACTGGTAGCCTCAACTGCATTAAATTTGAAAGCAGTCGTTGCAATAATGTTGCGTGCATAGCTGATGTCGGTGAGTAAAATGCCGTGCATGTTGTCAGTCCTTCAGGTAAGATTACGAACAATCTAATCAACATCGCCCACAAGATAAACGAACAAACCACCTTTCAGGTTCTCTGCAGAATACCACCCCGACGTAAACACTGAGTAAGAGCAAGCATACTTGCTACCGCCGTGGCAGTATACCTACGCTTTACAGACCCGGACCTGTGTGACCAAAAGAAGATAGTATATACACTGAAACTTCCATGGCCGACTACCTGACAAGAAGGAAATGACGACCCTCTGCAACCTCACATGCCTTCAATTATGTGATCAGATGACTGCCATCATGAACACAAGTTATATATTCTGTTTAGCTGATTCCATCTTATACTAACGGTTGCAGTTGACTTTATCCTACAATTTATTAACGCATAAGTCTCACGAATGATTAATATAATACAATATGTTGTCTAAAGCTTCGTGTATTTGTTCTCTTGCCTAATGTTAAGTGAGTAGAACGAAGGACACTGATAACATGTTGAAATTCACTTCACTGAATGTACACATTGAGATTGCATGGGTAGCTTTTTCAGGTTATTTAACATTTGCGAAGTAATATCTACTTGAATACAGGCGTGCTTATCGAACTGGCATGTCTGCACCGCGTACTTTACGCTCGGCTGCTTTCAGTGGAGGAACAAATTGCAACTCTCTATGTATTGCTGGTTCTGTTCTGGTTGATAGTCTCTGGTTACGACACCAGTTAGTTGCAACTAATTACAGCTACTTGGTGAGGATTTATACTAAATTCGCAGAGCAGCCAAGGCAGGTAGTTAGGTCTTGTAGGATCATGGTTAATCAGGAAGACTTGTACAGTTGTGGTAAACCAGGAAATACAGGTTTGGTCTGATGAATACGCACTTAATAAAAGCATAGTAAGAAGATCATGGCCTGATAACGTAGTTCGGTCAAATAGGCAACTTAAGGAGATATGGTGTATAACTATTGTATACTCATTTTAACAAAGCAGTAAAACTTTCACGATGGAAAACATCTGTTATTATTCTGTGACACAAAAATGGCACCACCCACTATTTTAAAAACTTTCGTCCATTCAAGCACTTACCCATTGTATCCAGAATAATGGAAAGGATAAGGAAAGATGAACTATTTATATTCTTGAACAAAGCTGACATCATTAGCAATTCGCAACGAGGCTTTATGTAAGCTCGATCCTGCGAAACATGAAAGATATAATTTTAAATCACACAACAGCTGCCACATACAACGGAAATAGTGTTGTAATCCCTTTCCAGAATATGGAAAATGCTATTGATAGATTGCCTTATAGAGGGTTACTGAACAAAATGAAGACTATAGGTATTGAAGAACTGATGTTTTTTGTTGTCTTCATGTCTAATTGTTAGACAGCAGGTGGCGCGAATGGTCGATCACTTCTCTAAAACGGAAGCAATCGCTGGTGCAGTGATTCAAGGGAGTGTTCTTGGTCCTCTTCTTTTCCTTATATATATTAACGGCAGTTCGCGACTTAGACGTGCGATATTTAGTCACGCTTAACGTTTCTAAAGATGTCACTTTTAATTTTCGAAAGCCATGAAGAACATCGATTACATCTTTCGTAATTGTACATCAGGAAATCTCGCGTATCACTATCCAAAACATACTTATTGCCATATATAGAACACTGTTCATTGGCCCAATCTTATCTGCGGAACTCTTCCCAGGATGCTATTAAGATGGTCTAGAGACACTTACGAAAATGATAGGTGGATATTCGTCGAAGTCGACGTACGGAGATCGATGTGATAAACTTGGATTTGACCCAGTTTGGCTTCAGAGAATGGAGCTGAACTTATGTTTTCTTTACAGAACCATAAACCGTCAACCTCGCAAGCTTGATAACGGTGTTCACATATCTTTAAATGGCAGATATCCCATTATTAAAAGACGATAAACGTCATGATTCTAAAATGTACTACAAGAAGCAGAGAACCTTCCCAACCCAATAATCAACAATTTGGAACAACTATCCAAATATTATCAGAACATGCTATACAATTTACAATATTAGACTTTGATTAATAAGCAGTTAAACATCATTATCACAATCCCTAGATAATGAATTTGAAAACGGTATCGATGGTGCCTGGATCCATTTTTGAAACGCGCACATTTCGGACAACAGAGCATTTCATTTCATTTTTTCGTGTCCCAAACATTTGTCATATGATTGTGAAGAATCCTGCTTCATTTATGGACAAAATATAACAGAACGATTCAGATTAGTTTGTGTTACCTAAGTTGAATTTGCGCCCATATTTATTTCTGAAAATGTGTTAATGAAATGGAATGGAAAGTTTGTACCATTATTTGAGCTGTTTCTTCTACGAAACGGCTTCCCCTTGTGGTTCAGTGTGTATAAAGGAAAAGAAACGAAAAGAAACTTTTAAGATTTTTAATATATTAGTTTCCGAATACTTCTTATTACGAAATATGCTAAATGTTACCCTTGTCCAGATGTAAAAACGTGAAGGCGAAATCTCACCTTGGTAATATATATGGTCGCGCAACTCCTATGGGTTTACAACATTTTGTGTTGTAACGTTGTCAGTGCAGGTATGTTGATTATCAGATTTGCAGAATCTAGTACACGTAAGAAGTAGATGCTAATGTGCGGCGCAGTCGGTGCGTAGATCTAACCTACGCACATTAAAATACAGCTTCTGACTTGTGTTGATTGCAATTACAGACGCCAAACGAATAGACAATTGAAGTCTCTTAAATTGCGATGGGTTACTCTGACCAAGTGTGGTTAAATGAAGATGAAGGAAAATGATATTCTTACTTTCGTGCAGATATGGAGATTTTCAGGTTTGCCGACTCCAGAAGACGCAACATATAACTGTTCATGTGAGTAGCAGTCAGTGCGTAGATTCAACACGAACACTTCGAAAGACTTATCATGAGTACCGTTGATTTTGAATGTAACAGCGTTGCACTGGCTCTATTTGCTTAAATCAAGATGGAAGCGAAGACAAACCGCACCTATGCAATAGATGTAGATTCAGGAAACTCGTGGACATGCAAGTTGTTTGTGGTTCCGTTTTCTGGTTGAATGAAAAGGTTAGAAAACAAAAACGTCGCATTTGTAATTGAGTTAATTACACGACACGTGTTGATATGTACTGTTTTGCGTTGTTCTATTTTCTGATTACAGAAAATGGTTAGCGAAGAAATACCTCACCTATGTAAAATATTTGATTTCTAAACACTTGTGGGTAAACAAAATACTTTGTTGTTTTGTTGTGTATGCAGATTTGGAGAAGGGCGTTTTTGCTGACTCTAGAACACACAATAGATAAGTATTTATGTGAGAAACAGTTGGTGCGTAGATCAACCGGCACGCTTCAAATGACTGTCCCTTTGTTTTTTGTTGGTTTTAATTGTAAAAACCAAAATAGGGAATTTCAGTCTCTTAGCTTGACATGGCGTCGCAATAGGAATCATCGGAACGAGAGCATTGAGGATATTATCACTTTTAAAATGTTCGGTTAAGATTGCCGCCTGTACGACGTTGTTGATTAATTATGTTACTACCAGTCGCGTGACGATACAGACTTTTGGCTGGTTTTTATTTAGCGACATGAAAATTGTTGCACCCTTTTTCAATACAATACGTGTGACGGCCTCCCCGGCAGCTCGAGTGAATACAACAATTCTGTTGGATTTACGAAACGCTTTAGCTGCTTCCAAGACATTGTCGACGGACTTACATGCGACTGCATCGCTTGGGAGGCTAAATTGAATAAACATATTTAATTTATCGACGTCCTCGTTTTTGGCCGTACGTTTTGGCCGTACGAATATCTAATTTATTCAGCCAATCGTGCTTCGGATAATTCCTTCTTATATTTGGAAATACGTTGTCAATTAGTTCTTCTTCTGGTGTCACATACTTGCCGGAGTTATGAGAAAATGAAAGTCTTCTAAAGGTCGGACAAACGGACAACTTTCCGATCCTGATATCCAGTAGTTCAAGTGAGAATACCTCAGCTGAGTAATGGTGTTGAAGCTTGACACTAACATTTACTGTTAATTTTAACGTGTTAACGTGACGCTACAAAGAAGAGTATTTTAGACAAGCATATCTTTTTTCCGTTAGCGTAGTTTGAGGAATTGCAGAAAACGTTTGTTTGGAATGACCCGCATGCAAAAACAATGCGTTCCAAAATACTCAACTGTTTCCTCACAAATCTTGCGACGATGGTTCAAGTGCATCCAACGAGATTTTGTGCGTCGTTGTGCATTCACCTCAAACAATAAGTTGGCAATTGCGAAATACTTTTCCCATGCGGGGCAATTTAGGAATGTTACATGTGGATGTTTCAATAAATTGCATGTCCAAAGGCAAGTTCAAAGCGGAATGAGCTGTTCTTCCACCACATATCAATGTCGCAGCTAATAAGGAGCGACAGAGAACTAAAGCTATGACAATTCGCTATATAATTGCAGCAAAAAGCAATCGATGTAGGAAACTTTACCAGTATCTCCAGGTGCATGTAAAATAGGTTGGACAAACCGTGTCATTGACACTTTGCATTATTTGATTGTAATTGCATTTTTGCTCATTGATAATCAAGGCTTGTTGAATTGCGCGTACGAAGAAAGATTGCCCTGGTTGTACTTTATTTTCTGGCGCAAGTCGGCATCAAACGAAGCGGCAGCAGACTGAATGGTTGATAGCATTTCCAAATGAATTAGTGCTTTGTTAGCGATTTCTAAGCAAAAATCTTCAATCATTATCAAAATTTCATTTTAAAGAATATTTAAAATTTCCATTTTCCTCCCGACCCTTTCCTTGGTTATTCGACGACAAATATCTTCTTCCAGAAGGGATTGATATTTCTCCGGGAGCTCTGATGTAGAAGACGATCGAGCATTCAAAAGGATTGCAAAAATTGCCAATTTGATTAGGAATTGACGTGTTGCTAGCCTCGATAATGCATAAATCTCAGTGTTGGTCGTGTTTCCATAAATTCAAAGCTTGTGTTATACTGCGGAAAGTGGCGTTGACAATTCTCAATTGCTGGAAAGGCCTAGAACAGAGTATATTGACACCAAGTTGCGAAGAAAAAGCTTTCACTCTGATTGAGATGCACGTTGTACAATCTGCCTATTGCAGTTTCCTTAAAGGTGGCAGGTTGTCCGTCGATTTGCACTTCTCCTTCGCATCTTGCGAATGATTTTCTATTAATATTCCAAGTGTAATACGTAAGGTACGACGGCATAAAACAGTTGTTTTACGAAAGCGTCTTGCTGACGTAACGTGAAGAATGCAGTTTACGTTATAGCCAGTTTATTCATGGCCATTTGTTGAACATTTGCAGCTGTGAAATAAACTCGTTGTTTGTTCTGCAGGTGTAACGCTAGGTGAACGACTGCTGGACTTCGTTCATGTATCAGAAATTGTAGAATGTGCCATACAGCTTCAATGCTCTTAATGTACCTTCTAGTATGTTACTTGGCAACTTCGTCTATATTTATACTCAGAGCCATTACACTTCTGTTAGGTTTCAAAAAAGAACAGTCGTTTTGCTGCACTTGTTCAAGTACTGACATATCATTTTAATAGTTTTGACCGAGTTACAGTTTCTCGCATTTTTATCTGCTACATATCTCAATGATATTAAAGTCAAATATGAAAAACCCACCTGCTATCGAATTGTATGTCACCATTTTGTATTTGTATTATAAGTAGGTTACCGACATTTCTGTGACTGTTGGATAACAATACTTTGGGATATCGCGTTGAGAAGTTTCTCTATGAAGCATGCTGTTTTTGGATTCCGTGAATCCTATGTTTCAGGTAGCATATTTTGCTCATAGCTTTCTACTAGTCCTTATGGGCGTCATGATCGGGTATTTCAGCGGATATTACATGGTCGATATCGTTAGAAGTGATTTTGTTGTATAGCTATATCAGCGTATGTGCCATTTCAATGACTACCTCTAACAAGGCACCGACCCAAACTCCTCCATTTTTACTACGAAGTTCCTCATCGATTTCAGCTTCTGTCTAAAAATAATGTGCTGTGATGCCAGTCGTTATCCAACGGCAACCGAACAGCGAGTAAATGTTGTATATTGTCCGAACTTGTGTTGCAAGTAAATGCAATGAATATGTTAGAACGCCTGTATGGAGGAACATACGCAATTGCGTCTTGAGCGTACGCATACATATGACGCTGACTGCCTCTACATAAAGTTGACAAAATCGGGAGTATCCCGTCATTAACAAATCCATCTCTTAAATGAATGTATTCTTCAGGGCGAAGCTTGATCTGATTCATGCGGGTGAATAACAAACGTCCTGTGTCGATCTTTAGTGCATTTGACGATGTATTGCTGAAACAAATGACGACATTTCGAAATATGATTATCATTGTCTCGAATGATTATTTAGTGTGAATCAAAGTTCACTGCACGGCATATCTTATGTGTTTCTGCGACAATGACTGGATAAATCATTTTGAAGTTGAAGTGATATCCAACAGCACCATCGCGTTTTGATAAGTTGTTGAAGAGCACCGTAGTATCACGAATTTTTGACAAGCTTTATCAGCTAATCGCTTCTTTGAAGCAAAGCAGTATATATTGTTTGGAATTGATTCCCGTCTGTAACAATTGCAACTTCTGATAACAAATTGAAAAGAGGAACGCTGGTAGGCGGACGCCTTTCTTATTGTCTCATCAGTACCAAAACAATAACCAGCAATTTGAGTATATTATTCTTATATTATTCTTATCATATTAAATTATATTAAAGGGTGTTACCAAATAAACCAATTAATTGAGATAGCGGCGATGATCCTAGAACCATTGAAACCGAAGGTAAACACTAATGATAATAACATATCCGATGAAGAAGGTCGACAAACTGAGTGAGTCAGACAGCTAAACGGAGGTGGGCGTGACGGATTCGAAAACTGAACTAAGATTAGCCGATATACGTGTGTGATTCGCCGTATGTTTAACTGTAGAAAAAAAGGAAGCTCACTGACTCAAAAGAGTTGTTAGTTATGGGTGTGAGCGCGTAATTTATTTCGAGGGGTTTCGCTTGCCAACCTTGCTGCAGTTTTCGTCGACTTGACATTGCCGAATAAAGGATCGTCCATGAAAGGCTGGGTTCTGCTGTGTGGTGTAAGTGAATGCAAATGCAGAACCAACTGGCGACGCTTAGATGCTGTTTGGATCAACAGAGCCTATTCGCAAGCTTGCTCCATTAAACACGGATAAACGAAAATTGGCGAGTAATTGGAGTCTATCAAGGACCATGTAATTGGATTTCTGCATCTAAGTAGTTTGGACAAGCAAAAGATGGCGTATGGCTTAGCCATGTTTAGACAAGCAACCGGGGATGACGCGCCAAGTAATAAAAACAGTGCAACACAACAAATGTAATCATGAGTTCAGAGAGGTTTGGAAACAATCGGTTGGTGCAGTAGTTTGGCAACGTTTCGCCTTTAACATAAAGGCTTCGTCAGACCAGGTGAATCTGTGTGCAATTACAATGGGATTTTATAGCGAACAGGGGCGATAACCGCGTTACCCAAATCGTGAGCCACGATTCATTACAGGAACAGTTCAGGATGTCACCTTGGGTGGTTCAATCACAGTGGGAATAGTCCAAGTGTTCCTTTGTGCGTCATGACACTGACGGATAAGCCCGTAGTGTTGACGATGGGAGTCGGTTTGCTCTTTTCAAGCTGATCCACGCATCAATGCTCGTCAAGCTGGTCGGCTTAAGACCGCCCGCCACGCATTAGGGATTTCTACCTCCTCCATTCTATTCACGCAGTAGTCAGATTTGGCAATTTCCAACGCCTCGGCAATCAACCGCTGAGTGGTTGATCGGATACCCTTCCTAATGACCTCTACGTGTTCGAGGTCTATCTGGTGACCTGTGTCTAATGCATGCACAGCTACGGTCGAGTCTCTTAATATTGCCTGATATTCAAACTAGTTTCTTGGTAGTCTTGCAATGCGTCTCCTATGCTCAGAAATTCGTGTGCGTAATTCTCTCGCTGTCTGGCCTATATACACATGTGCACAGTCCTCACATATAATCTTATAAACACAGTTATTCGTCCTATTTTTGGGAGCGGGTCCTTCAGGTGTACAAGTGCCGATGGTAACGTTTGACCTCGGTGAAAAAACACCCTGATATTTTCTTTGTTTAATACCCTCCGAATTGCCTCCGAAGTGCATTCATTGTACGGAATTGCGACCGTCCCTATCCATTTAGCTGGGGGTCTTGACTGCCGGTATAGCACATTATGCAATTGGCGTTTAACTAGCAGCCTTGGGATGTCAAATTGAAACAATGGCAGGATGCAAAGAAAAGACAAATGCGTAAGTTCAAGCGTTTAATATCTGTGCATCCTAATGCTACCCTTCATACTGTCAGTTCCAGATCTGTTAGTACATATTGTTATGGTTTTAATATAACAGATAGGGTTTTGAATGTAACGGAATGTAGATTGTTGGAGAAATGTTTGACATTTACCATTAATAAATCTTAGATATATGCGGAAGAGATTATCCCAAGCATTGAGAGCGCGGTGACAAAGATGCCCGCTTCGAAGGCAGAGAATATTCGGGCACACTTAGTAAATATCATTAAGTTTCAGCAACCGGATGAGGCAAATGTTCCGCAAACGAAACCTATCGCATTACATTCCCTAAAGGAAGATCGCAGCATTGTACATACGAAGGCTGACAAGTGCAAAACCCTAGCTGTAATGAATAGGTCAGAATACTTGGAAGAATTGGGACAACATTTGGAGACGGGTCCATATAGAGTAGTTAGTGATAAGACCGTGGCGTCAGTAATGAATAAGAGTAAAACGGAGGTTGGTAACTAATAAAGAACCGTGAAGGACGATTTAGGGGTGGGCAAGTGATACAATCTATGCCCAAAATCGAATTTACCTCCGAGGATTTATGGTTTGCCAAACGTTCACAAACCCGAAGTTCCCGTACGGCCTATAGTCAACGGTATAGGCTCCCCAACCCATGAACTTGCAAGATACTTCGCAAGGCTATTGCAGCCTCTAACAGGGCGAACGAGTACATTCCTGAAAAACTCTTATGATTTTGCTCAAAAGCTAGCAAATCTCCGAATTGAGTCAGATGAGTTAATGGTCAGCTTCGATGTCACATCACTGTTCACAAATGTATCTAAAGAGGAGGCGCTAGTAATATCGAGACGTCGTCTAAATGAAGATTTCACTTTGAATGATCGGACGAAACTAACAGTTAGCCAGATAATCAAAGGTTTGACAGTGTGTCTTAACATGTCTTACTTCGTTTTTCATTCGATGCTTTATAGTAAGAAACGATGTCTGGCCATGGGATCGCAAATATCCCCGGTACTGGCGAAACAATATATGGAGGAATTCGAGAACAGGGCGTTAACAAACAACATTAACTCACCCAAAGTTTGGTGGCGTTATGTATACGATACCTTTGTACTTGTTAAACGGGATAAAAAGGACGTGTTACTTGATCACTTAAACTCCAATAATGAGAGAATACAGTTTACTATTGAGCTAGAATCTGGTAGCGGCACAATACCGTTTCTTGACTACCTGGTTCACAGGAATGGGTGTAATTTACTGACGAAATATATCGCATGCCAACGAATACTGGCGGCGCACTCTACTACAACTCGGGTCATCCGAAACCGGTTTACGCTGGGATAGTCTTCGCGCGTTTCTACAGAGCACAAACTTTGCGCACAATGGAGGAGGACAAAAGGCTGCGCGAAAAGTGGCAATGGGCAAACTATTAGAAAGTGGTTACCCAAGACTGCTAGTTAAACGCCAATTGCATAATGTGCTATACCGGCAGTCAAGACCCCCAGCTAAATGGATAGGGACGGTCGCAATTCCGTACAATGAATGCACTTCGGAGGCAATTCGGAGGGTATTAAACAAAGAAAATATCAGGGTGTTTTTTCACCGAGGTCGAACGTTACCATCGGCACTTGTACACCTGAAGGACCCGCTCCCAAAAATAGGACGAATAACTGTGTTTATAAGATTATATGTGAGGACTGTGCACATGTGTATATAGGCCAGACGGCGAGAGAATTACGCACACGAATTTCTGAGCATAGGAGACGCATTGCAAGACTACCAAGAAACGAGTTTGAATATCAGGCAAAATTAAGAGACTCGATCGTAGCTGTGCATGCATTAGACACAGGTCACCAGATAGACCTCGAACACGTAGAGGTCATTAGGAAGGGTATCCAATCAACCACTCAGCGGTTGATTGCCGAGGCGTTGGAAATTGCCAAATCTGACTACTGCGTGAATAGAATGGAGGAGGTAGAAATCCCTAATGCGTGGCGGGCGGTCTTAAGCCGACCAGCTTGACGAGCATTGATGCGTGGATCAGATTGAAAAGAGCAAACCGACTCCCATCGTCAACACTATGGGCTTATCCGTCAGTGTCATGATGCACAAAGGAACACTTGGACTATTCCCACTGTGATTGAACCACCCAAGGTGACATCCTGAACTGTTCCTGTAATGAATCGTGGCTCACGATTTGGGTAACGCGGTTATCGCCCCTGTTCGCTATAAAATCCCAAACCAATTGCACACTGATTCACCTGGTCTGACGAAGCCTTTATGTTAAAGGCGAAACGTTGCCAAACTATTATACCAAACCGATTGTTTCCAAACCTCTTGAACTTATAACTACTCGATCGGTGCCAAGTCTCTTAAGGTTTTGTAAACCAACGTAAGCATTATATTTTTAATCTTTTCACAAATCTACTAAGAGTACTTACAAGCTCTTTGCCTTTTTCACTTAACAAATGTTCAAATAATCCGTTTAATCGTGCGTTGCTCTTGAATATTTCTGCCCGATCCTGAAATTTTCTAGTGCATGGGAGGCAGTCTCATGCGCGATCGGATTGTTCTAGGCTTCAATGAGGAAAGTAAAACAAAGCGTCTTGTGCAACGACGAAACTTATCACTCCAGCAAAGCATCGATTTCTGTAAAGTTGATTCCTCTAACACCTCTCAGTAACAGCAAATTAAACCCGCAACTAATGCAGAATTGTGTGCCGTTTCTGGATGCGACGCAGTAAAGGCTTCTTAAGAGAAACCGGGAAGTTGCAACTTTTGCGCAGCATGGCGCCGGAGCTTTTGCAAACAGTGTACGGTATGCGAACGGAAATGCGCCAAATGTAAATAAGAACCAAATTGCTCTTTACTACCAAACAACCCATGTGAGTGCGATCATTCTTGACAAGTACCCGGGAGATGCAGAACATCCAATCGGCAACGTGTATACGAGGGTACCGCGAAAATGTGTCTACGCTAATCTGTTGATCGTAGGCAAAGCATTACGATCCCAGTTGGACACAACTTCCGCAATGAAGCTGGTCCTTACCCTGGTGCGATGGTTTGTGTGCCTCAGTGATCCATTGCACTATGCTGGGTGGTGCCTTTTTGCACCTTCAGAGCCAGTCATACCAGATTGACCAATGGTTAGATGCCAGACAAAATCTGCCTTCCAGTCCTTCAGGTTAGCGGTTAAAACGGGCTCCTTGTAGAGCAAGGCCAAATCCACTGCCTTGCGGTCAGGCTTTTGAACCAAAGGCTTTGGTTGAGAACCATAATCCTTCTCCTGTCATGGCCTGGCCAACCTGACAGTATATTGCGCTCGCTATTCTATGAAACTTTTCACAAACAATTTCCTGATGATCTGGCCACATCAGCGGTTAAACAACGGTGCCCTATCTGCTGCATCCAGTTGGGTGAATTAGGCTATAGATGCTACTGCTCAAGCCTTCCCTTATCGTCCCGTTCCAGGTTCCATTTTATCTCCCTGTTTTCCATCCCTACTTCTCGGCCCTCCCCACCTTGCTTCAATTGTCGCTTGTCTTTAAGTTTCAACTCACACGTGAACGCGGAGCTTCATTTCTGCCCTGTCAACAGGCCCATGTCCAAGCAAGCGGTTAAGCTCAGATCATCGACTTCCATTTGGTGCTCTCGATCCTCTTTCAAATTGCCATGCCTCAATTTGCTCACATTGCTTCAGATCGGTCCACAGGCGGCACTTACCCAAACATTAAAGACCATCTCAGTAGATATCTGCCTCTTATCGAAGACCCGCTTGCAAGACCCGAGCTCTGTGCTCACTCTGCGATCCCCACTAGCTTACACCATCAAGAATTTCTCATTGCGCCTATCCGGTGATGAGGCAACTTCGAGTACTGGCCAAGCCGGTGTTGGCATTGCCCTGAGTCCCCGGGCTGAAGCTGCTCTGGTTGATTGCATCCCAATAAGTAACTGTTTATTTAACGTCCGATTGGCTGGTTCGTTCAAATCTTCATAGCCGCACGGAAATAAGTGTGTATTCATTATTGCGGCTTAAGCACCCACAAACTCTATCGATGACTCGGTCAAATATGACTTCTATCCTTAAATGAATAAGCTTCTTCTCCACAGAAAAAGCTCGGACACTGTCATGCTGGCTATGGATCTGAACGCTGAAGTTGGAAAATTATCCTGCGATGAACTGCATCTGGGCGGCCAACATGGTGTAGGCTCCCATAATGATAAGGGTAAGCGGTTACTTCATTTCTGTGGGAATGCTTGCTCATTTCTTGCTGGCACTGCCTATACAGCTTCCGCCGGAGAGTGATTTGGTGCCCACAAGCATCGAACAAGGTAGGGAAGCAAATCAATCACATTGCGATAAGTCACTGATGGAGAGGCTGCGCTTAAGAATGTCACTCGATTTGGAGCACATTTGTGGACACTGACTATGCACTTGTATGTGCTGACCTGCGGATGCGTTTTGGAAAACGCCCACGACGACGTTGTGAGCGCATTGACACCAGCCAACTGACGAAGCCAGCTGTTCTGAATGTCTACCAAAGTACCCTGTCATGCGAGTGGAATAAGAACTCACTGTATTCAATTGAAGCTCATTGGTTTCATAGTTACTAGACCTTACTAGCAGCAGGTAATTTCTCGTGTGATAAGTCTAATCGCCAACATAAACATTAGGTCTCTTCGCATTAGCTGGAACTTATCGATGCTCGCAGACATATTCCGGCTGGAAGGGAGCACAATGAAACTCGCAATGAGCTTCGGGCAAAACTCCGTCCCAGCATGATGACAGACCGCGTATCTTGGTTGTCTCATTGTGCATCAGAAATGGAAATGGCCGCTGCCATTTTTATTTATCGTACGTTCGTCCGGCTGATACAGGAAACAGGCAGCAGGGGACTTGGTGTTAGTGAAACTATACGTGACGAGAGTAGACAGCCTATCCACAACTTGTTAAAACGTTTAGAGCGTGGGGCTGAGCACTTAAAATGGCAATTTATGCGTTCGACATTGTTAAATTTTTCGTCGGCCATTGGTCGTCCTGATTCGTGAATTGTCCATTTGGATCCACTCTTTAGCTTAGAAGTCGAAAGTGAGATCGGTACGTTAAAAATATATAAAGACGCGGGACCAGATGACATTCCTCCAACCCTCCTCGAATTCAGCAGTCCTGCTCCTGTTGATGATTTATACGAGTTACAAGCGAAACGGTGGGAGCAGGAAATTGTATTAACTGATAGGAGCTGCTCCGTCATTGTCCCAATTGTCAAGGGAGGCTCACGATGGAAAAGCGGCAACCGTACATGAATAAACCTGACCTCAATAACTTCAATATTGCATGCCTCTGTCATCGTTCACATATTGACTGACACTCTTGAAAGCCGTATTCGTTATGAGCACGCTGGGTTTCGTAGAGGTCGTTGCTGCATTGACCACATCTTCACTTTGCGTCAGTTGTTGGAGCACCGTCACATATATTGGCGGCCCACCGTTGTCTTGTTCTACGATATTAAATGTGCATTCGGTTTGTTGGATAGACGTGCAGTTTCGGACTGTCTCCTCAGGAAAGGTTTACCTGAGAAATATGTAAATATTATTCGATCATTATACACGCAGTGCAGGTAGAGTGAGTGCTTGCGTCAAGCTGTCTTCGCCCTTTAATATCTCCAGCTTTGTGAGCGATGTATGCCTGCTTTCCCCTTTATTCTTCAACTTCGCTATTGATGAAGTCATGGAATTCGCATTTACAGGACACGACCTAGAAGGTGTGGATTGGCTCCGAGGAGAACGACGTCTTGACCTGGAATATGCTAATGATACTGTCCTAACCTGTGACAGCTCACAAACTTGCCAAGCGGCACTGGACAGATTAGCACTGACTGTCCGTTACTTACGGCTGTTCTTCGCACCCTCGAAGTGCAAAACGTTCCTCCAAGTTTGGTTTGGTACGCCTATTACGCTGACTCTTGGTGGGGATCCGCTAGAATTCGTTCAAAAACTAAACTACCCCTAAGTTGCATCAGGACCCGTGGGATTGATGATGAACCGCATAGCCAAAGATCGAGGCGCGTTTATTAAACTTCCTCATTTGTAGCGCCTGCGCGACATAACTCTCGCCCTGAAGAGTAGAGTGTACAATGTAGATACTCTCGACCCTAAAATACGGTTGTGAAACCTGGCTCCTTAGATCAATAGACATAAAGAGGATAGTTACTTTCGACCACCGGTGCCTTCACAATTTAGCTCACATCTGGTGGGAACACCGAGTAAGCAACGAGCGTGATCAACGCCTTGTTTATGACACAGGAAATATAACTGAACCGCACAGTACCGTTATTTCAGGCACCAGGATCCAATGGCTCGGTCACGTGTTGCGTATGCCAGTACACCGGCTCCTGCGATGTGCGGTGTTTGCGCACCCGGGGTGGGGATGGAAGACGAGTAGGGGTGGCCAAGCGATAAATTGGTCGAGAGGAGTGAAGGCCCTTACTTCTGAGCTGGCCTCGGTTGGAGCGTCTCGGCTCCCTGGTTGGGACCTGGAAGACAATGAACACGTTTGCCTGGATACGCTTGCTGATCATCATCATCATCATCATCATTATACGCGTTAGCTAGAGGTGGGAGACAATTCAGCTACTGTGCTGCAACTTGCTGACGTGGATGGGAGCCTATCTCACTGGCTTCCGTATGGTGAATTTCTTTGTCCCACCCCATCCCTCTTAACCTCCCTCTCCAAACGCAATCTCACTATTTAGCCTTATTTAATTTTGCATGGTAATTGATTTGCTGCATAATAGCCGGCTAATAGCTTACCAATACCATGCTTATCCATTACCGCCAGCTCAGCTAACTTGCACCTGTTGCATATTTTTCTCCTTTTTTCTTCTATGCATTGCGGCACAGTAGCTGAGATGTTTCACAACTCTAGCTAAGGTGTATAATGAAGATGATGAGTTAGACACAGGTGCAATTATCAACAGTCCACAAAGGAAGCACTCTCCCGGAGTTTGAATTTGTTCCAATCAAGATTGCCCGCGTATGTGGAATCGTTCCAGACTTTATTCGAAGAGCTCAGCTACAATCAAAGTGGTTAACTCAAAAAACGGAGCTGCATATCGACTGGAGTTTGCGATCGGGAATGAGCAGCTAACACCGATTCTCGTCATTGCTTTGATTCCGTCTCTCGGTTTTGTTTATTTTAATCACGATAGGTTTGTGCATATTTACCAAGGAGCTTCGATATTTGTGAAAACTATCCAACTTTGTTTATCCCAGGTTTTGGAAAATTTGACGGAACTGATCACTTGTCTATAGATCCTTTGATATGACCAACTGCGCTACAAGCCTGAAGTGTTCCATTTGCACTGCGTGACAGCTCCTTCACAGAATTGAGCAAATTATTGAGCGAAAATGTTTTGGCCAAATTCGACGACTTAACCAACTGGGTTAGTCGGGTTGCAATCATTACGAAGAAGACAGGTGAACTGCTTGCGTGTGTTGACCCAAAATCGTGGAATGATGCATTATGTAGAGTGCATAATACGCTGCTCACTCTAGAATACAGTTTTTTGCGGTTGGCCAAAGTTAAGTGTTTTACGACGGTAAACCGCTCTTTGACATTCTGGTACGTGATTCTAAATGATGGATCTAGTTTTCTTACTAACTTAGCATCACCGTTCTGTCGTTATCGTTGGCTGCTTTGCTCTTTAGTTTGTATGTGTCGAGTGAACGTTTTCCAAAACGACTGGCGCAAGCGGTAGACGATTTAGATGGTGTAACAACAGTGCATTCCAGGATTTGACGAGCAAGTAACAATTCGTGCATTGCCCAATCAGCCCATACCACAGTCAGTCAAATGAAAAGGCGGAGTCAGCAGTGAAGCAATCCAAACGACTGTTATCAAAGCTAGAGCACCTGGCGAGTACACGTACCTCATGCTACTGGAGCATTGCGATATTCCTTCACATAATATCGGCTGAGCCCAGTGAAGCAACTATATAGCCGACAGACTGGAACAATGCTACTGGCATCTGCTACACTTTTGCGCCTAGATTCGCTACAAAAAGAGCAATTACAAAACAATGCGAGACCACGAATGACCACTCAGAAACGGTATTATGACCGCGGTGCATAGGCATTACCTGAGCTAATGGTGGGGAGAGGAATTGTGGATTCAACCATTACCCAATAGTCAAGAGTAATGGAATCAGGGTTTGGTGAATGAGAAGGTTGGTGTCAGAACATACGAAAAAAATTGTAGGAGGGAACACTCTCAGAAAAAATTGATTGCGTTTCAGATGGCATTGGAGACCACAATGTAGATAGGAACTGGTGTGTTAGATGGCGTACGGTAAGGAGAATACGGCCGCAGTAACCGCGAAGACGAACTAAGGAGGTAATGTGTCGGGTTGGTTAGCAAGACTAAGAAAATGTTAGGTGGTGACGGTAGTGTTAGATCCGAGTGAGAAAATAGATAAACCCAGCAAGTCAAACGGAGTCAATTACTGTACCCGAAATGTCCGATATTCGTGTCAGTGATTCATCGTTTGGTTAAATGAAACAAAAGAGAAACCTCGTCGCCTCAGAAGCTCAGTTAGTTGTGGATATGATGGTGCAATGTATATCGAGGAGTCCGACTTTTCAGATATACCATACTTTTCGCGGAGTTGACTTTGCTGAATAAAAGAGTGTCACTGAACTATTAAGTTATGCAACATCAAACATTGGTTGTTTATGCACACTTAGAACAAGTCTTAGATGGCTTATCGCCACGGACTAGGTAAACCGCGGAAAGCGTGAATTGGGATGAGATAATACTATCCGAAACGCGGAGCAAGGGTCAATCAGAAGACGGATCAAAAACCTAGATCTGCTTATTGATTATGCTGGCAGCTTGTGTGCACTCGGAATGTTAGGTATTGCATGGCTAGTCTCACGCTGAACCTAATTGGGCAAGTGTTCTATCACTCTAAAATTCAAAACCCGCTCAGCCCTGCCAATCAACTGACTCCGCAGTTGCAATCAAATTAAAAAATATAGTGTGATTTGGCGATCATGGGTTCATCTTCCTTTACCGATGCTTGGGACGGTTTCCGGGTTCTGTTGCTCACCACCTTATCTGCAGCTCGGTAGGTTCGCTGAATGGCAAAGCTTAAGCGCTTGGTAGTTTTCATTGTGGCGGCATTACTTATAAATGGTTGCTCCAGGATACATTATTCTTCGGTACTGACAACACCCCTTCTTTTGGCCGTTTGATCTGGCTTTGCATCCTGATGAAGCTTTTGGGATACTGCCCTCTATTAGCTTTCCCGTTGTTTCTCCTTCACCTAAGTCAGATAATCGCGGGAGCAAATACGTCTAGCACGAGTCAGTAAGCTTTTCATCAGTGTACTTTTTGGCCCATCGGTGTGAAAATTTCAGAGTGTAGATATTGACCGGATCATATTGGTTTCCGGTAGACAGACCACTACACAAGACCAGTATCCCCTCGGCTCATGAGATTGTCAAGATGCAGCAGACAGCCATTCTTCTTGAATTGATCAGTAACTTATAAGTTTACATCGCTGTTATTAAGACGGAGCAGGAAGCGCTCAATTGGCAACCTCGAAGAAACGAACACGATGACATCAGCAACATTTCGTTTATAGTAACGAAGTTGATAGACATTTGGCCATAGAATTGAAGACTGGTAGCTCAGGTTGTTCAGATGGCTGTTGAACTGTTCGCTGAGCTTGGCAATTTTGTTGCAAACGTTTCGTCAACAATCGAGGTGACGTCATCAGTGCGTAGTCGAGTGGCGTGCAATAGCGTAGAGTGGCGTAGAGGAGCCTCGGTGAGAGTGCGCTGAGCGTGGTGTGCGTGCGTTTTTATGCCGTCGTGGTTGTCCGTGGATCAGAGCAATCCTATTCGTTAGGACTTCGATCCGTGTTCATCGTGCTTAATGGGCAGATGACCTTTGACCTCACCTCCTTTGTCCGTTTGCTCATGCGAGCGAGTCGGCCGACAGTTCGGGTTGTCTAGTCACCCGTTCCACCGGATTCAATCGATCGAGTTGTCGGCCGTTCGTCAGTAGCGTGGCGTATACTGCGTCAAAATCGATGTGCCGATTGCTTGCATGCGTTGTAGAGTACCGGGCTTCCAAAACTTTTCTCTCGTGTTTTGTACTTCCATGTGATAGGATCTTTACACTCTCCAGATCGAGATGGTGACCTAATTGATCTCCATGCGCAGAAACCAATGAGTGTGAATCGTGCCTTCTGACGACCGCCTTGTGTTCGGTGATTCGTGTACAAAGTTTTCTTCCAGTTTGTCCGACGTAGGTTTTTTCGCAATCACTGCATTTTAGCTGCTAGATGACATTGCATTGGTCGGCTTCATTGACATTTCCTTTGGGTCGTGAGATCGATTTCCTTAGGGTGGCACTTGGCTTGTGAGCCACAGAGATTCCATGTGATTGCAGCAATCTTCCTGTTAGTTCGGAGACGTTCTTGATGTAGGGCAGCACTATCCGTTTGTTGGGTTGATCAGATGATTACCGCTGTTGCTGAGGCATTCGTTTCTTTAAGCTTCTTTTGATGAAACTTCTCGGATACCCGTTGTTTCTAAACACTCGATATAGGTGATGATCTTCCTGTTTCTGCGATTCGGCTGTGCTGCAGTGCGTCTTTGCTCTCTTGAACAAGGTTTGAATGCAGCTCTTCTTGTGATTCATCTGGTGATTGCTGTAGTAGTTTAATATCTGATCCGTATGCGTTTTCTTCCGATATACGTACGTTTCCATTGATCCATCTCTATTCCTAGTGACCAGTACATCCACTTATGAATTTCTGTAGCAATATAATGAAGAAATCCGCCATTATGAGATAGGACCCATAAACATTTACTGGTTGGCCTCACACTTACCGCATTCCAAATGCTGCTCGGCGTAGATCTCACTTTGTACATTGGCTTCTGTCCTTGCCTGTCTGCCCTTATTATTTTCTTTTTTTCTGTGTTCAATATTTTATTTGCTACACTTAGGCAACCGGGTTGCCTAGCTTTAGAAGGTTTCAGTTTACTTCGTTTCACTGCAGAGAGCCACGGCTATCCTATCCGTCCAGAAATGGGTACGGATCATCTGATTTCCAATTTTGTCGTGTCTTGGTTTAAAAACAGGTCAACCACTGTATTTTACATCATAATATTATAATGAAACAACTTATGTGACCTAGGGTTGTGTCACACCAACTCAACTTCTTTTGGACTTCACAATCTCTTAATTTTATCAAACTTGAACGCTCGCCATCTGATAGTGTCAATAATAGCAGATTGGTAGTATAAGAAGCCAGATCATATTACTTATATTATTATCATCTGGCTCTTCAATGTTTCATATTTATTTAACGCGGCCCGAAAGCTAACCGTGTGTCAGAGTGGCCTATGTCAATTCGGTTAGCCGGACTTCCGGCAAAGTTACCTAGTTGGAATAAAACAGTTTCCTAAAACTCTCTTTGGACTGCGCATCAAAGACAAGCTCCGGAAGGTGATTCCAGTCACTAACCGCATGCATGCATATAGCTAGATCTGACCGCACACGGCGTCTCGTCGACTTGAACAGCTTCCATATGTAACCATGTGTCATACGTTCAATATTCAGATAAAACAACCGCTGTAACTCGCTTCCAAGCTATCCTCTTTGGATGCGTAGATTGTAGATCAAATCGACGCGATGACGATCGTAATCCCGAGAGGAAAGATTTGATCGCTTTATTCTGAAGTACTTTGCTCATAGTGTAAGACTTCCGGCACGAGTTCTCATTTTTCGATAACTGAAAGCAACTATTGAGGAAGTTACAAGAACGCTTGCCAAATTTTATATATTCCGTGTAAACTGTTTTCTATATGTTTGGATAAGTCTTTGCAAGATATTGAAGCTTTCGTTGCTTTTACTGGTGATCATTTTATAGCCGTTTCTTACCCACCTTTATACTACTACTGTTTATTTCATCTTCTTCGGCTCACTACAAACCGGGACTTCTGAAGTTGCTTACATGGGTCGATGAAGTTGAACTGCATGTCAGAGGGAGTTTGAAGGATGCCTCATCGACGAAAGTCCCACTTCCGAGTTTCGGTCAGACCGCAGTGGTTCAGATCGAGGGGACATACGATAACGGAGGATATAACCTCTGCACAAACGGCTGCACTTCACCCTGAACAATATGCATGTGTGAAACTGACATGGATATAACTTAATGCATACTCCCCTATTTAATATGTATTGGGGACTAAATGCAAATAGCTGTTAATATTTTGATTGTTCCCTATGTAGGAATTGTCCCTCGCATCGGCAAGAAATGAAAGATTTATTTATTAAGTTATTTAATGCCCGATTATAAGCGCGTTACTGAAAGGGTGCCTAATTATTGCAAATGCAGTTTCCTGTTCATATCAGCAAATTTATTTTCCGTCTTTTTGATTTATCTTTACGGTCGACATTATGATATAAGCGTGCGTTGTTATAAAACGGCTGAAATAGTTTACCATATTGTTAAGGCAATGGATTCCATTATCGTCCGTATAAGGTGGCATCTCCCGAATTGCTTAAATTCTTCTTAGATTAACGCTAACTCATTCGGTTGTTAACAAACGCCCAAGAGAAATCATCTCGTCTTCCTGAAGATCAAATATTTCGCGTTAAACCTTGATGTTATTTTTGCTAACAACGCTGCTAGAGACTGTGTACACTAGCGTCATGTTTTTCTTCTGTCCAGCCATGGATCAATACATCGTCTGCTATGCATATTGTATCTTCTAAAGCTTCTACCGATTGCACCAATTATTTAAAAATATTTCAATCTACAAATTAAGCCAACAGTAAGTGCATCCAATGATAACGTTATCACGGTTTCTCAAAGGTGGTAAGAAAACTAAATTCCTTAATTAAACTACCTTCCAGAATTTGGAAGACAGAACTAACTGCCTAAAATATTTGGTTTAGTCTACTGCGGCATTGCGTTCCCTATGTTAGATAATACATATTTCTCTTTATACAAAGCCTCATTCAAAGGTTTCGGGTCAATAAACACGCACTGTTTGCTTGTCTTATTTGTAATAGTTGCGACCTGACTAACCCAGTTGATTAGCTGGTTGACATTGCCAATCACTCTTTTCGCGCATCGCAAATGAAACCCTCCAAGGCGGTAGCCCATTTGGTCGAATCAAACTAGCTCAAGACAAGTGAGCGTTTTCCTCATATTTTCCTAAAGCTGCGCTAAGCACATACGGATTCTAATCACTAATATCGGTTTTTCCCTGACAAACGTGCACAAAACGACCATGATTAAAAACATCAAAGCCAGAAGACTTGGTCGAATCATTGGAGAATCGGTATCAGCTAATTCTCAACGATCACAAACTTCAGTGGATGTGAAGCTCCATCTTTTGGGTTAACGACTTCAATTGCAGCTAAACGTTTGGAATAAATTCGGGAACCATTCCAGATTTTTAAGCAATCTTGATCAATCCGAATGAACACACCGGGACAGTGCTTACTTGGTAGAATATTGAGAGTAGCTCCTGTGTCTAACTGGAATCGTATGACTTTGACCTTGATCAAATGATTTGAGACGACATATTTTATGAAACGCTCAGAAGCACGTTGACAATTAAATCTTCTGCGTCAGTGTGTAACTTGCAACGAACAAGCTTACTAACAATGACTGAGTTTAGCAAAAAGGAAAATGGTACCTGTTTCCACATTTGGCGCCTTTTCCTCCCAACTCTGGTCATTGTTCGCTGGTACTCGTGTACCGCGCAACGTAGAATTTGCAAATATCCAGTCTAATGTTGCTAACCTCAGCTGTTTAGCCTACGGCATCGACCCACAGTGCTGTGTCAGTTGAAATTTACATTTGTTGGTATTGACAAATGATTGAGAGCCCACTGTTACAGATATCTACGCACTGCTGAAGCAATAAGTTGTGTTGCCGCGAAAGCTGTTCTGTCGTACGTTCATCATTGATTCATAGAATAACCTAAGCGAGTGAGACTTTCACCAATGCTATTAGAGAAATTACGGAATAGTGTAAAATCGTCAGCTCAATTATGCACGCATCGATGGATACATTTGTGCCTCCTGGATGTTATGTGATAGCTATTGACCACTCGCTGGTGTTAGCCATCCACCAACTGCCGCTGCCCTACGCACCTTCACTGAAGCCATTCTACACTTATTGGAAGACTGAGATCGACGGTTTCAATCGATTTACCATTAACGAAGACAGATCGCTGCCGCAAGATCCTTCTGTTGGAGCCAGTTGATCGGTTCTAAAAGTGGTTATACAATGGTTTTGCGCTCGATTTGTACCCCAAAAGCCTTGCGAACTTAGACCAGTGAAGCCATCTTGATTCAACAGAGATTATAGTCAATTGGATAGAACGGCGAAGTGTATTGTGGAATAAATTTCTCTTGTCTGGTTTTGCCGAAGATGACAAAGCATACAAAATGCAGTTGTGTCTATGGAAAAACGCAAAAGTGAGAAAGCATCTGCAGTTAAAAGATTGGTTTGCAACCTCAGCGAAGAGAGCCCCAAGAAGATTTTTGCTTACATGAATTTGCGCCTGATGCACGCAAGTAACGTAGCGAGGTTAGAGGGCACTGACAGACAGACTCTGTCCTCCAGGACTGATCGTGCGACCGTATTGCCGAAGGATATAGCACTCGTATTTAAATGTGGGCAACCGCCTATGCCGAGCTCGAGGTTTACGGCCCCTAATGAAATTGACCGCCTGGGTTGCGGTGCAGAATATGTCCCCAGTCCACTCGCTAGTCTTGACGGCATGAAACCTGCCTCAGCCGATGGACTTCACCCGCAAATTTACAAAGCCCAGTAGGGTCATCAATATTCCTGCCGTGATGGATCTCTTTAACGGATCGCTGTCCGAGCGACTGGAAATGCTCGGTAGTGTAAACGATTCCAAAATGCCATGACCCATGCAATGTAGCAATGTTCAAGCGGCAGGAACCAAGGAAAGTAAGTGGATCTTACCTACATTGATTTAAGTAAAGCTTTCACAAAAGTGAGCCATGAGTTTCGGTTCCATAAGCTGAGGATGTGTTGTGTTAGTGGCGCACTGTAACACTGGATCAGTGAATATTTTCTAGAGAGAATTGGGTGGGTACTAGTACATAAAAACGTAACGTACTGGTACACTCTACTAGGGGCCTACACAAAGAAACAGTACTGTGGCCTATTTTGTTTCTGATCCACATCAACCAAGTACCTCAGCTTATTCATTCATTCTGCGATTTGCTTGCAGGCGACCTGCATATTTTGAGAAATGCCGAGTCTCCCGGCGACTATGAAGCACCACTGCTTTACCTCCGCCGCATATCCTCACGAGTTCGTTTTGGGCGGTCAACCTAGCCAAATCCTTGTTTCAAACCTGGAGAGGGGTGGCAATGGGCCTGCGTTCAACCCAACCGCAACCCGCCGCATCTCACTATACCCTTTACGAATCAAGTCAATCCATAACAGGAGCAAGCTCTTCCTTAAGAATATTTGACTCAATCCACAAGCACATCAAGATGAGTCCAAGTTGGCGCACACGCACAAATATGTGCCCATCGTCTTGACCAAGTGCAACAGTGCAAGAGTACTCAGCGGTGCAGCGGTCATTCTGCGCTCAGCCAACCAACCACGTGATGCACACGCGGACATGAAAACAACACATATGCCCCTTCATTGTAGGACAAGTTGCGAACTAGCACGCGGCATCTATGGAGGGTTGATGAAGTATGGTAACTCCCACCCTTCACTTATGAGGCATCAAGACCTAAAACAAAGAACTGGGGGGCGGAGATATTCCATCCGCGTTCATAGTGCTCACTGTTGCGCACAGAGGACCGGAAATGAAATGTACTCCACAATGTGACAGTACCGATTGCCTTTAATGAATGTAGCTGCATGCCCAGAGAAGGAAGTTGGGAACACCGCTTGCAAGTTGACAGCAACGTAACGGTTGAATAGTGGACACCAGAAACCGGTAGTGAAACAAACGTTTCAAAATATGCTAAAACCACATTTGAAATATATGGTGTAATGGATTGGGACGGTAAGGATATTATAGGTAGAAGGAAGTTCCTTTTCCTTTCCGACGGCGCTAACCAAGGAATATGAAAAGAAGAGGACCAAGAACACTCCCTTGAATCACTGCACCAGCGATTGCTTCCGTTTTAGAGAAGTGATCGCCCATTCGCACCACCTGCTGTCTAACAATTAGACATGAAGACAACAAAAAACATCAGTTCCTCAATACCTATAGTCTTCAGTTTGTTCAGTAACCCTCTATAAGGCAATCTATCAATAGCATTTTCCATATTCTGGAAAGGGATTACAACACTATTTCCGTTGTATGTGGCAGCTGTTGTGTGATTTAAAATTATATCTTTCATGTTTCGCAGGATCGAGCTTACATAAAGCCTCGTTGCGAATTGCTAATGATGTCAGCTTTGTTCAAGAATATAAATAGTTCATCTTTCCTTATCCTTTCCATTATTCTGGATACAATGGGTATGTGCTTGATTGGACGAAAGTTTTTAAAATAGTGGGTGGTGCCATTTTTGTGTCACAGAATAATAACAGATGTTTTCCATCGTGAAAGTTTTACTGCTTTGTTAAAATGAGTATACAATAGTTATACACCATATCTCCTTAAGTTGCCTATTTGACCGAACTACGTTATCAGGCCATGATCTTCTTACTATGCTTTTACCAAGTGCGTATTCATCAGACCAAACCTGGATTTCCTGATTTACCACAACTGTTCAAGTCTTTCTGATTAACCATGATCCTACAAGACCTAACTACCTGCCTTGGCTGCTCTGCGAATTTAGTATAAATCCTCACCAAGTAGCTGTAATTAGTTGCAACTAACTGGTGTCGTAACCAGAGACTATCAACCAGAACAGAACCTGCAATACATAGGGGTTGCAATTTGTTCCTCCACTGAAAGCAGCCGAGCGTAAAGTACGCGGTGCAGACATGCCAGTTCGATAAGCACTCCTGTATTCAAGTAGATATTACTTCGCAAATGTTAAATAACCTGAAAAAGCTACCCATGCAATCTCAATGTGTACATTCAGTGAAGTGAATTTCAACATGTTATCAGTGTCCTTCGTTCTACTCACTTAACATTAGGCAAGAGAACAAATACACGAAGCTTTAGACAACATATTGTATTCTATTAATTATTCGTGAGACTTATGCGTTAATAAATTGTAGGATAAAGTCAACTGCAACCGTTAGTATAAGATGGAATCAGCTAAACAGAATATATAACTTGTGTTCAAGATGGCAGTCATCTGATCACATAATTGAAGGCATGTGAGGTTGCAGAGGGTCGTCATTTCCTTCTTGTCAGGTAGTCGGCCATGGAAGTTTCAGTGTATATACTATCTTCTTTTGGCCACACAGGTCCGGGTCTGTAAAGCCTAGGTATACTGCCACGGCGGTAGCAAGTATGATTGCTCTTACTCAGTGTTTACGTCTGGGTGGTATTCTGCAGAGAACCTGAAAGGCGGTTTGTTCGTTTATCTTGTGGGCGATGTTGATTAGATTGTTCGTAATCTTACCTGAAGGACTGACAACATGCACGGCATTTTACTCACCGACATCAGCTATGCACGCAACATTATTGCAACGACTGCTTTCAAATTTAATGCAGTTGAGGTTACCAATAATATCTCACGAACCATAAGATTGTCAGATCAAATAAGTAAGCTACCTACACGTTCCAAAATATACTTAAAACACCACGATTCTCAGAATATTATACGCCCTAATATGCAGTAAAAGGAGGAGAACTTGGTAAAACATTAACTTCTGCAAATCTCAAGCACTAGGGTTCCTAGCATAACCAGATAATATGATACACCTCGTGTATTATCCAAATTCGTATCACACGGTAAAACACGGTTACGCAAAGTAACTAAACATTCATAAGATAACTGGGATGCCGTTCTGCTGTTACCCACAGGTCTATGAACTGCACTCCATTTGAACATTTGCAAAACGTCAGAAGTGCATGTATAACGCAAATTATTATCGATGATATGAATATTTAAAATAATCGTTTTTCCATGGTGTCCTAGATCCAGATTACAGGCAAGACAGAATTTCAGTCACATGCCTATGGTAAACTGCTTCGTATGTGAAGGGCTTTTACGTGTTTGCCTAGACCCTGATTTCGTCGTGAGTGCCGCCAACTTCAACCACAGGGGGTGACCCCGTCAATCCATGTGCATTACTCTCTGAACCGATTGAGGAATCTGATCAACAAAACAGGCAGCCATATTGGACTGAATCATTTCTAGCCCAGCTATGGTAGCTTGTCAAAATCTATATATGCATGGTGTGAAGCATATTATCAAAAACACCTTATTCGCAGTTTTAACAAATTATATGCTATACAAATGAGGAAATCAACAACACAATCCGAAACCATGACGAGAAATGTGCTCGAAATGGGGCACAAGTTGCGCCAAACAATTGCATTGTAAGTATCAGTAAAAACGATGAACACTCGACCACATAGGGAAGGATACAAGTGAACAAGCAGATCCGGTGTGTAATCTCGTCAGTATGTAGCACAGCTACACGTTGAGTTGCGTAATCGCGTGTCGAAGGCGGCAGCGGCATTCGGGAAGCTTGAGTATCGAGTGTGGAACAACCATCAGCTTAGCATTGGCACGAAGCTGATGGTGTACAAATACATGGTACTGTCCGTTCTTCTATACGGCAGTGAAACGTGGACGATGTACCGTCGGGATGTGCGATATCTCGAGCGGTTCCATCAGCAGTGTCTGTGACGAATTCTGCGGATCGGCTGGGGCGCTAGAGTTGCAGACACGGAAGTGTTGCGCCGAAGTGGGATGTATGCAGTGGACTGCATACTTTTATTGAGACACCTGAGATGGATCGGTCATGTGAGCCGTATGGATTCGACGCGGATACCGAAACAACTCTCATACGGTCAGCTGAGTATAAGGAAGCGGCTCGTGGGGAAACCAAAGTTACGTTACCAGGACATGCTCAAAGTGAGCCTCACACGTTCTCATCTTGATTGCAGATCATGGGAATCGAAGGCGGTTGATCGGCGTGCGTGGCGCGATCTAATCAGCACACTGTGCTGTAGAACATGCGGTCGCGAGTGCCTGAGTCAGGCAGGCCTAGTGAGCCATGAGTGAGGTCACTCGGGACCACTGCCGAAGCGACGACGGGTCCCGCAGTGAACGTAGGCAGCACTAGCGCAGCGTTTGTAGTCACGCTGAATTCGATTTACTAACCGCGTGCTTGCATGCTAAGTCTCATTATTTCAGGTGGTGGGTTTTCGGTTCTCTCCTAATGCCTTTCTTTCTCATATAAATGTCTATTTGGGCCATGCGCTGTGCCATCTGGGGCCACTACAGAAGCGACGGCGGGTCCTGCAGAGAATTACGACGAGCCGGCGCAGCGTTTGTAGGCACGCTGAATTCGATTTACTAACCGCGTGCTTGCATGCTAAGTATCTTTATTTTAGGTGGTGGGTTTACAGTTTGTACCTTAATGCTTTTATTTCTCATATAAATATCTCCCTGTACTCTATTCCATTAACTTGCGCACATCACTTCAGCCAATTGTATTGGATTTCCATAACATTTTTGTGTTCGTGGCATTCCGTGAACTATACTTCCTGACCTCGTGCACTTCGCTAGGATTTGTTTGTAAACAACTTATTACGTATGCTATTTAATTAAGGTTTGTGTCACCGTTTCCTTATGCATTAATCGAGTTTTTCTCTTTCTCTTTTCTTTTTCTCTCTCTCAAGTGTTTGGCTGTTGTTTGATATCCTTGGTGTGGCTGCGCTTGATGTGCATGTTGACAAGGTGCCTACCTGTCTATTACCCACTACCTCGTCCATACTGGCTCCAGGAGACAGTTGGTCGTTGCTGGAGGGGACGGGGTGCACGGTCCTTGTGGCCGTGTTAGGCTCGAAGAGTGGTTCCATGCAGTCAGTGTGGAGCGGACTACGGTCCAGCCACCGCCTTGTGTGCGCTTGATTCCCGAATACAGTGTGCTTGTGTTTGCCTGTGAAGGAGTGTGGGCCGGCTCCGTTGATGAAACGTGGTTACCATCCGCATGCCTCCCGGTCTTATTCCTTCGGGTTTACACTGGATATGGGGTGTGTGGTTGGAGCTGTGGGTGGTGCAGCGCAAGCCATCCATGGTTCCTTCTGTAGGCGCAGGCGTCCTGTGGCTTGCCACAGTGACAGGCAGATCCGAAACCGGATGTCGCCAACCATGTAGCACAGAAACAGGACACCATTAAGTTAGATATCTGTAGAATGTGCAGCAAACGGTTACCAGCTGGCACTGCGCATTCTACACACCAAACAAGGCTGCCGCCCGGTTATGTAAGTGGCAAACAAATTATTGTGGATAATCTCCCAGCTGTCGGTACTAATGCTCGCGTGAATTCTGCATCTCCAGATATGCGTATTACTTGCGGTGCTTTCTACCTTGGACTGCCTTCATCCCTTATCAACGTCTAAAATTTATGTCAAGCGGAATACCCATTTGTTAGGTCAAGTTCAGGAAGATAAACAAAACATGTGGCTTTAAGCGGACAATTGTTTTCAAATAATTGTTCGTTAGGCTCATACAATAATATACATTAGGGTGAGATTCGTCCCAATTGTTAGTATGACAAAGAAACAATTGATCATAACCAAAGACATCTGATCACATGACTGAAGTCGGGTGGAGTTGCGAAGTACCATCACTTCCTTCCCGTCTGATGGTCGGCCACGGAAGTTGAAGTGCTTGTATGTTCGTCGCGGTTAAACACATTCAGGCAGCCACCACACATCCAGGAAAACGCTAGACGGGCGTTTCCTCCTATTGGGAATCGTCAGTAGCACGCACCTGCCGAATGCTGCCGGAATGGATACCACCACGTTACTCATGCGAGTCATCGACTTATGTCACTGAGCCATGGGCGACGGCAGCGGACCGCCATGTGTGATATCTAACTGCGATATAGCGCGGCTCATCCTCCACTGTCTTGCATGTTATGAATGGGAAGACGACAGGGTTGGCCCCCAGATGTTTGAAATAAATAATGAGCGACAACGCCATCACTAAATTAACGTCCGACCGACTACGTCCCATATTCTCCACTACTCCTCACCTTTATGGCCTCACAAAATACTTAAACCTCACACACTAATGAGACCGATACTAAATATGAGGAATTTGCCGTATCATAAAATTGCGCAATGGCTGACGAAACTGCTGAACCCCATCAGGTAAATGAGTGCTCCTCATAGACTGGCAGATACATTCCATTTCCTCGACGAAATTCGATATATGAATGTCCGAAAGCATTGGATGTTTTCCTTAGACTTTGTCTCATTTTTTACCAATGTGCCTCTGATAGAAACAGTTAACTACCTGTGCTCGTACATTGACCAACATGGTATAAAAATCGGTATACGAAGCAACCAACTGAAACAACTGACACTCAGATGTGCGTATAAAACTGTAATTTCAATTAAATTGCGAATTTTATAGATAGATTGATGGCGTTGCATTTGGATCTCTGATTGTTCCTTGTTAGCGGATATTTATATGGGAATGCTAGAAAACAGATCATCTAAGGTCTAAAGTGTTACTGGCTTTATGTTGATGATATGTTTTGTAATTGATCAGACCATCAAACCCATGATATAATCAACCTTTTCAAAAATGCGCAGCCTAATGTTGCAGTTACAGCTGAGAAAGAAAACAACAACCAAATGAATTTTTAGGATGCAAGTCTTATCAGGAGAACCAATGGATCAATCCAAATAAAAGTACACGGGAAACCATTTTGGACAGGACAATGCACGATCTTTCATGGTTTCGCCCACTCAGCCAAATAGGAACACTGGTGCGAACACTAACCGATCTAGCATAAAATATCTGCAGCGGATACCATACAAGCCGAACTCATACGAGTCAAATAAACGTCCCTAGAAAATTGATTTCTGGAGCGATTTATCGAGACCCATATGAAGCGATGCATACCAGTTATCAAAACAAACCGTTGAAAAATTTCGGCTTTATCTAAATCTTACATTCAAAGGAAATAGCGCGGCTGAGACGTGCACGCGTCGGCTACTGCAAAGCTGCAAAAGACTTTTAGTGCGGCTCAGCTAAAAGTTGTTTTTACGAGTAGACCATTACTAGTTTCGAGGTTCAAAGATCGAATTCCCAATCATCTCCAATCAATGTTAAGCTACCCGTTCACTCGCCAGTGCAAAGCCAGGTAAATTGGACGGATGACCAGCCATCTAGGTAACATAATTAAGGAACACCACCTAGATAGACTCTACAACCGCAAGGATAAGACAAACTGCGGCGTGTATACGAACCACCTTATCAACACAGACCCCTAGAAAAATATGCAAAGGAACAGCCTTTCAGATTCTCTATAAAATACCACTAAAGTATGACCGACGTGTAACATGAAGCAAACTTGCCCCTGCTGAGGTAGCATGCTACGTCTGACAAACCCGGACTTGTGTGACCAGAAGAAGATGATACAAACACTGCAACTTCCTTGGCCGACCAACAGACGGGAAGGGAGTAATGGTACTCCGCAACTCTACCTGACTTCAGTCATGTGATCAGATGACTACCATCATTATCACAAGTTTAAATTTTGTGATCAACTGTTTTTTGTTATACTGACGATTGCAACAAACATTACCCCAAGGTATATTAATGTATAAACCTGACGCATAATTAATGGAAAACAATTGTTCTCTCAAAGCTTCGTGTTTTCTTTGTGTGTTTTAATTTCATGTACAAATGTAATAGTCGTTGCTGCTTTTGTTCTTTGGAGCGACCAGCATAATTGGCAGTTACCAAAACTTGGTTGAATGCTGAAGTTCTTAAATCTGTATTTAAACTTATTTGCTAATTCCAATACGGATGTGATATTCTATCGATTGCCTGTATTGGCATTTTACAAAAGCTAGGTCCCTTTACAACCTTCGATAAAGGTTCATGAATGAACCTTTATTTCCTTGAAGATAAGAAGCAGCAATACCTCATGTACGCCCCACTTGAACATAATTAACCTATTCCACGCAACGAAGTCAAAACAGCATTTGAGCTTTATCCATCATGACTCGGTGAGACCAAGCAATAAACAAACAGTTACGCACAAGAATACACATTATCTCACATCCATCCACCAAATGTCTATATTTTAAGATAGTGCTCCAATCCAGAGATATTCCACCAAGAGTATTTTAGTTCTAGTTTGCACATTTTAAGCGGTGCTGTACAGTTGCGCGCAGCGACAGTTGGCAACGGGTAGTAGTAGTAATAGTAGTAGTAGTATCAGTGGTAATTCGTATCGTAGTAGCAGTAATAATAGTAGAAGTAAGAGTAGTAGTAGTAGTAATAGCAGTAATAGTGACAGTAACAGTAGTAGTAGTAAATACAAAGAAGTAAGCTGTATATATAAATGTTGATACCGAACAACACAGCCATAAGGTGAAGATCGTTTGTAATAGCGAGAACCACTTTACAACTGCACCATAATATGGATTCGGAGACCTGTCATTATTAAACCAAAATGCTTAGAATTATTATCCGCGCCAAAATTATTTGAACATCAAGTTCAACAGGTGCATAAGGTTTAGAATGCTAGGCATCAAATGGAAATCACCGTTGCTTTATCTGGGATAAAATAGCAAACAACAGGATGTGGTGAAATTCCTGGACCTTATTTTTGATTTTGTTGAAATTTTGGCTGGTTTAACAAGATCACTTTTAGTTGGATTTCGTCGTTCATTGGAAGTATTTCGTAAAAATTTAGATACAGTTCACTTCATTTCTGATTCTGAACCATCCGACCAGAAATACATGTGTTTCCTTCGTTTAGTTTCGGTGACCTTGGAATCGGCATTTTTTCCGTCAATTGGCCTCTATCTTATATTCGCATTATTCACAATGACGAAGCAGGTACCTTGTGGTACTTGTTCCAAGCTAGTCGGATACCGTGCAAATGCCCTGAGGTGTATTCTGTGCAAGTTAAGCACCACATTTCATGCTTTGGATTATAAGTTCAGCATTTTCATCGTCTTCGTGAGACCCAACACGATTTCGTTCAAACTTGATTTGAAAATTTCGGAAAGAATTTACAAACAGGAAGAGTAAAGCCGACGTGTAGGCTGCATCGTTCGGTTGCGAATAGCTCCGGGTGTATGACCCAACAACCTTGCCCGAAGAGCCTTCAGGTTCCAGCTCAGTCTTCCTCCTCTGCTAGTGCAAACTCACCGGCACAAAGTCCAACGGTTATGAGAAGTCCAGTTGCATCTGCAATAAATTCTTTAATTTTATTGTGTCCAACATACACTGATGTCCCAGCAGGCAAAAGTATGAGTGATGAAAACAAGTGGAAAGAACAAAGGAGGAAATTACGAAGGGATGTTAAAGGTTTAACTTTTGAAACTCAACCGTCAGCCAAACCACCTAAGACTAGTAAGTTAATTCGCCCTGCAAGGTCAGCCTCGTTCGACCAGACGTGTTATAACCTAGTGATATGCCACGCCCCGGAGTCCAGTGATCCATCACCCCAGGTGCGCAGCGATCACAATGCCGAGTTTTGCAGAGTCTAATTAACAGAAATCTCAACGCTGGTGAAGTCTCATTAAAAAAGAAGCAAATTATCCGTATGGAAAACAAGGTGATCTACAAAACCGGCCTACGAGAATTACTTTTGTGGACGAAGCCAGTCCGAGACTGGTCATGTCACGACTAACTAGGCTGCAAGGTATGAAGATCCATGTTTGCCCAGACGTGGACACAGTACGCGGGGATCCGCTCAAGTCTGCCATCAATGAACTGAAAAGACTTACTGGTGCGGCGGAAACAAAGCTTCGTATCTTAAATTTTTCGGCGCTTTCCAGCAATCGGCGAGTCAGGATAAACAGGCTGCCCATCCTTCAAGCACTCCCGGCGGCACGTGCTGCAGCCTGCGGGTAGCCTTCACAAACGTCTGCCGTGTTATGAACAAGCGCAATGAGGTTTGCTGTTTCGCTGCGTCCGAGCGACCAGACGGAGGGTGACTCGCAGAGACATGGATGTATTCAGCGTTATATACCCAAGAAAATGAAGTCAAAGGTCACTCGTATTGCAGATCCGATAGGCTAAAGAATGCCCACGGTGAAGTCTTGCTTTCCATCCGGTCTTCGCTGCGTGGGAGAGTTGTGAGCACCTACAGAAATGACGATGGTTTATGTAAGCTACTGTGGAGCTTCAAACGCCTCAGACGTGGATAAGTACTTGTGGGCGCAGTTTATCGCAGCCCCTTGAGTTGTGGTTTAGATTGGCTGCCCATTTTTCGAACCCACGTGAGTTGTCCACACCTTCTACTTATAAGCGATTTAAACTGTTCTCGAATATGATGGTCTGGTGTGCATTTGATGCATGGACATTGTGAGGTTGAAGCAACGTTCGTGGATTTTGTACTTGAAACTGGTGCATCGCAAACATATGCCGGCCAACACACCTAACATCACGCTCAACACCGTCCTCTCTCGACCTGGTGTTAACGAGCTACAAACAACGAGTGCTTGAGTTTTGGATTCAGGAGCCCCTAGCTAAAAAGGACCACTCAGGGCTCACAGCTGATATGGAATTAACTTTATCGTATTCACGTCCGCTGGAATTAGTTTAAAACTATTGGAAAACTGCATTCGATGGTCCAGCTGGAGTCGCGTGCCAATTAGATTGGCCTTTTTCATACGCTGCATCTGTGGAAACTTCTGAATATTTACAAACGAGTGAGTGACACCGCAGTGTTCCCAATTCTGTGCCCTTGAAATGTAGGAAGGTTATACTGATTAAGTCTCATTTATTTGACAAGGATTGCGGAAATCTCTTTCGGATGCGACGCAGACAGTGGGACAAATTCCTCCTTTATGGCTCTGACAATGCTTACGAAGGGAGTAAAAGTCAGAGGAACCTCTGCAACAATGTGATAAAGAATAATCGCCGACAGTTGGAAGCGTAGCTTGCAATGGCCGCGACGACCGACCCAAAGAGAATCTTTGGTTATGTAAAGCGACAACAGAAACCGGCATGCTATGTGCCAGTGCTGCATGGCCCGGATGGACTGCCGCTAACCACCAGCATTGAGAGTGCGTTCGCATTGGCGGTGCACTTCGCCTCTGTATTTGGAAAGTATATGGTGTATGTTCCGAGTTGGACGTGTACCTCATTTACCGAACTCGACAGTCGGGATGGCGGCGTTGAAGAGTTATGTTAACTACTCGCCCACCTTTATGGCACCAAACCTACCGAACCTGATAAAATTCATCCACTGGTTCTCAAGTCACTTTCGACCATATTCTCTCCTGTGGTTTCAGACCTTTAAAACAAGACTCTGTTTGAAGTTTTGTTGCCGATTGAGTAAAAATGGTAAATGGTGAAGCTTATTAATAAAGGCGGCCATCCTAACAAGGTAGACTACTACAGGTCAATTTGTCTGACACCTATTTTAGCAAAGCTTGCTGAGAAAATCGTGAAGATGGAATTGCTGTATTTGCTACAGTGAAAGGTGGTATCGAAGCCCGAACAGCACAGTTTTATGCAAGGCAGCTCATGCCTTACTAACCTGCTTGTAACGAGGCATGAGTGGTTGAAGGCAATAAACAAGGCAAAGTCTGTCAAAGTGATATTCATCGATTTCAGTAAAGCGTGCGACAAGGTCAGCCATGAGGTTCTCCTTCACATACTCAGCATGTGTGTTGTCGGTTGCTTACTGCACCCGTGGATCCGCGACTATGTTGCTGGACGAAATTGTATGGTATAGGTCGACGACAGTCTAACTAAACGGTACCCCTCTACCAGTGGGGTGCTTCAAAGCACTGTGCTGGAGCCCACTCTTTTCCTGATCCACATCAACGACCTACATCAGCTTCCGCCATCGCCGTATGCCTTTTTTGCAAACCACATGATGAGTTCGAGAGAAACTGACGCTCCCGACGACTGTGGCCTACTTCAGCAATACCTCAACCGCCAATCCACATGGTCTGCAGCAATTCATCTCCCGGTCAACCCATCCAAATCCCTATTTATGAGCCTAAAGAAGGATGTTGACGGACGAATCTACATCCTTGACGGCCATTCACTATGTCCCACACCCTCCGTGAAGGAACTAAGTGTACTCTCGCGCTACGATTTGAAGTACGTGGACAACACGAACAGGCTATATCGTAAAGGACTGCGCATGTTTTGGGCGCTCAAATGTAGCTTAATCACATTGTTCGAAGAAAGGGCCACCAGCTTCTTCTCTTCCATCATTAGACCGGCGCGAGTGTACGGCTCGCCCGCCTAATTTCCGATTATCTGAGGCGAGGCACAACAGATCGAACGGGTCCAACACATTGCTACCAGGTCAATCCCGCGTTTACGTGGCTTGGGGTATGAAGACCGTGCGAGAAACTAGGACTCAACTTATTGTCCTACCGTCGGGTGTGAGTCGATCTCATTAAGACCTACCGCATATTGATGACTTCCCCATGCTGAAACCGTTGCTGTACTTGGTCGTGCAGCATAAGCAGACAAAGATGCAAACTTATTGTGCCCAGGATGTGAAGAGTGATCCCTACCCACTGTGCTTCGAACGCAGAGTGGTAAATAGTTGGACCAGTTTGCCTGAGCATCTGATAAATCCAACATCTGTGCAGCAGTATAACGGATGTTAGGTTTATATAATATCACTGTTCGATTAAGAGAAGGATTGCACAATTCTGAAGACATATCACATTTGTGAGTCCTGTAATACCGGGAGTCAGACAAATTAAATGTTACATGAGAAGGATAATAAAATTCAAAGTTAACAATTTCATAACGCTTTTCACCATATTTCGGAGGAGTTGTACCGAGTTAATTTTATTTGCTATAAACTAGAGCATTATGTATACAATATTAAAAACTTTCAAGTAGCTTTTGACCGCATACCGAGATCAGTGTCGTGGCAAACACAGAAGCCAATGCTCCACTATATTGGTATAGTTGAAGCATCATCGCCAGCAACCAACTAGGAAGAAAACTCTTAAGCAGGATTTAAATACGTCAACAGCCTTAGCATCAATAGTCGCAGTAGCAGAATTAGTGGCATCGGCAAAATACTCATTCCTAAAGTATACTAAATTGCAAGTGTACTACATGGTGCGATTCGTGAAAAAAGCTTAGTGTGCTTTTCGTTTTTTCAGAACCGAATGAATGAGTAAACGTCCTGAATGTCATTCATTGACACAACTCGTGATGGAGGCTGTGCCATGCTAAATATGCATTGTTACACAGCAGCGATTTATTCAAACCTCAAGGAAATAACAAAGTTGTTTATTTCGTCACTTGTTCGTCTGTAAGGATACAGCACAAGTGTTAGCTCAAGAATACAGTCTTGCAGGTAAGACAATTACAGTTAACCAAAAATGCATAACTTCTCGGTAACATGGCTTACTTCATGAAATGGTGTTCGATATTAATAATTCAGATTATTTCATCTAATCAAGGCAGGTGGAAGTGGAGGGCGGAACGTAGAACATTTCTTAACTTCCGCTGACATTATTCACGGTTGTGACGGTTAATTAGGAATAGGCTGCGTAAATTTGACGTGTGAAATTCCAAAGATTAATATTAAAATCTTTCAAAAAATGATATTATCTTTGCTTGCTTATACTTCGGCGACCGACATGCAGACTGCAGAACATTAAGGAAAATGTTCAAATGTGATCGCTTGATGGCCTATTGACGTATGCAGTATGAAGTACTTGCTTCAAAAATACCTTGATCACCCGCTTTAGACGTAACATTACAAACCGAATGTTTGTAGCATTAAATATGTGGAAAGGAGATTTCAGAAAGTTTTGCTTCTCTCGGTTACAAGTTCACCCTACCTGAATCAATCATTCATTTGTTCGCCCACGTAACCAAACTGATGTGTTAGTGAAAATAACTTCTTTTGTTCGGTGAATCAAAGCAATTGGTGTGGCGGCAGCAATGATAGCGTCATTTACCCACTCTGTTATTGCATAAGTTATTCGATGGGATATATGTGCTTTTCAAGCGGTTTTGGTGAATATAATCATGAGATCCATCTTCCCGTACGTTTATTTAATATGCCACACACATTTAATTTTGGCACCATAAATATTCCGCTTATTTCTCATTATCAAGAAATTGGTGCCCATTTTTATGGCATTTCCTTTTCCATGATCAGTCTTTAGTTTGCATTTCTGTTTATTTTTACTTACAGATCGCTTGCACAAATTGTTTATGTCGCCAACTATTAAACATGTTAAGGGTTCCAGTCTATTGGAATCAGTCCTCAAACGGAGCATTTGCTAGCCACTGTACAAGCATTTGTTTCGGTGTGAAAATTTGAGTGCTTATTTAGCTACACTGTGCTTCAACGTTCTGACCACGTAGCGTGAGTATCTGTTGCTTGTGGCTTGATACTACTGGCAATTTTAATCGTGACTTCTACTTGCTACAAACTTTACCCTACTCACAAAATTCCAACATTAATCTACCATCGCCCCTTGGACATTTGAAGGACAGGTACTTCGGTCCATTGGGAAGTGACATGTGAGTGAGCCAATCCGCAACATCAGGACAGGTACTGTGAGCCCACTGGCAATACGTCGCGCACCAAACAGAAGTCATGTGTTAAAATTTACGCACCTAATCGTCAGCCCTCGGTAAATCAGGTGGTAGAGCAGCGGACCGGGAATTCGTGGACCGAGGTTCGACTCCCCGTCGAGGCATATTATTATGCGTGAATTTTAATCGTGACCTCTACTTGCTACGAAATTTATAAGTAGCTTTTATGTTATGTAAGTAATTGATTTGTCACTCCCATCCACTTAACCATTTGAGTTCTGGTGGTAATTATAAGAACCATTACGTTCGATCTGATATTGCTTTAATGAACGCTTTATTCTTGCCGGTACTCATCAGGAGAATTTCCATAGCTTTCTGTCAACATTTCGATGAGGGTCAGTATTCTGATGCTTTAATCTACCCTGTTAGAGCTTATTTCAGCTGTTCATGTAGGGTGTAGCCAGAATCTGGTTTCAGAGAAGAATGGGTGGTTGTTCTAAATGTTAAAACTTGCTTGGTTTCATTGCAGCTTGCCAGTCCTGATCCTTTCTCTTGGTATTTGTACTGGACGTGCTGTTATTTGATATATTAATTTTATTATTTACTGCCAGGCCTAAAGGGTAATATTAACATTTAAATTATTTACTGAGCATTACGATGTTGTGGAGCTTAATTTATTGATCTGTAAATTTTATTCTTGTAATATATAGTAATTAAGGTAAAAGCCATTGATATTTTTATTCTTATCATCGCACATACGCACCTTGGGATATTAGTTTTCATTGCAAGCTTTATTTTGTGTTTAGGTATGGTGTCTAGCCGTGATAAATAGTTATATTTATAAATTGGATTAGACCAAAGCCATTATAGGACACTTCTATTTCTATAGTCAGCTTTAGATTGGGAGAAGTTTTGTGGAGAGAGTTTGCCAATGCATGAGTGAAAGTGCTTATTTTTGGTGAAGTAAAGATTTTTCACATCTGTGGAACTGCTTTAACAGCTGAAGGCGAAAAATATTCTTGCCTGGCTAACTGTCCTTCGCAACAGTAAACATCACCCTAACCTTCAGGAGCACAATTAGGTAAAGCGAAATGTTTCGAGTATTATTCTACCGACCAACAAATTTCGTTCGAGTAGAAAGACAACCATACTTTTTTAATTTTATCCTACTACTGTATACTGCATCAATTACTGTGAGGCGGAAAGGGCGGTTTGGAACATTGGCCTACATGTTGGCATGTAAAATATTACAAGGTTGCTATTCAGCCCTGTGCTAAGCGGACAATCAAGATATGCTGGGCTCAGTACATAATAATGATAGGAAAGAGAACATGGTGGCCAAGACTTTTCTTCGCAAAGATGCAGGTGACGTATTTTTACGTCTATGTAATGTATAGTGCCATGTACCAGGACTATTCATCGTCGGAGTTTCGAAAAAGCTTGGCAAAGTTTATTGTTGTTATGGAAATCAAGCCAATGAAAAAGATGCCCTCATTCACTTAATACCATGTCATCACTATCTTAACTAAAGAGATGAAGGATTAACAAGCATTATCTGCTTAAAGACGTCAGGTCACAGGAATATAAAGCTCACTGGCATTTATACGTTGCAGAAAAGGGAAGATTTGAATAGCGTCTAAGTCGAAGACTCCGATGCCTTTTCTGCTGCAAGGAGAAAATAAATGCTTCTAAGGATATTGTTTCTAGTAATTTACCTACATGTTAACGGTGTCGATGTCTGCAGGTAAAAGTACCACTTTAAAAAGCGCGGAAAGCTTTCCAACAAATAAAATTTCTTTGTTACAGTTATTATCAAACAAAATTTAGCTTATGGCTAGAAAGATGATTAAGTTATTAGTCAATGATTGCAGGGTTAAGTACATTTATGAACAGGCATCTCGTACCCACTTGATTTGGTCACCAAATGTTCACCCTCTGGTCAGATAAATATTTCGTAACGGGAGTTGTGGAACCAATGTCTGCGACCTAAGTTGGACAATAAAAAATCCTAATACTTCACTACCTGGACTGTGCCTCATATTTCTCTATAAATATCAGGATTATTTGTGATGCTTGCAGTCGTTTTTGTAACTGTTTGCGTGAATGTTTTTCGCTTATGTCATCTACTCTTCCGAGGAGCTTCCAGAAGCCTAACTATAATTCTCTGTCCAGTGTCAACCGACTGATCACGTGTGCCCCACTAGGTGCCTAAATCACTTCGCTACTTCGCAACCTGTGCAACCTATACTTGACCCGAGATCTGTATTGCAGTTTTCAGAGGAACTTGTGTTGGTCTCGCTGTCATGGATATATATACCTATGCTAAATGATATTTGACAGTGATTCCTTGTGCTCGCATTAAGGAAAACCAGATTGTAGCAATTGGATATTCGTCTATACACAGTTGTGTTTCAACATAACCTGATGCATGATATACAAAGCCAGAAAATATCACGCCAAATAGATGTTTGTTGAAGTTATTAATGAACGTTATAAAGACTAACAAGATGTAATTGTGACGACTGAAACCCCAGTAATTCCCGACTATGCTGCCTGCGTCAACTCTGTTATGTTTGTTGTATTGGCTCTGCTTCTACGAGCAGTACTGCTTAGCTTGTATTATTTATTTATACAGGTTGATACCGCCAACGTGCAAGTATATCGAACTATTAGTTACTAAAGCTGCATTAGCGTTGAAAGTGAGTTTGGAGTAAGCATTAGCCATGTCGAAAATCACGTATCATACCACCTTTCGATAATTTAGCTACATCATCAACATGCTATGATGGATATAAAAGTGTTGAGAACTTGCATGTTTCATCAAAGACAATTATCTGCTTTAGCTTATAAGCATATATTACAATTGCACTAGATATATGAGGCCATCTATGAGGTCACCAATCATAATGCTCAACACTGTAGTGTGTGACCACCACAATGTCACAGACTCCGTGTAATTGCATTGGCTTTATTATTGGTTGGATAACATCCGAAGAGTAAAACTGCTTTAGATGTTTCACAAAAGGCTTCATTTTCAAACATTTAAAATAAAATGTAAGTCAATTCGTCATGATAATTTGCTCTACGCTATTTCGTGCATATTAGCGAAATGTTACACAAACCATGCGGGAATCGCAACAGAAAACAAATAGAATAAGTGATTAACCATGAATCAACCCAGCTTCATTTTGTCTAGACGTCCATACTCCTACATCTGAGGGTCACCTATCAGAGAGAACAAGTTAGCGCACAAGATATCCTTAGGTGCAATACGCTCATGTTAGCAGAACACCGGCCTGGCTCATCTTAAAATATACCTCAAAGGCTGGCATTTAGCGCAAAAATTAGAATTTCTCTAAGGGTAACCGATTCACTCCGCAGGTGCTATTTAGATTTTTATATAAATACGTGATAGAGATGAATTTAGTTTTAGTCGAAATGTCCTTCATCGCTTCAGTTTGTAAACAAAGGAACTAAATGCTTTGATGTGACCCTATATTTTAGAATAAAAATGCGCTGTACCATTTACGTTTTCGCTTAAGTTATTGTGTAATGCATTTACAAACATTAAACTATATTTTTGATGTGTCTCTCTTGAAATGTGTGAACCACCTGTTTAAGCGACCGCTTGCAACTAGCACTTTCAACTCACAGATTTCAAGAGCGTCCAATGGGTAAAATTGTGTAATTTTACAAAAAGGATTTTTCGTTTACTGTTGTAAAAAATGTGGAATACAACGAGTTGGCCATTAATTAAATGTTTGGGTCTGTTGTTTTGTGGCAATACCGTCACTGTATTGTTGGGGTAACGAAGCAGGCTCCCGATAAAATCGACCTCCCCTCGTATACCTAAGTTTTGTGAGATAGTTGGATGCGTGCACATATATGTATCCAGCTAAGTATATATAACTCAGCAAGGAGAGTATTCACGTTCAAAACCCCCTCGTTTATTACTGACTTTGCTGCAATTCGCCACTGCACGAAAGGAGTAGAGAGAACATCTTACTGGAGTGCCATTCGCTGATTAATGAGCTCTTTAATTTTTCGACACTACTAAGCCGTATTTCTTTGCAAAACCATTGATCTATAACTTTTCTTCTTGATTATCGAAGCTTTACCACCTTAGAGCACTTTTACTAAAGTAAAACAGAGACATCAGACACTTACCCAGAATTTTAAATTTACGGCAATTTTCCATTGAGACTCACGTGCAGAATGTTTTGTAATTCACCATTTCGGAAAAAAATATTTTAGCTTTAGAAGTAACGCTATTTTATTTTATTCCAACATTGTCAATGCAGCTACAGGTCTCTGGAAACTTCCAGCAGTAGGACCGTGAAACTCATTTATCAAACAATAGTGTGATTTGCCTCACGGATGTGTTGATGAATTCCGTCGGCACGCCAGACTTGCATTAAAATACTAGACATTTCGCAGTCGTACATGCCCGATATGGAACGTGCTCTCAACGTCAGAAGAATGATGACGACGACTTACTACCATGAGTGAGTCGCTGAATGGTTCGTATCATTTGCAAAGAGCGCGGTACATACTGTGTTGCAGGCTAAGACCTAAGTGGATCGTGCACCAAACTTGGAAAAATCAATATTTTGTGTTCTAACCGTGCAATTTCTTCCATGCAAAATGACTAGCAGTGAAAGCCAGCCAGAGAAAGTTGTAAAAGCAAGCCTGATTCTGAGCGGTTCCGCATAGATTTCAAGTCGCTCTTACTGTTAAAATGAGTGCCTCATTTATCAACGAAGTACTATGAACTACTAGACAATATTCAGAGCATAATGATTGCAATTCACAGCAGTTTAGCTAAGGAAAGCGTATTGTGCAAGCTAGTCCTCCTCGGTAATTGCGGTCCCAAACCTGAGTAGAAAATCTGAGATTTCAAAAGCCAAACGATACTAGATGGCCGAAAAATTCCCTTAATCTTCGAGTACCACTGATAGCTCACATTCCACGGATGAAGATATCGCTTTCGTCGTAGAAGTATGTCTTTCAGGAAAAAACGGTTTATTTGACGAAGCAAGCTCAGCAAAAGTAACAGCCTGACAAGCACGCAGAAACCTCAGTATAAATAGCAAATTCGTTTCCATAAATAATTATGCTGCTGCACTCATGATATGCTTCCGGTGAAGCAGTTAAACAAACCTGCCTTCACGAACCAACCAGCGCGTTGACATAAAATGCGCAAGCATCCAATCAACTGCTATTTTTCGGTTTCGGCAAGCTTGCCGCTTGCTTGCAAATGCCACCAAATCCTTCTTGGTTTCAGGATCTGCTGCATTAGTGTCGCAGACTACTCCATAAACGCTTCCGCTCTACGTCGTCTTGGCAGCCTTTGTTGTTGTGACCTTTCCGTAAGGTGTCAAGTATTATCCCAAAAGTTCATCTTCTCATTCCAAGTGTCCCCTCAACTGTACGCGGTTGCTTCTGAATAACATCCCTCCAGTACTTGCTTCATAGGTTATTTCTCCAAAGGTCGCGGTCACCACGACATATTTTTATGGTTCGCTGACATCCGGTATTGTTGGGATCCACACTCCATCATTTACTAACAACTCCGGTAGTGACCAGTTCCTGCGGCAGTAATACCGTTTCTGATCTCTCATCCATTTTCTTAAACACCTTTGCAATTGCTGCTGCGAGAATAGACAGGGTGTGGAAGTTCAAGCGACGAAGGCATTATGGTCACTGCCTTTCTGTTTTACAAAGGTAGCATCGGACTGAGATCGATGTTCGGTACTAGCGTATGGCGAATCTCTAACAACAGTAAATACGAGTCCTCATGAGTAGTTCCGGCTTTCAACAACGGCCTATTGGCTTGTTTGATCGTTGCCTCTGCTATTCCGTTAGAATGTCTATGACAAGGGCTCGATGGTCGGTGCGAAAATCCCACTTGTTCGCGAAAGTCTGGAACGCAGCGCCCTTAAATTGCAGGCCATTGTCGGAGATCAGTTCCTTCTATATTTCATGTCTGACAAACTGAAATCTAAGCTGGTTGATGACTGCTTCCTTAGCGGTAGTGGTGAGTTTAATTGATCCAATAATACTCCCAATTATAGACTTTCCTGTTGTCACAGAACATGTCAACTAGTACTTTCTGCTATGGTCGATCTGGAATCTTTCGCAGCACCATTACTTCCCTGGCTTGAGGAGCTTCGTGGAATCGGCAGACTGAAAGGCTTGATACAAGATCTCGGATTAAACTTATCATTCGGGGTCAGAACCTCAGTGCACTGCTCTGTTATTCTTGTAATTGACACCCAAATGACCTGTATAAGCACATTGTAGCACTTCTTTGAGAAGAGGTTGTGGAAGCAAAATGCGATTATCTTAACACACAAACCATCGTAAAACGTGAGTACATCCCGAAAAGTTAAGAACGACATCAACTTCTTCGAAAATCCATATTTGCATCTGGCCATCACCAAGCCCTTCGTGGCTACTTCCGTATAACACTGTCTATTTCAGTCGGCATGCCTTTACCGACAGATGCTGTACCAGATTTACTAACTCCAATTTTCCTTGTTGGTGTTCGACTACCGAAAGACGTGCTCTCGGCAGAGCGTCCGCAATGAACATTTGCGTTCCCGGAGTATGCACCATATATATGCCATATTTATGGAGCCGGATAAGCATCCGTTGAAGACGTCGAAGAACAGTATATAACGAATTAATAGCTATGGACACCAGCGGTTAATGGTCAGAATATACTGTAATCTTCCCCACAAACATTTAGCCATTGAATAGCTCTATTGTTTAGACCATTGCTTTCCTCGCCTTTTCCTGCGGCTCATAGTGCTGTTCCGCCCTTGCAAGTGCCCGACTGAGTGAATACAGGGGTTTATCTTTCTAAATGTTAAAGGCAGTTATTCCGTTTTGACTGCTGTCACGTTGCACCCATGAAGCTAGAGCTGAATCATAATAACTAAAACTGGTACACAGATAATAAGTGGCTTCATGATTCTAAATACTGTCTCTTGCTCCTTCCCAACTTCACTTGACATCTTTGTGAGTCAGCCTTTAGATATGTGTGACGATTTCATATAGTCTTGGCAGGGATAGGCATAAATAATACCATGCCATTTGAAGGACTAACAGCCTTGACCTCCAAAGGTTGTGACATATCTTGCACTGCGTTGCTTTTTCCAGGATCTATATTTATTCCCTCGGATGTCAGAACGTGCCCGTGCACAATCACTTTTGGTTTCCGGAAATTACATATCGCATCCTTGCGATTTGTGTTCTTTTGCACGCGTCACTGCAGATGTGCTGAAGATTGGCGGCATGTTTCTGTTCGGTAGAGTCGCAAATCAGTGCATCCGATACTACCCAGGTTACGTCGTTTCGGTTGTCAACCGGTTTCAGTTACCGCTTTTGTAACCTTTCGCTCGAAACCTTCAAACTAATCGATAAAACTAGCCAGCGAAAACCACCAAAGTGTGTGTTGAACGTCGTCAGGAAACTTGTTGGTTTATATAGGAACATGTGTCAAAAGGCTAAATAGAGATCAACCATGATGAATTACTTTGCCTTAGCCAAACGCAGCAGTACATCTTCTAACTAATAGTGTACTTATTTGTGTATTTATTTATTTATTGGTTTATTACCCTATTTCCGCTCCCCATCTTCTCGCAAAGTTGTCCCCGCACACTGCTTCGTACCTCCTTTATCAACCCTACAAAGTAATTTATCATATGTGAATGTCTTCTGCCATTAGAGTCAGTGCCATTATTAACCTTTTTCCTTGGCATTCGTGATAAAACGCAAGCGCATTACTCAATCTCATTAGGCCGATTTCCATTCGGTGTGACACAATTCGATACAGAATTCTCGACGCATCCCGAGAACACTATGCATAACCCGTTTTGGCTTCAAAACATATGTGAAAGAATATGTGATCTCGAAATTTATGTTCAGCGCTGCGTTCAGATTCAATTAACAGGTTCCAGTCAATAACTATCTTTGTGACTTTACCAGCCAGTGCGCTTGCATAACCCGCCAAACGAACCGAGACCACGTCGACCGCTCATTTAACCTTGCCCGACCGATGTCCGCCGAGCTCAATGTTAGAAAAGTACAGACGGCCAACCAAACCCAGTTTGTCAGGTAACGACACCCCGTTGAATGGCATAAATGCGAATGCGAAAAGTCTCCAATCGAAAGGCATTTGTTTGTAAGGGGAATGTCATCCAGTACTTAAAATCTGTCTGGCTTGTTCGCACTGTTTGGAGTGATACCATCCGAAATGTACAAATGTGTCCTAACAACAAGTACGAGTACAAAATAGCTCCTAAGACGCACTTTGGTTCTGCACTGCGTGCTCCACTATCCAATTACGTAAGCGTTTGCTTATCCTAGCTCAGAAGTGCGACCAGTTACCCCCAGAAGCTGAGTAGGATACATTTCCTGCAATGGAAGTGAGTATGCAACTTGGAAGCTTAGCGGCTTCTTAGAGACGGAATGCTGTAAATTCGCCTCCCCTGAACCGCTATCAGCTATGTCTTCATCTTTGTCGTATTTTTCAACTTGGTTAGGACACCAGGCAAAATTTGACCGTACCTACATGAGTCAAATAATACTCATGACCACGAAAATCAGGCACTAGAAGCTGACATTTAGTTTTAACAAGTATGAAGTAGCCAAACTCTATCCCTGCGTACCTGTAGCTCAAATGCCTCTCTTCAATAGAAAGCCTACCGGAACATCAGTTTACTATGCAGAGAGCGTTGCATAGACCAACGTTATTGCCTCTACCGTTGTGAAAACCGTGAACGTAATTGAAGGAACAAGAAGCAAACAATCAACACTTGTTAGCAAATCAGCACCAACGAGTACCATATCTTGCGCATCAAGGCACAAGGAATCCAACAATGGTGCCTGAAGCGTTGTACGCTTAAATGTTCCTGAATATATCGCCATCAACTTGCGGAATAAGTTATCGCATGAGCACGACCAATGGAACTGACTGTGCGTACTGAGCAATGCCAAAGTCTAGTCTATTATATTATTACGTTTACTCGTCAGCCGAACTCGCCACACTATGGAGAACACACACTTTTTCGAATAACGCAAGATTCGTCATCCGAGGTAGGAAATCTTTTGCTGTCCGCAAGCGCGCTAAAACGCGGTTGCTGTGAGATACGCATCTATCCTGATGTCCCTTGGTGCGCACGAAAATCAAAATGAAACACCGAAGAGGGACACAGGACGCAAGACTGCCTAAGCAAAAACTTCATACAAGGCGTGCCAGAACATCACCCTAGCTATGTTTAAGAGACCGGATAGCAAGATTTAGAACGGCGCAATGTTCACGCGTGAAACAATTTATTTAGAAGATTTTGTGGCGTTGTCACTCACCATGATTCCTTTCTCACCAAATTAAAGAGAATGCAACCCTAGAATCCTAAAATTTGTTGTTTAGTCAGAGCAACAAGTGAAGGATGTTTTTGGTCGATGGCGGAGAAGTCGGAAACATCATCCTTTTGAATTTAGTTTAGAGACCTCGGAGGTTTTACAAAGCCCGAGTATTAAAGCAACTGAAGCAGCAAGCAAACCGACTAATATACCGAAACGTAACTTGACTGCTGCATTAACTGACTAATCTTGGTCTAATTTTGATTGAGAAGCACTTTGACCGAAGCAAGTTGCAAACAGGGTTCCTTATCCTATTAAAAATACTAGTTACTGCTGACAGCCATTCCTCGGCATCCTCCCACACTTGACCTCTTCACCCCTCTATGGACCCTCAGAGCCGGGGAAACCAACCTGCTTGTGTATGAATTCTCAGGGCCATTTTAATAAACTGGCCAAACTGAAATATCGCCATGCTTCCGGGTGACATATAATGTCATTGGTATCACCGAGACGTGGTTACGCAAGGAAATAAGAGATGCTGAAGCTTTGCTAACGGTCATGTCGCTGATCCGGAATGATAGACTCGCAAAGAGAAGGACGGATAATCCTGTAATAGCAAAGCGACCTATAGTGCAAATCCGCAGAGGTTTCAGACTCCCAGTTCCTCGAAATTTTCTGATGCCGCTTGCGGTTAAAATGAAGAGACGCTTGCTTATTTTCTTGGTGTACCGCCGCAATAACTCTAGACCCGAAACCGACTGCTACTAATTTGCTGCTTGCAGATGAATTCTAAAACAAAATACACTCACATACTTATTACGCGTTAATTCAGTGCATTGTTCAGAAACTCCGGCTACCATCGAAAAACAATTCAAAGCTGATCTACAAGATCTCGCAACCACTGTTCTTCTTTACAATCACACCACCTTGTGTAGTCGGTTTGGAAACGGTAAAAGGCTATCTGTGTTGGATCATGTGCGTACAATCGAGGGACATATAATTGATGTGTTGAATTTAGACTGTCCGTTGGATCGCAGTGAGCACGCAGTCATGCGGTTCAACTTCGTCTGCTATGCGAAATATCGGAATGAGAAAGATGAGACTGTGGGAATTATCAAAAACTACCATCGATCAGCCCAGCTTGTTAGCGCCACAAGTTAATCGTTCATCTAAGAAGAACACCCGGAAGTCGCCACAAGTTAATCGTTCATCTAAGAAGAACACCCGGAAGTCGCCTGTCTCGAGATCGTCAACAAAGGCAGTCAGCTGATTGCGGAGGCTTCAGAGCTAAGAGCTTGCAGTAAGTGTACACCCGTTTCCTTCGTTAGGAGTAGAAGTGGAAATGGATGACTGTTTGCGACGCAGCTTGGCGAGTGTACCGAGAAGCTCCAACAACAGGAACTTAGGACAAATATTTAGCCCAAATTAACCACTGTATTTGACTGCTAAGCGAAGACAAAGAAGCCTATCAGCACATCGTAGAAAGCATCCGTTTTAACCACATATTGTTGTAAAAGCAAATTGATTGCCTAGGAAAACACATGCATGATTATCCTGCACTCAAAACAGCTGATAGCCCAACAAGAACGGTTGTGGAATTAGCATACTGGCGGGGGCTGGTCTTACCACCATGCAATCTTCCAAACCTTGTTATACCCTCGCTAGAATTAACCAACATCGCTTTTACCGTGAAGGCTCCGTTGCACATACTGACGTCTTGATGCAAACACAGCTCGCCAGACGTTGTCATCATTCGTCCAGAGGCACTGAAAGAAGCAGCAAGTAATTGGCGAGACCATTGGCGCAGACTTTCTAGCGCTGCTTAGAGAGGAATCAAGTTCCGTTAGCGGAAGTTTAAATAAGCAATCATAAAGGTGGAAGCAGAACTGATCCCTCCAACTACAGCATGGTGTCCCTTCTTCCTATAATCTCCACGGTCATGGAATCCATTTTACCGATGCACTGGGGTGCTAGCTGGAAAATTGAAACATCGTTACTCCTGAGCAGCTCGGTTTCCGTCGAAAGCGGTCATGTACTGCTAATTTACTAATTGAACGCAGTAGTTGGACCGAGGCAGCTGGCGCTGGAGAAGGTGTTGGTTTGATCTGCCTGGATTGTTCCAAGGCTTTCAATCGTCTAGACCATCGAATACTACTTTCTTAGATCTAGCATTAAGGGACGGGTGACCCACATTTAAGCAAGATTGCCGACTTTATAATTCAATGGAAATTAAAGATCAGAGTTCGGAGCTCTTTATCGAACCCGATATAATTCGAGTGCAGTGGGACCCAATGTTCAATTCTAGGTCCACGTTCGCTTTTGGTGTTTAGTAATGACCTTGCACAGGGAATCGCTTCAAATGTCCTAATGTTTGTCGGAGATATGATCTGGCGCAGAATCCAGGCCAACGCTGTCCAACATGTTCCTCAGAGTGACCTAGATGCGGTGTATTAACGAGCAACTCAAAAGTACTGCATTTCAACATCAGTACATGCAAGGTACTTTCAACCCGACATCAGATTAGCAACTCATAAACTATTGGAACAAATGCACTGCAAAAAGCAACCCTTGAAAGTGACTTGGGTTGCTCCAAGCAATCCGGAAAGGCCCCGAAGACTGGAAACAAACAAGTCGGGCTGATGCGATGGGCGTTTGGACAAATAAACGGATCCAAATTACGACAAACGCTTAGTGCATATGTGCGCCCCATGTCAAATATGCAAATTACTCTTGGCATCCTTGGTTAAAACACGAGCTATGAGCACTGGAGCAACTTCAACGTAGGACGTCTAAGAACGTAACTGGAATGCGCAATCTTTTATACCAGGAGATGCTGCTTAGATTAGGGGCATTCGGTGGAAGCTATCGTAGAATACAAAGCGAGCTGATTATGGCATACTTGATTCCGCGTGATCCACCTCATGTGTGAAGCTCTTTACTGCTACTTAGCACCAATACAACCCTGAGGGGCCACACACTGAAACTGGCTGAACAGTATAACCACCAGAAAAGCCGAAGAAATTTCTTTTTTATCCATGGTTAGCACTTGTGCAATGCTCACTTAGAATCGGTCATTTCTGCACTGACACCAACAATGGTTAAAAGACGGTTGGATGACACATGTATCCACTTCAGTTTGTCACTTAGCACTACGTCTCCATCCTACACATTGGGTTTACCATGGAATAATTTGATGTCAATCTATGCGGATTGCAGCACTAAGGCGAAACAAAACGATAAGTCTTTTAGTTTATTTAAAGTACTAACTGTTTCACTATCTTATTAATATTATTATTGCCATGTCGATATCCCTACGAAATATCTAGTGGAACTTGTAAACCAACGATTTTTAAGACGTACAAAATTCATTGTTCATTTTACACAATGTTTCATTCAACGGCTTAAGATCTAAGCACAGAAGCAAATCACCGATCTTTATCGTAAAAATCGTGACTTGTCTAAACCTGTTAGTCGCCCCAATTGCGCCAAGTTACTTAATTCGGTGACAAACTTATTACGTAAAGCAAATGTTACTCTTCTAGCTGATAATACAATTGGTCGTATTGACGGTCGTATTTACGAATGAACGGGACCTTCAAACCTGCACTAATTTGGGGTAAACACAGGCAGATATATTTCACTAACATCTGTCTTTGATTCACATATATGCACAAAACGGTCGTGGTTAAAATGAATAAAGCCAAGACACTGGACGAAACAATGCCGAGAATCGGCGTGAGCTGTTTCTCCGCAATCGCGAAATTCAACCGATGAAAATAGCGGTATTTGGGTTTGATCACTTTGATATTTGTCAAACATTTCGCCCAGAGTTTGGAACCGTTCCCCATGTGCAGGACTTTTTGATCAGGTCACACAGTAATTCCTGGGCACCACTTGGATTGATTTATGTTTCTGGTGACACCCGAGTCCAATTGGAAATGCACCATCTCGTCAATAGCCAATAAACTTGCTTAGACGCATTTCTTTTGTCTGTCGGCGACAATTTGCTGTTTGACTGTTCAGATTCCGGAAGCGCTGTTCCACGATTGAATGCGTTCACCTTTGAAGATTGACAACATCGAGCAAAATGGTTCCGTCTACTGCATCTGGCGCAAATTCGGATATTGATCACGATACATCGGGTATTTTGTGGCTCATAATTTGCAAGCTACATGTGTCTTGATAACAGGCTCCGCAGTTTTGTCTGGTAAACTGGACATTGCACAAAGCTCTGCTTCACTCGGCAACTGCATTCGCTGAATGTGGTGGGCAGCTAATGATTCCCTGTGACTTATCTGAGCGATAACTGTCGTTGCCGCAACAGCCGCTTAGTGAGGTTTACATTATTGACCCCCAGCACGATTCTACCTAGGGCATACCATCTCAGCTATACAATCGCAGAAATTAGAGAAACGAGCCAGGATCTACAGCTCCGTAACATAGTTCTCGATACTTTCGTTTGGGCGAGGTTTCGGGTGAAAAAGCAATATCGCAGATACTTCTCGTTAGTCTGGCCTTCGCAAAATCGCCATGGTTTGGGAAGACCGTTTCGAGATCAGCAAGGTCTTCCTTTTTTTCCTACTGCATCGTCTCCAAGACGCGGCGTACTTCATCTCCGATCGTATGTCTAAAAATCGTCAACTGATACGCCATCCGTTGTTGTCAGCCCCACTAGTACACATAAATCAACCCACTTGCTTTTCTAGATTCTCCAAATATTGGCCAACTTCTTTTCTTCCAAGTTTACTCAGGTAGGTGGTTTTAAAGCTGGTTGCGTTCCAATCAGCAACTGATCACCACTGGGTGATCTAAGCTTAGTTTTCTCTGACATCATGTCACAGAACTCTGTCCGTCAGAGACTAACGGTTTATTCGACAAAGCAAGCTCAGCAAAAATAACAGCATGACAAGCATGTAGGAACCTCGAGATAAATAACTAAGACGTATCCATAACTAATGACGCTGCTGCAATCATGAGATTTTTCCTTTGATGCAGTTAAACAAACCCGTCTTATAGAACCAATCAGGGCGTAGAGGCAATATGCGTAAGCGTCCAATCAATTGCTCTGTTCGGTTGCGGAAAGCTAGCAGCTTGCTTGCACAATCCTGTCACACGTCCTATCGCAGTAATCATGCGAAAACGTTTGTCTGATATCCCGAGTGAAAGCGTAACAAACGAAGAGGGCAGGTACAAGTTAAACATTAAGTATAGTTGTTTGCAAGAAGGGCAGATATTTAAAATCCGCAGCACCCCCACTGTATCGGAAACTGGGGAGATAATCTAAATACTATTCTTATGGCCTAAACGGGTAGTTATATAAATCATCGAGTATCTTATGCACTCCACCTGACGAGTCGGAAAATGTAAGATGTAAAGCCCTACAATGAGTACACCCTACACCAAATATGTGATCAATTAGGGGCAAGCAGTTGGACGCTCACAACCAATGAGATTTCATCACTAAGTTACTTGGCGCTGTGGTTAAACTTGTGCATATAATGTACAGGCAGACAATTGTAGTTGTACAACTTGATCAGGTGTTAACGTGTATAATAAAGAATATAAATGTATTCATTGTATTCTTAAATTTACATGAGTAGTGTGAAATTTCTGTAAATATTAATAACTTGGATGTTCGAAATTCCCTCTGTCGTTTCGGTTACAGAGATGCATACGCCGAATGGTGTTGGCGAGCCTGATAAGAAATGTCAGCCATTGGTACAGTTAAAAAACAACCTATTGCACACACTCCTAGAAAGAAAAGAGCCCAATGCTTTTTTGACCGGGCAACCAAGCCCAGGCCATGAACTTCGCGCTATGTTACACACGTGAAGCACCTCATTGCCGTGGGTTGGTTGTTGCCCAAACATGTTGCGTATCTTTGCTATGCAGAGCGAACAACGCTTTATGATGAGCAAAAAAAATGTACCTCCAGCCTGTTTAAATAACAAAAGGCAGATTCCAGGCGTTCCTTTGAAGCGCATTCGTTCAACACTTGAACCTGTAGTGCACAGTAACGCCGGAATATTTTTCCTACAAAATCCTATGCACAACATACGCTGTGATTTTGCAATGTTGTGCGAGCTACTGAATGCTAAGATGGCCGTTACTGCATACCTCTTGCAAAACTGCACAAGGTGATGTTTCATCCGTGACAGTGTGAGGCCTTCTGCTTTGTTTGATGTTGCAAACATATATTTCGTTGATGTTTACAAACATTTCACACCTCTCATGTAAATATAAGTAAATAAATGATTAAATGTAGATTCTCCCTTGTACACGATAAACACCTGATCAAGTTGTACAACTACAATTGTCTGACCGTGAGGGCAATGGTTGCATTCATTACTAAATTGGTGTGCTGTCTAATGGTACCAACAGTGAGTTGAAAAGACTGAAATCATAGCACTGGCAAGTCATGGCAAGTCAAGAATTCGTTTTACGCACCTATGAATGGTGAATATTCAAGTGTAACACACGCGATGAAACCGGTAAAGTGAACAAACTGTAACCTATTAATGTGCTCTTGGCAGTATGGTTCGCATTAGCAGCGATAACAGCCTACTAAAGGCTTCACGGTTTGTTGGAAGCCGCATGCTGTGAAAATTGGCTGAAACATCGATTTTTAAATGCGTTTGATGATGAAATGGTGTAAAATGCAGACGAAACTTTATTTATAACGAGCATCTCCAGAGGCTTCATGCTGTTTTACACTGCCGAGAAGCTCAGTTTCTCGAAATGACCATGTATAGGATCACGTCCCCATGCAGCGCGAAAATATTAAACACGGATAAAAGAAAACTAGTGTTGAGTAGAAAAAGTTAGAAACTACAATATTTAATTGCGTGAAGGTGGACAATACCCGTGATTAACAGAGCGAGTGGAAATGAAGAGAACCTTTACCTGCGTGGGTCCATAAATGGGATAATGAGCTAGGCCAAAGTGGTCTAAAAGTTATGTCCATGTTGAATGATAGCCCAACGCATGCATAGGTAGAAAGCCTGAAAAATATTCAAATGACAATTTTGCCAACAAACACGATCAGCATGCTTCAACCCTATGGAGCAAGGTGTGAGTATGATGCTGAGAATCCGTTAAAGAAATGAATTTGGGACCGCATGCTTTATCATACCGGAAACAAAGTGTTACCCGACTCATTCTAGGCGGTGGAAGCCAGCGCCAAGATTTCTGTGCTCCACTGCAATTCAGTTCGTTTGAAAAAGTTGGAAACAGTTTACCAATGCAACAATAAAAGCTAGCTTTTGGCATGCTGGCTTCAGTCGACTAGAATCCCATGCACTTTCTGATGAAGCAGTCATCGCTGAGGGCGAGATAAGCGCTTGCACAATCCGAGTCACCAATGCAGAGGAGTTCGTCGCCATTGACAACCATGTGGAATGTACCTCAGATATGACAACTGTTGAAGATAATATCGTAAATAAAATCTTAGCAAACCATCTAGAACGAAAAGAAGGCAGTGACTCCAAGGATGACGTGCCGGATGCCTCCGTAAGTAACAGCAATCAGGTTGTGTCGCATTCGAGTGCAAAGAACTGTGTGAATTATCTGTATAGCTGCGGATTTTTTCATGCGCTAGGTAACCATTTCGTACCTTAATTGGACTGCATCAGTGAGAAAGTGTCTGGAATAGCAACTCGAAATAATTTACAACTGACCTTGGATTATTTTCTTTGCAAAAATATGCAGTAGCGCCAGTTTCTATAACTTTCAAGGTAAGATGCTCTATGTTATTATTTCTAAATTACAGTTCATGATTTGCTGAATGAACAGTTTTTATAGAATTTAGTATCAGGTACTTTTTATGCTCGTTAACACGTTAAAATTCTAGCGATATACAGTGCAGTATGCCAACAGTTGCTTCGCTTCTGGAAAAATAGCAATATCGGTTAATTTCACACTAGGCTTAACTGCCCACTTTCAAAATATTCCGAAGGTGCGCAATAAAATGGGTTCGACCTTCATGCGTCTGAGAATATTCTAACTGCATCATCTGGTTACAGTCTTGTATATACAAATATGTGAATTAGCTTGGTGCAGTTGATCGGTCTGCTTATAGCAAAATGAATGATACAGTGCAAGCCTGAGGTCAAAACCCTCGGGTAACGATGCTTGAATGGAACTATACACGATACAAAATATACAAGGGTGGCAAATAATTATGGAAGCTTTAGGTAACTACAACATTCTGTAGGCGAGACAGAAATGGAGTGGTTATTCTTCGTAGGAACCCAACGCACAATGTGCTGATGTGTACCTACCAGTTAAGATTGTCTCGAACCGCAGTGCATTTTGTGTGGATTACAGGCAGTTGAATTCGGAAAGCTATTTTTGCTGTCTTACAGAAACAACAAAACTGTTTTCTTACAAAACCCAAAATACCCAAAACACCAGTGCGCACAACGTATGAAAAAGCAGCACGTTTTTCAGTAGATTTAAACTACTTTTATGGCTTAACAGTAAGCAAACGAAGCTGTGCAAACAAATGCAAGTTTATTAGGTGGGTGGGTATATTGAACATGGTTCAATATGAGAACATTGACCAAATGTGATTTTTGAAAATAACACAGCTCCAGATTCCGTCTACGGCTTACACAAAACATACTAAATGTTTAATAGACTGTATCCAAAGCCTAACTATATCATGGAAAACTTTGTGCATAAGGAGTAGCCTCATAGCCTAAATTCACGATAAACACCATTTATTGAAAGAAGAATAAGACTACTTTCGATTTACACCCAAGGGGGTTTGGGTTTCACAAACATTATTTGAAGAGGTCTTGTCGGATCCTTACATGTAGTTAGGACACACCTGATTGTTTGCTATTTCTAGCTGCCTCTATAAATGGGAGATGCATTCAAACACTTTCAGGAGTGACCATGAAGTGTCATCTTCGGAATCTAGTAACACACAGCGGTTTCCAGTAAAATGCACAACTTTATATTGACCACGTTTCATATTGTGTGCCTTGTTCGGTTCATAATATGAAAATAGCCAATATCTGCCGTCCAAATTTAGCCATGATTAACTGTTACAATGAGATAAGTAACGTCACTTGTTAAGTAATTGGACGCCGTCACCTAAGTTACGACGATGAATAAGCATTTGCTTTATATGCTTAAGTGTCTTTACAGCTGTAAGCTAACAATGGACTGTGCATCTACTGCTGCTTTCTGTCTATTGCTAATGTTTAGCTAGATAAGAATGGAACAGTCGCTAAATAACCACAAGCCAACATTTGAGCATTAACGAAACGGCCCGCATTCAAAGGTCCTTCAATAAGTTAGTAGACTTATCTAGGAAAAGAATAAGTATAGTAATGCATCATTATTATTATTATTATAAAGAAAACCCCTAACCTTAATGCAACATGTCAATTTTATTTCCAATTTTTTGATATTCTTAATTTTATAGCCACATTTGTGCTGTTTCTGCGGCGTCAAGCACAGGTAATATGCGCTGAAAAATCTGTTTCTGAGAAAACAGATTTTGCATTAGCAAATTTACCTGTGATTTGACACCGCAGACACAGCAAATACGTAGGTATAAGAGTACAAAAACATTGGCAATAAAATTTACAAGTTGCACTGAAATTAAAGGGATTCTTATAACAGAAAAATCATTAATTGCCATAGAAGAGAAGTAGGGGGAATTGAATGGTATAGGTAGAATTTCGTCACATCTAGGCTCACTCAAACAGCCGCCACAAGCCCGAAAAAGCACTGTACGCGCGTTTCATCCTTTCGGGATTCATCAGCAGTGCGCATTACATCGGACCCTTGGTAGGGCTCGAAAACGCAACTCGAATGTTGCCAGTCCGTGGTTGACACCACTGAGATACGGGGGACGGCAACGACCATGGTGTATAAGTTACTGGATGTGAAATAGCGCCGCTCACTATCCATTGACGTACACGTTACTGCCGTGCAGAGGACAGGGTAGCCCCCTCAGCAAGCGACGAGCTTAACAAAATTGAGCCGCCAATTATCTTACCGCATTGTAAGCAGTTTTTTCTGCGTACTGATTACAGAAGAGTAGTAGGGGGAGTTGAATGTTATAGGTAGAAATTCGTCACATCTAGGCTCACTCAGACAGCCGCCACAAGCCCGGAAAAGAGCTGTACGCGCGTTTCATCCTTTCGGGAATCATCAGCAGTGCGCATTCCATCGGATCCTTGGTAGGGCTCGAAACCACAACTCGACTGTTGCCAGTTCGTGGTTGACACCACTGAGCTACGGGGGACGGCAACGACCATCGTGAATAAGTTACCAGATGTGATACAGCGCCGCTCACTATCCACTGACTTACACGTTACTGCCGTGCAGAGGACAGGGTAGCCCCTCACCAAGCGACGAGCTTAACAAACTTAATACAGAAGAGTAGTAGGGGGAGTTGAATGTTATAGGTAGAACTTCGTCACATCTAGGCTCAGTCAGACAGCTGCCACAAGCCCGGAAAAGCACTGCACGCGCGTTTCATCCTTTCGGGAATCATCAGCAGTGCGTATTCCATTGGACCCTTGGTAGGGCTCCAAACCGCAACCCGGCTTTTGCTTGCCCGTTATCTCAACCAAGGACTGGCAACAGTCGAGTAGCGGTTTCGAGCCCCACCAAGTGTCCGATGGAATGCGTACAGCTGATGTTTCCTGAAAGGATGAAAAGCGCGTACAGTGCTTTTCCGGGCTTGTGGCGGCTGTCTGAGTGAGCCTAGATGTGACGAAATTCTACCTATACTTCTATTATTGTTGTTTTGAAGGACAAGTCTTCTAACTTATTGAAGGTCCTCCAGATGTTTTCCCTTGCGTTAATACTCATATGCTGGCATGTGGTATTTTGCAACTATTCCATTCTTACTTGGTTAATCATTAGCAATGGACAGAAACCAGCAGTAGATTTGCAGTCCACTGTTAGCTTACAGCTGTAAAGTCACTTTGGCTAATAAAACAAATGCTTATTTATCGTCGATACTTAGGTAACATCGTCCAATTACTTAACAAGTGACGTTTCTTATCATATTATAACAGTTTATAATGGTTAAAACTGGACGGTGGATATTGGCCTTTTCATATTATGAAGCGAACAAGGCACACAATATGAAACGTGGTCAATATAAAGGTATGCATTTTAGTGGATACCGCTGAGTTTTTCTAGATTCCGAAGGTGACACATCATTGTCTCTCCTGAGAATTTTTGAATGTATCTCTCTTTTATAGAGGCAGCTAGAAATAGTAAACAAGCAGGTGTGTCCCAACTACATGTAAGGATCCGAGAACACCTCTTCAAATAATGTTTGTGAAACCCAAACTCCCTTGGGTGTAAATCGAAGGTAGTCTTATTCTTTTATCATTAAATGGTGTTTATCGTGAGTTTAGGCTGAGGCTACTCCTTATGCATTTTTCCACAATAAAGTTAGGCTTTGGATACAGTCTATTAAAAATTTAGTACGTTTTGTGTAAGCCGTAGACGGAACTTGGAGCTGTGTTCTTTTCAAGTATCACATTTGGTCAATGTTCTCATATTGAACCATGTTCAAAATACCCACTCACCCAAAACGCATTTGTTTACACAGTTTCAGTTTGCTTACTGTTAAGCCATTAAAGTAGATTAAATGTACTGAAAAGCGTGCTGCTTTTTCAGACGATGTGCGCACTGTTGTTTTTTGTATTGTTGGTTTTGTAAGAAAACCGTTTTATTCTGTGACACAGCAAAAATAGCATTCCAAATTCCACTGTATGTAATACACACAAAATGCACTGTGATTCGAAACCATCTTGACTGGTAGGTACACATCAGCACATTGTGCGTTGGGTTCCTACGATGAATAACCACTCCATTTCTGTTTCGCATACAGAATCTTGTAGGTAACTAAAACTTCCATAATCATTTGCCACCCTTGTATATTTGGAGATGTCGTGTATAGTTCCATTCAAGTATCGTCACCCGAGGGTTTTGACCCCAGGCTTGCACTGTAACATTCATTTTGCTATATGCAGACCGATCAACTGCACCAAGCTAATTCACATATTCGTATATACAAGACGGAAACCAGGTGGTGTAGTTAAAGTATTCATCGACGCATGAAGATTATATTACAAGCTACAGATGAACCCACCTTTTGCTCACCTTCGACAGATTTTGAGTGTGGGCAGTTAAGTCGAGTGTCAAATTAGGCGATATTGCTATTTTTCCTGAAGCGAAACAACTGTTGGCTTACTGCACTGTATATCGCTTGAAATGTAACGTGCTAACGAGCATAAAACAGGTACGTGATACTAAAGTCTATAAAAGATCTTCATTCAGCAAATCATGATCTGCCATTTAGAAATAATAACATAGAGCATCTCACCTGGAAAGCTTTAGAAATTGGTGCTACTGCATATTTTTGCAAAGAAAATAATCCAAGTTCAGTTGTAAATTATTTCGAGTTGCTACTCCAGTCACTTTCGCACTGATGCAGTCCAATTTATGCACGAAATTGTTACCTAGCGCATGAGAAAATCCGTAGGTGTACAGATATTGCACACAGTTTTGGACCCAGAATGCGACACAACCTGATTGCTGTTACTTACGGAGGCATCCGGCATGTCATCCTCCTAGTCACTGCCTTCTTTTTGTTCTAGATGATTTGCTAAGCCATTATTTACGATACCATCTTCAACAGTTGTCCTATCTGAGGCACACTCCAATGTTTGTCAATGGCGACGAACTCCTCTGCATTGATGACTGGGAATGTGCAAGCGCTGATCTCGCTCTCACGATGACTGCTTCATCAGAAAGTGCATGGGATTCTAGTCGATTGAAGCCAGCATGCCAAAAGCTAGCTTTTATTTTTGCATTGGTAAACTGTCTCCAACTTTTTAAAACCAACTGAATTGCGTCGAGCACAGAAATCTTGGCGCTGGCTTCCACCGCCTAGAATGAGTTGGTTAACGCTTTGTTTCCGATATGGTAGAGCATGCGGTCCACAATTTCTTTTCTTTAACGGATTCTCAGCTTCATACTCACACCTTGCTCCATAGGGTTGAAGCATGCTGATCGTGTTTGTTGGCAAAAATTAAATTTGAATATTTTTCAGGCTTTCTACCTGTGCATGAGTTAGGCTAAAATCCAACATAGACAAACCTTTTAGAGCACTTTGGCCTACCTCATTATCCCATTCATAGACACAAGCGGGGAAAAGTTTTCTCCTTATCTACTCACTTTTACTAGCTCTGTTTATTACTGGTATTGTCCACCTTCAAGCCTTTAAAAAATTGTAGTTTCTAACCTTTCCACTCAAAACTAGTTTTCTTTTATCTGTGTTTCATATTTTCGCGCTGCAAAGGTATGTGATGCCATCAATGGTCTTTTGGAGGCACTGAACTTCTCGGCAGAATAAAAACAGCATGAAGCCTCTGGAGATGCTCATTAGAAAGAAAGTTTCGTCTGCATTTTACACCATTTCATCATCAAACGCATTTAAAATCAATGTTCCAGCCAGTTTTCACAGCATGCAGCTTCCAACATACCCTTAAGCTTTTAGTAGGCTGTTCTCGCTGCTAATCCGAACCATATTGCCAAGAACACTTTAATGGGCAAACATTTGTTCATTTTACCGGTTTCATCGCGTGTGTTATACTTGAATATTCACCATTCGTAGGTGCATAAAGGCGAATTCTTGAATTTCCATGACTTGCCAGTGCTGTGATTTCATTTTTTTTTAACTCACTGTCGGTACCATTAGAGAGCACACTAATTTAGTAATGAATGCAACTATTGCCATCATGGTCAGACGATTGTAGTTGTACAACTTTATCAGGTGTTTATCGTGTACAAGGGAAAATTTACATTCAGTCATTTATTTACTTATATTTACATGAGAGGTGTGAAATGTTTGTAAACATCAAACGAAACGGAAGGGTTCTCACTGTCACGGATGAAACATCACCTTGTGCGGTTATGCAAGAGGTATGCAGTAACGGCCATCTTAGCATTCAGTAGCTCGCACAACATTGCAAAAGCACAGCGTATGTTGTGCACAGGATTTTGTAGGAAAAATATTCCGGCGTTACTGTGCACTATAGTTGCAAGCGTTGAACGGATGCGCTTCAAAGGAATGCCTGGAATCTGCCTTTTGTTATTTAAACAGGCTGGACGTGCATTTTTTGTTGTTCATCAATAAAGCGGTGTTCCGTCTGCATGGCAAAGGTACGCAACATGTTTGGGCAACAACTAACCTACGGTAATGAGGTGCTTCACGTGTGTAACATAAAGCGAAGTTCACGGCATGGACTTAGTTGCTCGGTCAAAAAAGCGTTGGGCTCTTTTCTTTTCTAGAAATGTGTGCAATAGGTTGTTTTTTTAAACTGCACCAATGGCTGACATTTCTTGGTAGGCTCGCCAACACCATTCGGCGTATGCTTCTCTGTAGCCAAAACAATAGAGGGAATTTCAAACATGCAAGTTGTTAATAAATACAGACGTTTCACACTACTCATGTAAATTTAAGGATACAGTGAATATTTGTATATTCTTTATTATCCACGTCAACACCTGATCACGTTGTACAACTACAATTGTCTGCCTGTACATTACATGCACATTTTAACCACCGCACCATGTAACATAGTGATGAAATCTCATTGGTTGTGGGCGTCCAACTGCTTGCCCCATATTGCTCCCATTTTTGGTGTAGGTTGTACTCATTGTAGAGCTTTACATATTACGTTTTCCGACTGGTCAGGGGGAGTGTATAAGATACTCGATGATTTATATAACTACCCGTTTGGGCCGTAAAAATATTATTTAGATTATCTCCCCAGTTTCCGATACAGTGGGGGTGCAGAGGATTATAAATATCTGCCCTTCTTGCAAGTAACTATACTTAATGTTTAACTTGTACCAGTCCTCTTCGTTTGTTACACATTCATTTGGGATATCAGACGAACGTTTTCGCATGTTTACTGCGATAAGACGTGTGACAGGATTGTGCAAACAAGCTGCTAGCTTTCCGCAACCAAACAGAGCAATGGATTGGACGCTTGCACAAATTGTCTCTACGCGCTGATTGCGTTTGTTCAACTGCATCAAAGGAAGTATCTCATGATTGCAGCAGCGTCATTAGTTACGGATACGTCTTAGTTATTTATCTCGAGGTTCCTACATGCATGTCATGCTGTTATTTTTCCTGTGCTTGCTTTGTCGAATAAACCGTTAGTCTGTGACGGACAGAGTTCTGTGACATGATGTCAGAGAAAACTAAGCTTAGATCATCCAGTGGTGAGCAGTTGCTGATTGGAGCGCAACCAGATTAAAAACCACCTACCTGAGTTAAATTGGAAGAAAAGAATTTGGCCAATATTGGGAGAATCTAGAAAAGCAAGTGGGTTGATTTCTGTGTACTAATGGGATGGCGTATCGGTTGACGATTCTTAGACATGCAATCGGATATGAAGTATGCCGCGTCTTGGAGATGATGCAGTAGGAAAAAAAGAAGACCTTGCTGATCTCGAAACGGTCCTCCCAAACCATGGCGATTTTGCGAAGGCCAGACTAATGAGAAGTATCTGCGATATTGCTTTTTCACCCGAAATCTCGCCCATACGAAAGTATCGAGAACTATGTTGCGGAGCTGTAGATCCTGGCTCGTTCCTTTAATTTCTTCGATTGTATAGCTGAGATGGTATGCCCTAGGTAGAATCGTGCTGGGGGTCAAAAATGTAAACCTCACTAAGCGGCTGTTGCGGCAACGACAGTTATCGCTCAAATAAGTCACAGTGAATCATTTGCTGCGCACCACATCCAGCGAATGCAGTTGCCGAGTGAAGCAGAGCTTTGTGCAATATCCAGTTTCCCAGACAAAACTGCGGATATTGTTATCCTAACACATGTAAGTAGCAAATTATGCGCCACAAAATATCCGATGGATCGTGATCAATATCCAGAGTTGAGCCGAATTTGCGCCAGGTGCAGTAGAAAAAACCATTTTGCTCGATGTTGTGAATTTTCAAAGGTGAACGCATTCAATCGTGGAACAGTGCTTCCGAAACCTGAACAGTCAAACAGCAACTTGAAGCCGACAGAACAAAGAAATGCTTCTAAGTAAGTTTATTGGATATTGACGAGATGGTGCATTTCCAACTGGACTCCGGTGTCACCAAAAACATAATTCAATCCAAGTGGTGCCCAGGAATTATTGTGTGACCTGATCAAAGAGTCCTGCACATGGGGAACGGTTCCAAACACTGGGCGAAACATTTGACAAATATCAAAGTGATCAAACCCAAATACCGCTATCACCATCGGTTGAATATCCTGATTACGGAGAAACAGCTCACGCCGATTCTCGGCATTATTTCGTCCAGTGTCTTGGATTTATGCATTTTAACCATAATCGTTTTGTGCATATATGTGAATCAAAGGCAGATGTTAGTGATAAATATCTGTCCATGTTTACCCCAGGGTTTTGCAGGTTTGAAGGTCGTTTTCTTTCATAAATATATCTGTCAATATGACCGATTGCAATACTAGCCAGAAGAGTAACATTTGCTTTACGTAATAAGTTTGTCACCAAATAAGTAACTTGGCGCAATTGGGGCGACCAACAGGTTTAGCCAAGTCACGAATTTTACGACACAGATCAGTGATTTGCTTCTGTGCTTAGATCTCAAGCAGTTAAGTGAAACATTGTATAAAATGAGCCATGAATTTGTACGTCTTAAGAATCGCTGGTTTACAAGTTCCATTCGATATTTCGTTGGGATATCCACATGGTAATAAAATTAATAATAACGATAGTAAAATACTTAGTACTTTAAATCAACGAAAAGGACTTATTGTTTGCTTCGCCTTAGTTCTGCAATCGGCATAGATGCACAGCACCCGCAGTTAACATCAAATTATTCCATGGTAAACTCAATGTGTCGGATGGAGGCGTAGTGCTAAGTGACAAAGTGAAGTGGATGAATTTGTCATCCAACTGTCTTTTAAATAGTGTTATTGTCAGTGCAGAGATGACCGATCCTAAGAGAGCATTCCACAGGTGACAGACACGAATGGAAAAAAATTTCTACGGTAATTCTGGTGGCTATACTGTTCACCGAGTTTCAGTGTGTGGCCCCTCAGGGTTGTATTGGTGATTATTTGCAGTAAAAGGCTTCACACACGAGGTTCGTCACGCGGAATCAAGTGTGCCGTAATCAGCTGGCCTTGTATTCTGCGAAAGCTTCCACCGAAAACCTCGATTCTTTGCAGCCTCTCCTGATATGAGAGATTGCGCATTCCAGTTACGTTCTTAGGTGTGCTAAGTTGAAGTTGCTCCAGTATTTAAAGCTCGTGTTTTAACCAGGGATGTGAAGAGTAATTTGCATATTTGACATGGAGGCGCACATATGCATTAAGCATTTGTCGAAATATGGATCCGTTCATTTGTCCAAACGTCCTTCGCATCAGCCCGACGTGTTAGTTTCCAGACTTCGAGGCCTTTTCGGATTTCCCGGAGCAACCCAAGTCACGTTCAAGTGTTGTTTGTTGGAGTGCATTCGTCTGAGTTGTATGAGTTACTAATCTGATTTTGGATGGAAAGTACCTTGCATTTACTGATGTTGAAGTGCAGTATGTTTTGAGTTGCCCATTAATACACCGTATCTAGGTCACTCTGAAACATATTTTGGACGGCGTTTGCCTAGATCCTGAGCCAGATGATAATATCGTCGTCAAACATTAGGAAATTTAAAGCGATTCCCTGTGCAAAGTCATAACTAACCACCAAAAGCAAATGTGGACCTAGAACTAAACATTGGAGCACACTACACTCGACTACTATGGGGTTGGATAAAGAGCTGCAAACTAATATCATTAATTGTAATTGAAGTATAAAGTTGGTAATCCAGCTTAAATGTGGGTCGCCGGTCCCGTAATGCTGGAGCTAAGAAAGTAGTATCCAGTGGTCTAGACAATGGAAAGCCTTGGAAAAATCCAGGTAGCTCACATCAACACCTTTTCCAGTTTCAGCTGCCTCGGTCCAACTAGTGCGTGCAATTATTAAATTCGCTGTACATGACCGCTGTTGCCGGAAACCGTGCTGCTCAGGAGTGATGATGTTACAGTTTTCCAGAGAGCGCAAGAGTGCATCGGCAAATATGGATTCCATGACCCTGAAGATTATAGAAAGAAGTGATACTAAGCCGTAGTTGGAGGGATCCGTTCTGCTTCCACCTTTGTGATTCGTTATTCAAAGCTTCTACTAACGGGAAATTGATTCTGCTCCAAGCAGCGCTAGAAAAGCTGAGCCATTGGTCATGTCAATTGGCTTACTGCTGCTTCCAGTGCCTCTGGACGAATGATGTCAACATCTGGCGAGTTCTGTTTGCGTAGAGACGTCAGTATTTACAGCGGAGCCTTCACGGTAAAAGCGTTGTGGGTTAGTTCTGGTGAGGGTATGACAAGATTCGGAAGATCGCTTGGTGGTAAGGCCATCTGAAACGTGGAAGCATATTGCCTTCCCAGCGCGTCTGCTGAGTCCACCGCCGTTCTTGTTGGACTCTCAACTGCTCTGAGTATAGAAAAACCAGGCATGTGTTTTCCTAGGCAATCAACGTGCTTTTACAACAACATGTGATTAAAACTGAAGGTTTCTGCGATGTGCTGATAGGCGGCTTTGTCTTCGCTTGGCAGTTAAATACAGTGGTTACGTTGGGCTGCGGAGTTGTCCTAATTTCCTGCTGTTGGAGATTCTCTGTACACTGGCCATGCTGCGTCGCATACTGTCATCCATTTCCACTTCTACTCCTAACGAAGGAAACTGATGTACACTTACTGCAAGCTCTTAGCTTTGAAGCCTCTGCAATGAGCTTACTGCCTTTGTTGACGATTTCGAGCCAGGCGACTTCCGGGTGTTCTTCTTCGAGGAACGACCAACTTGTGGCACTGAGGAGCTGGGCTAATCGATGGTAGTTTTTGATAATTCCCACAGGGTCACCGTTCTCATTATTGTATTTCGCATAGCAGACAATGTTGAAACGGATGACTGCGTGATCACTGCGACCCAACGGACAGTCTAAATTCAACACATCAGTTATATGCTCCTCGTTTGTAAGCACAAGATCCAGCACAGATGGCCTGTTACCGGTTCCGATCCGACTAAACAAAGTGGTGTGATTGTAAAAAGAAACAGTGGTTACGAGATCTTGTAGATCGGCTTTGAATTGCTTTTCGATGCTAGTATGAGTTTCTAAACAATGCACTTTGCATGAACCCATACTAAGTATGTGAGTGTACTTTCGTTTTAAACTACATCTTCATGCAGCAAATTAGTAGCAGTAGGTTTCAGGTCTAGAGTTATTGCGGCGGTACACCAAGAAAATAAGCAAGCGTCTCTGCATTTTAACTGCAAGCGGCATCAAATAAAGTCGAGGAACTGCGGGTCTGGATCCTCTACGGATTTGCACTATAAGTCGCTTCGGTATTACAGGATTATACTTCCTTTTTTTTAAACCTATCATTCCGGATCAGCGACATGCCAAGTAGCAAAGCTTCAGCCTCCGTCATTCCCTTGCGTAACCACTTCTCGGTGATACCAATGACATTATATGTCACCCGGAAGCTTGGCGATATTTTAGTTTGGCCAGTTCATTAAAATGGCCCTCAGCATACCTACAAAAGCAGGCTAGTTTCTCGGTATTTGTTGGTCCATAGAGGGGTGAAGGGGTCAAGTGTGTAAGAATGCCGTGGAAGGGATGTCGGCAGTAACTGGTATTTTTGATAGGATAAGGAAACACTGTTTGCAATTTGCTTCGGCTAAAGTGCTTTATACTCACAATTAGACCGTGGTCAGTCAATTAATGCAGCAATCAAGTTACGTTTATCTATATTAGTAGGTTTGCTTGCTGCTTCAGTTGCTTTAATATTCAAGCTTTGCAACAATTTTTCTACCTCTAAACGAAATTCCGAGGGAAAATGTTTCCGACTTCTCCACCATCGATCTAAAATATCAGTCACTTGTTGCTCTGACTAAACAACAAATTTTAGGATTATAGGGTCGCATCCTCTTTACTTTGGTGAGAGAGGAATCCTGGTAAGTGATAGCGCCACAATAACTTCTACAGAAAATATTTCATGAGTGAACATTGCGCTGTTCTAAATCTTGCTTTCCGATCTCTTAAACATATATCGTGATGTTCTGGCACGCCTTGTATGAAGATTGTGTTTAGGCAGCCTTGCGTCCTGTGTCCCTCCACGGTGTTTCATTTTGATTTTCGTGCGCTCCAAGGGACATCAGTTTAGATGCGTATTCCACAGCAACCGTGTTTTAGCGCGCTTGCGGAGAGCAAAAGGTTTTCTACGTTGGAGGACCAATCTAGTGTTATTCGAAACTGACTGGGTTCTCCATAGTGTGGCGAGTTCGGATGACGAGTAAATCGTTATACCATAATGGGTTAGACTTTGACACTGCTCAGTACGCGCAATCAGTTTCATTGTTCATGCTCATCCGACAAGTTATTCCGCAAGTTGATGGCGATATATTCAGGATCATTTGAGCGTACAACCCTTCAGGCACCAATGTTGGATTCCTTGTTCCTTGATTCGCAAGATATGGTACTCCTTGGTCTTGACTTGCTGACCAGTGTTGATTGTTTGCTTTTTGTTCCTCCAATTACGTTCAAGGTGTTCACAATGGAAGAGGCCACAACGGTGGTCTTTGCAGCGCTCACTGCATATTAAACTGAGGTTTCGGTAGACTTTGACTTGAAAAGAGACATTTGAGCAACAGGTTAATGCTAAATGTTAGCTTCCAGTGAATGATTTTCGTTGCCTTGAGTATTATTTGACTCATATAGATACAGTCAATTTTCGCCTGGTGTTCTACTAATGTTGAATAATACAACGAAGAGGGAGACGTGGCTGATAGCGGTTCAGGGGAAGCGAATTTACAGCATTCCGTCGCTACGAAGCCGCTACGCTTTCATGGTGCTTACTCACTTCCATTGCAGGAAGTTTATCGTTAATCAGCTACTCAGCTTCTGCGGGTAACCGGTCGCACTTCTGAGTTAGGATAAGCAAGCGCTTAACTAATGGGATGGTGGAGCACGCAGTGCAGAACCAAAGTGCATCTTAGGAGCTATTTTGCTCTTGTACTTGTTGTTAGAACACATTTGTACATTTTGGATGATATCACTTCAAACAGCGCGAACAAGTTAGATGGATTTTAATTACTCGATGACATTCTCCTAACCCACAAATGCCTTTTGATTGGAGACTTTTCGCATTCACACTTCTGCCATTCAACGTGGTGTCGTTACCTGACACAATGGGTTGGTTAGCGTTCTGTACTTTGTTCAGATCTGAGCTCGGCGCAAATCGGTCAGGTGGAAGTGGTTGTTGCAAGGTCAAATGAGCGGTCGAGGTGGTTGTGCTGTTCCTTTGGCGGATTAGGCAGGCACACTGGCTGATAAGATCATACCTAATAGCGATGGACTGGAACCTGTTAACTGAATCTGAACAAAGCGCTGAACACAGATTTCGAGATCACATATTCTTTCACAGAGGTGTTGAGGAAGCCAACACGGGTTATGCATAGGCATCTCGAGATGCTTCGAAAAGTCTGTATCGAATGGAGTCACACCGAACCGAAATCGGCCTAATGAAATTGAGTTATCCGCTTGCGTTTAATCACAAATGCCAGTGAAAATGGTTAATAATGGCACTGACTCTAATCTTAGAAAACATTCACTTATGATAGATCACTATGTCGAGCTGATAAATGCGGTTCTAATCAGTGTGCGGTGACAACGCTGCTAAAAGATGGGGAGCGGCTAAAGGAAAATAAACAAATAAATAAACCAATAAAAAGTACACCCTCAGTAAGAAAATGTACTGCTGCGTTTGGCTATAGCGAAGTAATTCATCAAGGTTGATCTCTCATTGGCCTTCTGGCACATCCAGTTTTCTAACGACGTTCACCACACACTTTGGGCGTTTTCGCTGGCTACGGTTACCGATTGGTTTGAAGGTTTCGAGCGAAATTTTACAAAAGCCGTAACTGCAACCTGTTGACAACCTAAACGGCGTAACGTGTGTAGCAGCCGATGTACTGATTTGCAGCTCAACCGAACAGAAACATGCCGCCAATCTACAGCACTTTTGTAGTGACGCGTGCAAAAGTACACAAATATCAAAGATGCAAAATGTAAGTTCCGGAAACCAGAATTGATTGTTAATGGGCATGTTCTGACATCCGAGGGAATAAAGATCGATCCTGGAAAAAGCAAGGCAGTGCAAGAGATGTCACAACCTAAGGAGGTCAAGGCTGTTAGTCCTTCAAACGGCCTGGTATTGTTTGAGCCGATCCTTGCCAAGAATAAATTAAATTGTGACACCTATCTGGAGGCTGACTCACAATTATATAAAGTGAAGTTTGGGAAAAACGCGACAGTATTTATAACCCTGAAGCCACTTATTATCTGTGCACTCTTTTTTGTTACTATAATCCAGCTTTAGCTTCCGAGGTGCAGTGTGACAGCAGCCAAAACGGAATAGGTGCCTTTCTCATGCAGAAAGGTAAACCTTTGTATTCACTCAGACGGGCGCTTGCAATGGCTGAACAGCGTTATGCGCTGCTCGAAAAGGAGATGAAAGCGGTCGTTTAAACAATAGAGCGATTCAACGACTAAATGTTTGTGAGGAAGACTACAGTATATACTGACCATAAACCGATGGTGTCTATAGCTAGTAAATCGTTATATAGTGTACTGCAACGTCTTCAACGGCTGCTTGTCCGGCTCCATAAATATGGCATATATATTGTGCATCGTCTGGGAACGCAGATGTTCATTTCGGATGCTTTGATGATAGCACGTTTTTCGGTAGCCGAAAACCAACAAGGAAATTTAGTTAGTAAATATGGTACAGCAACGGTCGATAACGGCAGGCCGACTGAAATAGATAAAGTGTTATACGGAAGTAGACATGATGGGCCTGGTGATGGCCAGATCCAAATATGAACTTTCGAAGAAATTAACGCCGTTCTTAAATTTTCGAGATGTACTCACGTTTTACGATGGTTTGGGTTTAAAGGAAATCGCATTTTGCTCCCACCACCTCTTCTCAAAGAAATGCTACAATGCGCTTATCGAGGCCATTTTGGGTGTCAATTACAGTAATAGTAGAGTAGTGCACTGATGTTCTGACCCGGAATGATAAGTTAAATCCGATACTTTGTATCAAGCTTTTCAGTCTGCCGATTCCACGAAGCTCCTCAAGCCAGGGAACTAATGATGCTGCGAGAGATTCCAGATCGACCATGGCTGAAAGTACTAGTTGACTTGTTCTGTGACAACAGGAAAGACTATTACGGAGTATTATTAGATCGATTCACTCACCGCTACCACTAAGAAAGCAGTCATCAACAAGCTTAGATTTCAGTTTGTCAGACACGGAATACCGGAGGAACTGATCTCCGACAATGGCCCGCAATTTACGGGTGCTGCATTCCAGACTTTCGCGAACAAGTGGGAATTTTCGCACCGACAATCGAGCCCTTATCATAGTCAGTCTAACGGAATAGCAGAGGCACCGATCAAACAAGCCAATAGGCCGTTGTTGAAAGCCAGAACCACTCATGAGGACTCGTATTTAATGTTGTTAGAGATTCGCCATACGCTATTACCGAACATCGGTCCCAGTCCGATGCTACATTTTTTAAAGCAGAAAGGCAATGACCCTAATGCCTTCGTCTGCTGAACTCCCACACCCTGTCTATTCGTCGCAGGAGCAACTGCAAAGGGGTTTAAGAAAGTGGATGACAGATCAGAAACGGTATTACTGCCGCAGGTCCTGGGCACTACCGGAGTTATCAGTAAATGTTGGAGTGTGGATCCCACCAATACCGGATGTCAGCGAACCATATAAAAATATTGTGCTGACCGCGAACTTTGGTGAAAGAGCCTATGAAGCAAGTACTGGAGGGAAGTTAATCAGAAGCGACCTAGTACATTTGAGGCGACACTTGGAATGAGAAGGTGAACTTGTAGAAAAATACTTGACGCCCTATGGAAAGGTCACAACGACAGAGGCTGCAAAGACGACGTAGAGCGGAAGGGTTTATGGAGTAGTCTGCGACACTGATGCAGCAGATCATGAAACAGAAAAGGAAGTTAGAGGATTCGCAAGCAAGCGGAAGCTTGCCGCAACCGAACAGAGCAGCTGATTGGACGCTTGCGCATATTATGTCTACGCGCTGATTGGTTCGCGAAGGCGGTTTTGTTTAACTGCTTCACCGGAAGCATATAATGAGTGCAGCAACGTTGTTAGTTATGGAAATGAGTTAGTTATTTATACTGAGGTTTCTACATGCTTGTCAGGCTGTCATAAACCGTTTTTTCCTGAAGGTAAAAGGCCTACGACGAAAGGGATATCTTCATCCATGGAATGTGAACTATTTGTGGTACTGGAAGATTGGGGGATTTTTCGGCCATCTACTATCGTTTAGCCTTCGAAACCTTCAGCCGTTCTGCTCAGGTTTGGGACCACAATTACCGGGGAGGACTAGCATTAACAATCCGCTTACCTTATATAAACTTTTGTGAATTGCAATCACTATACTCTGAATCTTGTCTAGTAGTTCGATGATAAATGAAGCACTCATTTTATCAGTAAGATAGACATGAAATCTATGCGGTACCACACCGAATCAGGCTTGCTTTTACAACTTTTTCTGGCTAGCTTTCACTGCGAGTCATTTTGCATGAAAGAAATTACACGGTTAGAGCACAAAATATTGGGTTTTCAAGTTTGGTGCACGATCCACTTAGGTCTTAGTCTGCAACACAGTATGTACCGCGCTCTTTGTGCAAATGATACGAATCATTCAGCGACTCGCTCATGGTAGTAAGTCGTCATCTTCATTCTTCTGATGTTGAAAGCACGTTCCGTATCGGACTTGTACGACTGCGAAATGTCTGGTATTTTAATGCAAGTCTGGCATGCCGATGGAATTCATCAACACATCCGTGAGGCAGATCACACTATTGTTTGATATATGAGTTTCACGGTTCTACTGCTGGAAGTTTCCAGAGACCTGTAGTTGTATTGACAAAAGTAGAATAAAATAAACTAGAGTTACTTCGAAAGCAAAAATATTTTTTCCGAAGTGGCGAATTGAAAAAATATTTTGCAGGTGAATCTCAGTGAAAAACTGCCAGAAATTTGAAATTCCGGGTAAGTGTATAATGTCTCTGTTTTACTTTAGCAAATATGGTCTAAGATGGTAAAGCTTTGACAATCAATAAGAAAAGTTACAGATCAATGGATTTGCAATAAAATACGGCTTAGTAGTGTCGAAAAATTAAAGAGCTCACTAATGAGCGAATGGCACCCGAGTAAGATGGTCTCTCTGCTCCTTTCTTGCAGTGGCGAAGTGCAGCAAACGCTGTAATAAACGAGGGAATTTTGAACGTGATTACTTTCCTTTTATATTTATATATATCTAGCTGGATACATATACGTGCACGCATCCAACTATCTCACAAAACTCAGGTATACGAGGGGAGGTCGCTTTTATCGGGAGCCTGCTTCTCTACCGTAATAATACAATGACGGTATTGCCACAAAACAATAAACCCAAACATTTAATTAATGACCAACTCGTTGTATTCCACAATTTTTACAACAGTAAACTAAAAATCCCTTTTGTAAAAGTACACATTTTTGACCCTTTGAACGCTCTTGGAATCTGTAAGTTGAAAGTGCTAGTTGCAAGCGGTCGCTTAAACAGTGGGTGCACTCATTTCAAGAGAGACACACAAAAATATAGGTTAATGTTTGTAAATGCATTACAAAATAACTCTTAAGCAAAAAAATAAATGGTACAGCGCGTTTTTATTCTAAAATATAGGGTCATATCAAAGCGTTTAATTCCTTTGTTTACAAACTAAAGAGATGAAGCACATTTCGACTAAAACTAAATACATCTGTGTCACGTATTTAGTCAAAAATGTAAAAAGTATCTGCGGGGTGAATCGGTTATATTTACAGCAAATTCCATTTTTTGAGCTAAATTCCAGCCTTTGAGGTATACTTTAGGATGAACATGGCCGGTGTTCTGCTAACATGAGCGCATTGCACCTTAGGATATCTTGTGCGCTAACTTGTTCTCTCTATTGGGGGAGTTTCAGCTGTAGGATTACAGAAGTCTAGACAAAATGAAGCTGGGTTGATTCATGGTTAATCACTTTTTCTAATTGATACCTGTTGCTATTCCCGTATGATTTATGTAACATTTCGCTAATATGCACGAAATAGCGTAAAGCAAATTTTCATGTCGAATTAACTAATAGTTTAAAGGTGGACTTGGAGAATCCTTTTCTTTACGGTCTTTAAGATCGGAATGACCGAGGTCCACCCCAAGTGAACCTAGGTCTCAATAGAGGTTGCTTATAGCAACCCAAGCACCAGCGGATTCTCCAAGACCACCTTTGAATTCGTTTCCGCTGGATCAAGCGTTGCTCGCGGCCCTCAGTGGCATAGTGCTCATGGTGTCAACCATGAGCCACTAGGCTTTGAGCTCCAGCCCAACTCAGGCTATCTCCAACTGAGGAGTCCAAACCAGGACGAAACAGCGGTCTTGGGGTGCCAGTGTTAGGAAAAGCAACACTATAAAAAGGTTAACTTACATTTTATTTAAAAAGTTTGAAAGTGAAGCCTTATATGAAATACCTAAAGTAATTTTACTCTTCGGATGTTATTCAATCAATACTTAAGCCAATGCAATTACACGGCGTCTGCGACGTTGCAGTGGCCACACACTACAGTGTTGACCAGTATAGTTGGTGACCTTATAGATGACCTTATATATCCAGTGCAGTTGTATGATATGCTTATAAGCTAAAGCAGATAATTGTCTTTGATGAAACATGCAAGTTCTCAACACTTGCATATCGATTATAGCAAGTCGATGATCTGGATAAATTTTCCACAGGTAGTATGATACGTGATTTTTGACATGGCTAATGCGTACTCCGAACACTCTTTCAAAGCTAATACAGCTTTAGTAACTAATGGTTGAATATACATCCACGTTGGCAGTATCACCTTGTATATAAAAATAATACGAGCTAAGCATACTCCTTTTAGAAACAGGGTCAATTAAACAACAGTAATAGAGTTGACGCAGAAGGTATAGTCGGAAATCACTGTGGGTTTCAGTTGTCGCAACTACATTTTGTTAAGATATTCTTCATAACGTTTATTAATAACTTTTACAAACATTCAGTTGGCGTGATATTTTCTGGCTTTGTACATCATGCACCAAGTTATGTTAAAACTACACTTATTTGTGTATGGACGAATATCCAATTGCTACAATCTGGTCTTCGTCAGTGCAAGCACAATTACGTACTGTCAAATATCGGTTAGCGTAGGTATATATATCCTTGACAGCGAGACCAGCACAAGTTCCTCTGAACACTGCGGTACAGATCTCGGGTCAAGTAAAGGTTACACAGGTGGCGAAGTAGCGAACTGATTTGGACACCTAGTCTTGCACACTTGATCAGTCGGTTGACACTGGACAGACAACTATAGTTAAGCTTCTGGCAGCTCCTCGGAAGAGGAGATAACACAAACGGAAATCACTCACGCATGCAGCTACACAAACGACTGCTAGCATCACAAATGATTCTACCATCTATGGAGGAATATAGGGCCCAGTTCATGCGGTGAAGCATTATAATTTTGTATCGTCCAACATTTGTCGAAAACATTGGCTCCAATACTCCAATTACGAAATATTTACCCGACCAGAGGGTATATACGGTAAAATTTCGCTGACATAATCAGGTAGGTCCGAGATGCTTGTTAAAAATGTGATTAACCCTGCATTAATTTACCAATAACCTTTTCTTTATTTTAACTCATAAGCGAAATTCTGTTTGACAATAAACTTAACCAAGAAATTTAATTGTTGGAAAAATTTCCACATTTCTTCTTGAATGTAAATTACAAGAAATAATATACTTGAAAGCAGTTATTATATCGTTGTAACTGAATACTTAATAATTAAGTAACATTTTGAAGGTGGCATAATTCGGAGTATTCGACAAAGGCGTAAGTCAAATCCTCCCCCTTTCTGAAACCAATATAAGCCAGTGAGCGTCATGTTCCTCTGACCTGACGTCTTTCAGCAGATAATACTTGTTTATTCCTTGTCTCTCTAGTTAGGTTAGTGATTGCATGGTATTAAGTGAATGACAGCATCCTTTTCACTGGTTTGCTTCCCATGGCAACAATAAACTTTGCCACGATTCTTCAAAACTCCAAAACTGAAAAGTCCTGATTCATGGCTCTATACATTATAAATGCAATAAAATACGTCATTTCCATCATTGAAAAAACAGTCTGTGCCACCATTTTTATTTTATCATAAGCGTATATTGAGCCCAGATAATAGCTGCATTATCAGCCTCGCCCATGGATGAATGGCACTGTTGTAGTATCTTACATGCCAATATGTCGACCGAAGTTCCAATCCGCCCTTTTACGCTTCACAGTAATTGATGCAGTATATGGTAGTTGGAGAACATTAGAACACAATGGTTGTCCTTTCACTAGAAGAACACAATGCATTGGTCTGTGGGAAGATACTCGAAACATTTCGTTTTGTCGCCTTGAACTCTTGTAAATTAAGAAGATATTTCCTGTTGTGACGGACAGTTACACAGGCAACATGTTTTTCACCTGCAACTGTTCAAGTAATTTCACAGATGTGAAAAAATATGTATTACTACAAAATAGTCACTTTATGCAGATATTGAAATTGTCTCTCCACAGCACTTCTGTTGTGTATTCTGCCAGCATTCTTGACTGCTAGTCTAAACAGACACGTGCACAAAAGCCTAGACAGACACACAAAGCATCTAATTATCTGCTTTCCTATTGGTTCATCCTTCTCCTTGCGACACATTAATGTACTCACCCAGTTAGACATTGACCAGATTACAACAGTTCGTTTACCGGTGTGACTTTGCTTACTAGGGCTAGTACATTAGATCTTTCGTACACAATAATGGCGTCGCGGCTTACGATCCTACGCCATAGAATAACATCCTCCTACAGTTTACTGGTCCGATCCGACTTTATGTCCAACCGTAAGTGCATGAGCCCAGTGGAAAACCTCATTTCCAAACTATCTTGAAATACTGCCTGCGGCTTCTAACTACACTGAA
>OX104060.1:611802-660223 GCA_944474145.2 Dicrocoelium dendriticum
ATAATGAATGCAACTGTTGCCGTCACAGTCAGACAATTGTAGTTGTACAACTTGATCAATTGTTCATCGTGTACAACGCAGAATTTACAAGTAATCATTTATTTGCTTAAATTTACCTGAGAGGTGTGAAATGTTTGTAAATATCAAAGAAATATATGTTTGCAACGTCAAACACAGCGGAAGGCGTCACGCTGTGATGGATGAAAAATCACCTTGTGCGGTTTTGCAAGAGGTACACAGTAACGGCCATCTTAGCATTCAGTAGGTTGCACAACATTGCAAAATCACATCGTCTGTTGGGCATAGGATTCTGTAGGAAAATTATTCCGGCTTTAATATGCACTAACGGTGCAAGTGTTGAACGGGAGCGCTTCAAAGGAACGCCTGGACTCTGCCTCTTGTTATTTAAACAGGCTGGACGTGCATTTTTTGTCGTTAATCAACAAAGCCGTGTTCCCTCTGCATGGCAAAGATACGCAACATATTTGGGCAACAGCCAACCCACGGCAATGACGTGCTTTATGTACGTAAGATGGCGCGAAGTTCATGGCCTGGACTTGGTTGCCCGGCCAAAAAAGCATTGGGTTTTTTCGTTTCTAGGAGTGTGTGTAACAGGTTGTTTTTTAACTGTACCAATGGCTGACATTTCTTAGCAGGCTGGCCAACACCCTTCGGCGTATGCTTTTCTGTAGCCGAAACGACAGAGGGAATTTCGAAAGTCCAAGTTATTAATATTTGCAGACATTTTAAAATAAGCATGCAAATTTAAGAATATAATGAATACATGTATACTATATATTGCGCACGTTAACACCTGATCAGTTTGTACACCTACAATTTTCTGCCTGTAGATTACATGCACAATTTTAAACACAGCTCCAAGTAAGTTAGTGATGTAATCTCATTGGTTGTGAGCGTCCAACGACTTGCCCCTAATTGATCACATATTGGTGTAGGGTGTACTCATTGTAGGCCTTTACAGGTTGCATTTTCCAACACTACTGTTGGAGTGCATAAGATACTAGATGATTTACACAACTACCCGTTCAGGCCGTACAAGTAGTATTCAGATTATCTCCCTAGTTTCCGATACAATGGGGTTGCTGCGGATTTTAAATATCTGCACCCCTTGCTATCAACTATACTTAATGTTTAACTTCTATATGCCTTCTCCGTTTTTTACGCATTCACTCGGGATATCAGACAAACGTTTTCGCACGATTACTGGACTAGGACATGTGACAGCATTGTACAAGCTAGCTGCTAGCTTTCCGCAACCGAACTGAACAATTGATTGAACGCTTGCGCATATTGCCTCTACGCGCTGATTGGTTCTATAAGACGGGTTTGTTTAACTGCATCAAAGGAAGTATCTCATGACAGCAGCAGCGTCATTATATATGAATATGTCTTAGTTGTTTGACTCAAGTTTCATACACGCTTGCCATGCTGTTATTTTTGCTGAGCTTACTTTGTCGAATAAAGCGTCAGTCTCTGACGGACAGAGTTCTGTGACATGATGTCAGATAAAATTAAGCCTAAATCACCCAGTGGTGATCATTTGGTGATTGAAGCGCAAACAGCTTTAAAACCACCTACCGGAGTAAACTTTGAAGTAAACAAGTTGCCAACTATTTGGAGAACCTAGAAATGCAAGTGGGTTTATTTCTGGGTACTAGTGCGGCTGAATGGACATGGATGGCGTATCCGTTGACGATTTTTAGACAAACGATCAGAGATGAAATACGCCGCGTCATGAAGAAGAGGCAGTAGGAAAAAAAGAAGATCTTGATGATCTCGAAACGAACTTTCCAAAACATGGCGACTTTGCAACGGCCAGACTAACGAGAGGTATCTGCTGTATCGCTTTTTTATCCGAAATCTCACCTAAACGACAGTATCGAGAACTATGATACGAAGCCGTAAATCATGGCTCGTTCCTCTAATTTATGCGATTGTATAGCTAATGTGGTATGCCAGAGATGAACCGTGCTGAGTATCAGTAATGTAGGCCTCAACAGCGAATGTTGAGGCAACGGCAGTTATCACTTAGATAAGTCACAGTGAATCATCAAATGCGTACCACATCCAGCGAATGCAGTTGCCGAGTGAAACAGAGCTTTGTGCAATATCCAGTTGACCAGACAAAACTGCGGAGCCCGTTCTCAAGGCACATGTAACTTGCAAATTATGTGCCACAAAATACCCGATGGATCGTGATCAATATACGGAGTTGAGCCGAATTTGCTCCAGATACAGTAGATTGAACCAATTTGCTAGATGTTGCCAGTTTTCAAACATGGACGCACTCAGTTGTGGAACATTGCATCCGGAATCTGGAGTGTCAATCAGCAAATTGTCGCTGATAGACCAAATAAATGCGTCAAAGCAAGTTTATTGGCTATTGACTAGATGGTAAATTTCCAATTGGATTCGAGTGTCACAAAACACATAATTCAATCTAAGTGGTGCCCAGGAATTACTGTGTGACCTGACCAAAGTGTCCTGCACATTTGGAAAGTTTCCACTTCTGGGCGAAATGTCTAACAAGTATCAAAATGATCAAACCCAAATACCGCCATTTCCATCGGTGAAATTTCGTGATTTCGGAGAAACAGCTCACGCAGTTTCACTTCATTGTTTCGTCTAATGCCTTGGCTTTATTCGTTTGAACCATGATCATTATGTGCAAATTAGTGCATCAAGGGCGGATGTTAGTGAAAAATATCTGCCCGTGTTTGCCCCAGGTTTTTGCAGTGTTGAAGGTCCCGTTCATTCGGAAATATATCTGTCAAAGCGACTGATTGCCTTGCCAGCTAGAGGAGTAACATTTGCTTCACGCAGTACGTTTTTCACCGAATTTAGTAATTTGGCGCAATTGGGAAGACTAATAGGCTTAGAAAAGTCACGATTTTAACGATAAAGGTCGGTGATTCGCTTCTGTGCTTAGATCTCAACCCGCTGGATGAAACAATGGTTAAATTAACAATGAATTTGTGCGTCTTGAGAATAGCTGGTTTACAAATTCCATTAGACATTTCATGTTAATATTAAGGATAGAGAAAATAGTTATTACTTTAAATGAAAGAAAAAGAATTGTCATTTGCTTCACCATAGTGCTGCAATCGGCATAGATTCACAGCACCCGCAGTTAACCTCAAATTATTCCATGGTAAACCTAATGTGTAGGATGACGACGTAGTGCTGTGACAAAGTGAAGTGAATGAATATCTCATCCAACCGTCTTTTAAATATTGGTAATGTCAGTGTAAAGATGACCGATTTTATGTGAGCATTCCACAGATGACAGACACTAATGGAAAATCAATTTCTGCGACACTTCTGGTGGACGTATTTTTCAGCGGGTTCCACTCTGTGGCCACTCAGAGTTGTATTGGTGATGACTTGCAGTAAAAGGCTTCACACATAAGGTGGATCACGCGGAATCAAGTATGCCGTAATCAGCTCGCCTTGTATTATGCGATAGCTTCCCCCGAATACCCATAATCTTGGCAGCCTTCCCTGATACGAAAGATTGCGCATTTCAGTTACGTTCTTAGATGTCCTACGTTGAAGTTGCTCCAGTGCTTAAATCTCATATTTTAACCAGGGATGCCAAGAGTAATTTGCGTATTTGACATGGGGACGCACATATGCACTAAGCATTTGTCGAAATATGGATCTGTTCATTTGTCCAAACGCCCATCGCATCAGCCCGACGTGTTGGTTTCCAGTCTTTGAGGCCTTTTCGGATTGCCTGGAGCAAGCCAAATCACGTTCAAGGGTTGCTTGTTGCAGTGCATTTGTTCCAAGATTTTATGATGTCGGATGGAAAGTACCTTGCATTTACTGATGTTGAAATGCAGTACGTTTTGAGTTGTCCATTAATACATGGTATCTAGGTCACTCTGAAGCACATGTTGGACGGCGTTTGCCTGGATCCTGCGCCAGATCATAATATCGTTGGCAAACATTAGGAAATTTGAAGCGATTCCCTGTGCAACGTCATTAATGAACACCAAAAACAAACGTGGACCTAAAACTGAACATTAGGGCACATTACACTCGAGTTCTCTGGGGTCCTATAAAAAGCTCCGAAATCTGATCAATATTTGCTTTAAAGCAGAAAGCGGGCAATCAAGCTTAAAATTAGGTCGCCGGTCCATAATGCTGCAGGTTGGGTAGTAGTATCCGATTGTCTAGATGATCGAAAGCCTTGGGAAAATGCAGGTAAATCACATTAACACCTTCTCCAGCGTCAGCTGCCTCTGTCCAACTACTGCCTGCAATTAGTAAATTCGCTGTACGTGACCGCTATCAACGGAAATCTTGCTGATGAAGGTTGTTGTTGTTGCAGTTTTCCAGACAGCGCACCAGTGCATCGGCAACTATGGATTCCATGACCCTGGAGATTATAGGAAGAAGAGATACTAGACCGTAGTTGGAACGATCAGTTCTGCTTCCACCTTTGTGATTTTGTTATCCAAAGCTTCCACTCTCGGGCACTTGATACTGCTCTAAGCAGTGCTAGAAAATTTAAACCAATTTTCCTGCCATTTGGCTTGCTGCTGGTTCCAGTGCCACTGGACGAATAATGTCAACATCTTGCGAGCTGTGTTTGCGTGGAGACTTCAGTATTTACAACACAGCCTTCACTGTAAAAGCGATGTGGGTTAGTTCTAGCGAAGGTATGCCAAGTTTTGGAAGATCGCTTGGTAGTAAGACCATCACAAACGTGGAAGCATATTGCATCCCCAACACGTCTGCTGATTCTGCAGCCGTTCTTGTAAGGCTATCAGCTATCCTGAATATAGGAAAACTATGCATGTGTTTTCCTAAGCAATCATCGTGCTTTTACAACAATATGTGGTTAAAACTGAAGCTTTCTGCGATGTGCTGATAGGCGAATTTGTCTTTGCTTATCAGTTAACTTCAGTTGTTACGTTTGGCTACGTATTTGTCCCAAGTGCCTGCTGTTGGAACTTCTCTGTACACTCGCCATGCTGCTTCGCATACTGTCTTCTATTTCCATTTCTACTCCTAACGAAGGAAACTGATATACACTTACTGTAAGCCCTTAGTTCTGAAGCCACCGCAAGCAGCTGACTGCCTTTGTTGACGATCTCGAGCCAGGCGACTTCCGTGTGTTCTTTCTCGAGGAATGACCAACTTTTGGCGTTGAATAGCTGGGCTAATCGATGGTAGTTTGTGATAATTCCTCAGACCCATGTTTCTCATGCCGAGAATTCCCATAGTGTACGAAGTTCAAACGGACGACTACGTGATCACTGCTACCCAACGGACAGACTAAATTCATCGCATCAGTTATATGCTTCTATTTTGTAAGCAAAAGATCCAACGCAGCTTGTCTGTTACTGGTTCGGATCCGACTACACAAAGTGGTGTGATTGTAAAGAGGAACAGCGGTTATGACATCTTGTAGATAGGCTTTCAATTGTTTTTCGATGGTTGCAGGGGTTTATAAACAATGCACTTCGAATTAACCTATATTTAGCATATTAGTATACATTTGTTTTAAACTGCGTCTTTAAGCAGCAAATTAGTAGCAGTCGGTTTCAAGTCTAGAGTTATTGCGGCGGTACACCAATAAAATGAGCAAGCGTCTCTGCATTATAACTGCAAGCGGCATCAAATAAATTTGAGAAACTAAGAGTCTGGATCATCTACGAATTTGCACTATAAGTCGCTTGGGTATTACAGGATTAAACGTCATTCTTTTTTGAGACCATCGTTCCGGATCAGCGACACGCCCGGCAGCAGAGCTTCAGCCCGTCATTCGCATGTGTAACCACTTCTCGGTGATACCAATGACATTATTTGTCACTTGGAAGCTTGGTGATATTTCAGTTTAGATACCTTCAGTGCAAATGAGCTTGTTCTGCCTCAGCAGCATGACAAAAGTTGATGTTTTACTCATTTGGCAAATTCCCTGGTCAATAATATACATGGACGACGTCTGTTTATTCGGTATGACTCCAAAGGTACATGGTTCACGACGGCATGCCTTGTTACGTAAACTACATGATCTTAACCTCTTTTGAAACCTCGGGAAGTGCGAAGTTAATACTTGTCAAATGGAGTTGCTGGGCCACATTTTAGCAACTGACGGTATAAAATCGAGTTTTCACAAAGCGCGTGCCATCAACGAGGCTCCTTGTCCATAGAACTGCACTGAAATAAAACATGTTTCAGCTATGTACCCTTCCAGCCTACGTTACCAGCATTAATTCACGCAAGTTGCGAGCCACCGCGTGAAATGACAAAGGGAAAAGTGTCTTTGTTTGGGATCACCCCTAACAAAGTGCATTGGACGAGACAAGACGCCACATTGATTCCAAACCAGTCATGGTGATTTTTAACAAGACGTGCCCAACTGTTGTCTCTAATGATGAATCGAACATTGTGTTGGGCGCTATAATGTCCCAAATTTAAAATGGGCGTAAAAGATTTATTGCATACACTTCTAAAAAATTTTGGCTGCTCAGCTTTCTTACTCTGCCGAGAAAAAGAAGCCCTTGCCTGCGTTTGGGCCTGTAAAAAGTGAAAATTGTTCTTGTTCGGAAGACTACTATTTTTAAAAACCACTCAACGCTAACTGCTTTACTTACTCGAGCAACAAATGACATCAGGCCCTTTCGGATACATCGCTGCTAAGTACGATTGTTAACATAACATTTTCAAAATCAATATTGTCCCGGAAGCAAAAATCAGTTATCGGATAGGTTGTTTCGGTTGCCACTCAACGAAACTGGAAATAATGGGGATGGTATTTACTGGTTGCTGTTGTTTTCCCTGAGTGATGAACAATCTCAGCTCTGAATAAAGAAGAACTCCAGAAGGCGACACAAGTAAATGAGACACTCTTCCGCGTTCAGGTGACTAGGCTAAACGGTTGGCCACTAAATAAGAAGATCACAGGCGAGTTTCTTCCGTACTACGTGTTGTGTCACGAAGTTTCACTTATATATGAATAATTAATGCTTGGAAAAACAGTTGTGGCTCCTCGAAGTTTGATGCAAAAAAATACTATATGCGCACTGCAGCCACCCTTGTATCGTTCGTACGAAACCGAAGGTTGGCACGTGCTTCCGGTGGCCCAAAATGTCACAGGAAGTCGAAAAAAACTTGTTAACGACTGCTCTCCATGTCCAAGGGCAGACAAGAGTTCATGGCCGGTTTCATCTCCCATACAACCCGTTGACTATCTTATGCGGCCGTAGGCCATGCTAGCTCTTGATTTAATGGGTCTATTTAGCTCAGCACCTCATCATCAAAGGAACTGTTTGGTGGCGACTTGCTTTTACAGTAAGTAGCCGGAAGTCCATTTGTCTGAAGAGGTGTCAACTGCCAGCATTGCTCAATTGCTAAAACACATGTTTTCCCCCCTCGGACTACCATAGGAGATAGTGCTTGACGAAGGGCCGCAGATTGAAAGCCACGGGTTTCTTCCGTTCCTTTAACTTCAAGCTACCCGACGCGCACCTACAATATCGTATGATCCAGCGCCAAACAGCAAGGCAGAAAGATTCAATCCATACTTGAACGAGAGTATCCAAGCTGTTGGTTTAGCTGGTACAGGTTGGGTGGATGCAGTTCTACAATCACTATTTTCCTACCGAACAGCACACCATGGAGCCACCGACAAAACGCCAGCTGAACTCATGCCTAGGCGCGCCCTTCGAACAAAGTTGAATGTCGCGCTTTCTATTATTGTAACCAATTATTCTGACTATTTAGATCGTCGTCCTCGATATCAGACAACTTACCAGATGCTTACTACTCCGCCTCAGTCCGGAAAATTCGTGCTCGCAAAGGTAAAATCTGCATCAAAAGAAGAGCTTATAAGAATAACGCGTGTATGTTGGCCAGGTACTTACCGGCTGGAGAATGGCCGCACAGTCAACGTCCGATTATTCAAAGTATCAGACGAAGGGAGCATGTGCCACCAACCTTCACTGACGCGACTACGCAAACAACGCAGCCCCTCAGAACGAGCCGAGAACAAAGACGACCGAATCGATAGGTTTCGACGCATCACATGATTAAGCGGACAGGTGAGCTTGTTCATTCCGTCAGCATTCTTGACGGCTAGTCTAAACAGATACGTGCACACAAGTCCAGACAGACACAATGCATCTAACCCCCTGCTTCCCTATTGGTTCATCCTTCTCCTTGCGACACATTAATGTACTCACCCAATTAAACACTAATCAGATCACAACAGTGCGTTTACCAGTGTGACTTTCTTACTAGGGCTCGTGCGTTTGTCCTTTCGTACACAACAGATTCTCAAATCTAAGTCTGACTTTTAAATTAGGAGTGTCAAGTGATTTCCTTAGTAAAATTCTACTAATAAATATAAAAGTCTTCATTATGGCTCGAAACCATTACTACTGACAAAATTTAATTTGCAATGAACAATAATGCCCCAACTTCCGTAAGTGCAATAGTTAGAATAAAAGTATTCACGGCTGTTAATTTAGTTACTATTTATTACAGGAATAAAGTGTTCAGATCTCTAAAATGTTCGTTCCACATCCGCCTAATGTCAAACCAATACTTTAAATGCTAATATTACGCCTTAGGCCTGGCGTTAAATTGTAAAATAAATATGCCGCCTAATGGCATGTCCGCTACGTATACCAATAAAAATTAATGGAACTGGCAAACTTCAACAAAACTCACTAAAGTTTAACAATTAGAACAACCACCCATAATTCTTTGAAACCAGATTCTGACTGAACCCTAAATGAACCGCGGAAATTAGAGCATCAGAATGCTGGCACTTATCGAATGGTTAAACATGAAGTTATGGAAATTATCCGGACGAGTGCCGGCTAGAATAACGCTTGCATTCAAACAATATTGCAATTTAAAATTTGGTTCTTCTAAGTACCAACAGCCCACAGCTTTATGTGAATGCGCGGGACAAATCAGTTACTTACATAAGTCACAATTTACTTATAAATTGGCAGAAGCAGCAAGCCACGTGCAACTAATTCGCGCGCTAAAGGAGCACAGTGTAGGCGAAGCACAGTGCAGCTAAATATGCAGTCAAATTTTGGTCACGGATCCAACTGCTTACACAGTGGCCAGCAAATGCTCCGTTTGAGGACTGATTCCTATGGACTAGGAACCACGAAATGTTTGCAAGCTGGTGACATAAACAATTTGTGCACTCGATCTGTAAGTAAAAACAAAGAGAAAATGCAAGAATAAAGACTGATCATGGAAAAGGTGATGTCATATAAATGAACACCATTTTCTTGAAAACGAGAAGTAAGCGAAATATTTATAGTGCCAAAATCAAATTTTTTTCGTGTCTTACATAGACGTACATGCCTTCATGAATATAATCAGCAAAACCGCTTCAAAAATCACATATATCCCTTCGAATACCCTGTGCAAAGACACAGTGGGTAAATGACGCCATCACTGCTGCCACCACACCAACTGCTTTGTTCACCGGACAAAGTAAGTTATTCCTACTTACACATAAGTTTATTACGTGGTCGGATGCAATGATTGAATGACTCATGTAGGGAGAATTTGTAAGCAAGATGCTGAAGATTTTGAAATCTTTTTTGTATAAATTCAATGGTAGAATAATTCGGTTTCTAATGGTTCTTCTGAAGAGGGCAAGATGGCATTTTTAAAGTAAGCACCTGATACCGTACACGTCAATAGGTCATCAACTGATCTCATTTAAACATTTATGTAATGTTCTCTAGTCTGCATGTTAGTCGCCCAAGTATAAGCAAGCAAAGAGAATATCCTTTTTTGAAAGATTTAATATTAAACTTTGGAATTGTTCACGTCAAAATTACGCAGCCTATTTCTATGTAACTGTCGCAACCGTGAATAATGTCAGCGGAATTTAAGCAATGTACTACTACAGGGTGTTGCCATGCACCGGGTAGGCGGACGAAGTCTGCAGTACCCCAGCAAGACGGTGTACTGGACAGATGGAGCGGGCAAGCATGTGTGGAGAGTGGGCTTACTGCCGAATCCGCATGGTGATACCGACATAGAAATATGAGCGTTCTCTACACTAGTAGAAATCTGGTCTGCTGTGTCTTCTTCTATCTTCCTTCCGGTCGGGTTTGCCAAAGCGCCAAACGGAGCGCTCGTAAGGGCGCAAATTTAACAACAGGCGTGAACCAACCGGTCGATTGCAGGGCAGCGTTTTAAAACGAACAAATGACCAAATCAAACATTCCGGTGTTGTCTACTTATTTGACCAAATTTCTGCTATTTAACAATGCATATTAATCATGACACAGCATTCATCACGCGTTGGTTCAATGAAGCACTTTCAGGAAGTCTATTCACTCCTTCGGGTCTGAAAGACATGAAGGAACACACTAAGCTTGTCTCACGGGTCGCACCATGCTGTACACGGTAATTTTATTAACAGAAAAGTTAACACAAGGGTGCCGCACGATTAAATTCCGGAATAATTTCTCTGCGTATTTTCAAGTGCCTACTCCAGACGTGTGAATTTATAGCATCATGAAAGCAGCTCAGTTAAAATGCCAAATTGACCAAACTATACACACCTACATTCATGTCACTTTGTCATCTGTGCCCGGCCTGCTACCACGGCAAGGCCAGGGTCACATATGCTTCTTTCTGCACACACAGAGTTGGGCCAAGTTGTTTGATGGCCACGGCCTCAGCATATCGTAAAGTTGGGGGTTCATTGATGCAGATAACACGGAACGCCCGCACGGGGACTACACAGTGATTGTCAGCCAGCAGATGGCAGGCGATTGATGAAGCTGGTTGTTTGTATGGAACTTCATTTCGCTTCCTTGGCTGCGCATTCAAGATGGTGGACGTGGTCATCTGCGAAACGTGTTTACTCACCCACGCACGTGTGTGCTCCGTGATCCTCACCCTCAAGTGTCGTTCTGTCATGCCAACGTATTCGGCCTTGCAAATACATGTAAATTGGTAAAGGATATGTGAACAGCTGGACAGTGACAGCGTGGGTTTAACCGATGGAGTAGGGATACGATTCGTTGTGTAGATGAGTACTGGTTCCGCTGCAGGGTATACGCGCGCCACTGCGGATGTCAATCGGCGTTGAAAAACCTGGCATACGTCGTCGACCTTGAATGGAAATTGCAGGGTTACCTTCAACTTTGGTACCGTAGGCACACACGTTTTCTCTTTCTCAGCACTAAACTGAGCGATGAAAGACGGTGGGTACTCATTGTCTACGAGGGTGCTGGTTAGCAGCCACACCTCTTGTTCCAGCATGTCAGCAGTGCATATTTTTCTAGCTCTGCTGAACATTGTCTTCACTAGACCTTGTTTGTACCTCTTGGGGACAAAACTGTAAGAGTTCAAGTACTGTCCCTCCCACGTTGGCTTACGGAAAACTGATCTGCGTACTGAAACGTCACTTCTACACTCGATAAAGATATCCAAGAACGGCAGCATATCATGTTGTTCGTGCTCCGTTGTCACTTTAATTTTTGGGTGTAAGTCATTCAACTTAGTAACCAGCTGGGCTAAATAATACTCGCTGTCGTAGATTAACAAAATGTCGTCAACGAACCTACGAAACAACACTGTTTAATTGATTTCGTCCCTGACTTGATTCTCGAGATGGGCGACGAATATGTCTGCTAATACCGGTCTTAGTGGACTGCACATTGCAACACCATCCACATGGCGATAGCCCTGTTCTTGAAAATAGAACTTGACATTTGATGTACACACCTGAAGAAGTCGTTCTAATTCCGAGACTGGTATCCCAACTCGGACACTCCATAAACTGTTTCGTCCTTTTTGACTAATCAGATGGAGATAACCTGAGGTTGTTTGCAGCTCGAGACAGAGTGTTCAAAGGCGGACGCCTTGGCCAATATGGCTCTAAGTCCCATGAGCAACGCTTGGCACATCAGTAAAGAAATCCATGTAGCATTTGGTGCACCCGTTGTTTGGTTAGATTGTGACTCGCTATATTTATTCAGACTTATGTCCTATTTGAATTATACCTCCGTCATTAGGATTAAGATGACCGTAACCGATTTGGTGGTTCGGTGTTGCTCCTCCCAACCCGTACACAAATAACCAGTTTCTCACTCCTTTTGACACATCAGATGAAGATTACCTGAGCTGGGGGTTCCACGAGACCTAGAGTTCAACGGTTCACGCACTGACTAATTTTGGCTCTAAGACCCATGAGCTACACTTGTCAGAGTGGTAAATAAGTACACGTGGCATTTGCTGTACCCGCTGTGTGTTTGTATTGCTACATACAACCTCTATACACAGCTGGATCATTCTGAAGTGGACCTCGATCATTAGAATCAGAAGGACCGTAACCGAATTGCTGGATCAGTGTTGCTCCGCTCAACACGGGAAACCCATAACCGGTTTCCTCATCCATTCGCTCAAGAGATTAAGAAAACCTGTGCTGGAGGCGACCACGAGACCTAGTGTTCAAAGGTTTACGCCTTGACTACTTTGGCTCTAGGATAACTTGAGGAACCATAAACAATGAAAAATGATATATTACAGGTAAAAAAGCGATCGCTTTACAAGTCTCGTAGGATGGTTGAAGTGAAAGCAAACATAAGTGTCAATCGTCAATTTAAGCGTCTAGTTAATTCAAGTGCCCCTTATTCATAAAAACGTTGTAGAATGTGTACCGAATTGTTACTGTAGAGTAATATGGGAAGTAATATGGGCAAGGCATGTCTTAAGATCAAGAGAAACGACCACGCTTACTCGTGAGCTGCTTTCTTGGACTGGGTTAAAATGATGAATGCAGTTGTAATATATCCGAAACCATATTCCACAACAGCATTGTGTAAATAGTGAAGCACGAAAGCTGAGAATGTGCACCACTTTTTTGCGTTTTTTGATGTGGACATCTCTGATTTTATAGCGTAATGTAGGCGGATATGCGAATCATCCAGACGTCTTTTGAATACCGGTAGCGTGGGGGAAAAACAGCGTATGTGTGGAGAGCGTTCCAGTGTTCGCATCCACGAAGGGAAAATAAATTCCGACGGCATTCCAACCGGCTGTATTGTGTGGCCAGCTTTAGCTGCCTTCTTCTGAGTGTTGCATTGCTATTCAGATTTAGTAGGTGACGACAGAAATGTTTTGAATTCTTAAGCATCATATAATTAATTATCAAGTCGCCACGCAGGCTTCGATATTGTCCACTGTAGATCACGGGGGATTTCAGCCTCAATCGGTAAGGGAGATGAAACAGAACGTTTACGTTTTTGGTCGCCCTTCGTTGTGGCCGTTCAAGAGCGGTTAGTTCTTGCTTTTGCCATGGCTGCCAGGCGTGGATGTCGTATTCAGAATGTGGCCGAACGTTGGCGCGGAGCATCTGAAAAAATGGAAGGATCGAAGCGCCCGAATGCCCTCCGCAAAGGCCAAGGTGTTGCTTAGCTTGCTTGGAGGCTTCCTCGGCCTGACGGGAACAGCTTACATCTTCCTGCACCACCACTCCTATGTCTGATTCCGTTGTAGTGGGCTACATTATTTGATCCCCAGTCTATATTCGCAAGTGGCTTTATGGCGTATCATCGACATCTTGCAACTGTTGCGTTGAACTAAAGCAGGTTCGGAGTCAACCATTCGTAGACCCTGTCAAGATCATCCTGAATTGTTGTATTGTCGCTGGTTGTTCTAATGGCTCGCCATATCTCGAGATCATCAGCAAAATGTAAGGAGTTGGGGGTGATTACTGTCGCGAGATCGTTTAAGTGAATCAGAAATAATCCTGGAACAAGTACTGAGCCCTGGGGCACTCCGCACTTAACGTCCATTGAGTCAGAGATGACGCCGTTAACTCATACTTTCAGATGTCGTTGAAGCGAGAAGTTTCGTATCCCACCGAGGATTGGATCACCAATTTCACAACACTGCAGCTTGTGAAGGAGCATAAGCTGATTCATACGGTCGAAAGCTTTTGAGACATTCAGATATACTGCATCCACACCTACGCTGCTGTCAACGGTCTCAGTCCAACTGAATGTAGCAAGCAGCAAGGTTGAAGTGCAAGATCGGTCCTTGTGAAATGCATGCTGTTTTTGTGTTGATGGTGCTGATGTTGCGTTCTTCCAAGAAGTTCATCATCGCTTCCATGATTTTGCAGAGCACCAGATTAGTGTTATCGGGCGATAGTTGGCGGGATCTTTACGACTTCCTACTTTACGGATGTGAGTGACTATGCGTTGTTTCCACATTGTAGACGCGCGCATCTCATCAAGGCATCGTTTGAAGAATATGCAGAGGGGGTCTGCCAGGTTTATTGCAGCTAATTTCAACGCTTTTGGACGAATATTATCAACACGGAGCGAGGTATTCTCTCGCAGAGCAATTAACCGTTTCATAACATCCGCAGTCGTAAACGTGATGTGGCTAAATCCTCTTGGTGGTACAACGATTGGGAACAGTGTATGCTGCGATATCGTGCTTTGGAAGTACGGGGTGAATTGTTGACATAGAACGTTGGCCGCCTCGGTTGCGTTTTGTGCATGTCCACAGAATGTGTGTAAAGCAGGAATTCATCGCTGCACATTGCGGAGCTTTTTAACGTGTCTGTACAGGAGCTTGGCGTTTGAAAGGTATTTCTCTGCTAGATGTTGTTGGTGCTGGATATTATCTTTACATACCAGGTTTACATAGTGATTCATTTAGATAGTACAGGTTTCTCATGTTTCGGCACTCGATGACTCCTTGGATCTTTGCCACCGTCGCAACGAGACTGAACCTTAAACTGATGCGACGGTTTGCGTACCTTATTGACCCATTGAGTTATACTGGGTGATGTATAAGGGCATTTTGATAGCTACTCCTACCTGGTTGGTAAATAGTGCTAGGTCTGGTAAACTCAGTCTCCTGGTCCTCCAGATTAGGGGTTTGATATGGGATGGCGTCCATTTCTGTAAAACTTAACCATTGCCATGTTCCCGCTGCCTTGCGAAAAGGATTTTGAGCCAAAGGTTTTGGATGAAAACTTTAAACGTCCTCCTGTCTAGATTTGGGGGCCCTGGCAGTATATCAGTCTACATACAACCATGACATTTTCTTCAAACATAAAATCCATCCTGCATTGGCCGACGTGCAGATTATCAAGGGTCGCCTTATCTGCTGCATACAGCAGGTCGGATAAGCGAAAACATGCTACTGCTGGCCCCTCCCTTCTTTATTTTCCACCTTTTTCTTTTACACCATCCCGACCCCCATTATAACCTTCCTTCCATAATTCCCAGCTTAATTGACAGCAACCAAAGTGCCACTGAATTAGAACCATCTGCAGCCACCGTCCCACCGCATTCATCGGACACACATCGGCAAAAGTCCCTTAGAAGGCCACGGTGTCCCGTTTTCATGGTGACCTTCAAGGTTCGCACTCTAAGACAAACAATTCAACAGGCTGCACTTGCACGCACCTTGGACACACATTAAGATCAATGGCCCTAACGTGGTTATTTAATTAACTGCACCTGGCCTTACCTCTCGTTATTGGTTGCACGCAACCGGAGACGCTGATGCAGCACTTAGGTGTCAAGCTGGTGTAGGTATCATTCTAAGCTCTAAGGGTGAGTCATCGTTGGTTGATTGGATTCCGGTGAACAGCCGTTTATATGCAGCCTGTTTGACGACATCAGCTAAGGTTGATTCACGAAGTAGTAAAAAACGCTGTTTGTTAGAGATTTCCGTGTATGCTCCCATCGACTAAAGTTCTAACGCTGTCAAGGACACATGCTAACACGAACTGAGCGCGCTACTACGCAGTGCTACTAGTTCAGATATTATAGTACTTTAAGGGGATATAAACGCACAAAAAGGGCTTCTGAGCTCTTCAGATGCTCAGCTGGGTGGTAATTGTGGACTAAACTCCGAGCACACTGACAACTGCGAGCATTTGCAACAAATTTGGGCGGAGCACAAGTTGTTTCTCAGTAGCACTGATTTTAGACACATTGGGCGCCGAAGTGCCACTTGGCGTCCTTCTGTAGCTGGCCAGCGACGGACCCAAATTGACCACTTAGCCATAAGTTACAGGTGGCGTGTTTACATCCTAGATTGCCGCTCGTGCTGCAGTACCTGCGTCGACTCTGATCATGCCTTTGTACGCTGCCGTTTCTCCATCAACTTTACCGGGAAGCGCATTAAATGTCTCCTACGATTGGCAACGCAGAAGTTGTCTCAGTCCTCGGTAGGAAAAGCCTGCCAAGAAGCACTGTATATCGAACTTTCCCTGTCTTGTCAAAATGATTCTGTGCTTCATTGTAATAGGATCTCGGCCGCCATGTACGACGCAGGAGCATTTGATTGTGACACTATCCATCGTCATCGCACACTGGATATCCGAAAGGTCGGTGAACCTGTTTAAATTTAGAAGACCATTCCCGGCTGGCTCTGAACACAGTGTGACCAGACGGGCTATCAGGCGTGAACTAAAGCAGAGCCTAGGTGCTGAAAAGGAAGCGTGGTGGACTACCCTGGCTCAAGAAACGGAGGAGGCGGGAGCAGTAGGCAAATAACACAAGCTCTTCCAGCCTATCCGCACCACTGGTTCCAAAAACCAGGCGTCATTGGGACAATCAGAGAGAGCGCGGTGGCGCTGATACATAATAAGGAGCGACGTATGGCTCTTTCGGCGGAACACTTTCAAGAGAGTTCAGTTGGCACTAGCCCCCGGGACCTCTTCTTACTCAGGTGGCGCAGTACGAGTCATAGATGGTTAGTTTAGAGCCTCCGTCTTCGGCCGAGGTCCAAAACGCGATCACAGCCACTGTTCGTTTTCGTGCAGCTGGCCCAGATTCCCTCTCACCTGCTCTACTTAAAGATGGAAGTGAGGTCCTCTGCAAAGCACTGACCACCTTATTCGAAAGTATCTGGAAGGAAGAGAGTGTCCCAGCTAATTGGAGCGAATCGGTAATAGTAGCAATAAACTAGAAGTGCAGTCACACAGACTGTTCTAACCATAGGGGTATTAGCCTAACGCAGTTGTGACAAAATTATTGGCCTCCATTCTCGTTCGTCGCCTCACGGCGGAACGGTAATCGCGGATTTGGGAAGAGCAGGCCGGTTTCCGCCCAGGGCTTGGCTGTATGTATACCATATATTCTCTTTGAGGCTGGGGCTAGAGCAGCTCCACACATACTGCAGAACAACCATAGCTGTGTTCCTCGATTTCAGTAGTGTGTTCTATTCAGTCGATCGATCGATTCTGTTCGAATTACTTTGCGCAACAAGCTGTTCCCACTAAATATGTGAACATCCTTCGTGCTCTATACTCGAGCATTACGGGCTGCGTCAGGTTCTATGGTATCCTATCGGATAGCATTTCGACTACAAGTGGCGTTCGTCATGGTTGTCCTATTTCCCCTTTTTTCGTTAAATTTCGTCGTGGATTCCATCATGGAGAATTCCCTTGCGGAATCTCATGATGTAGGCGTTGAATTGCTGCCTGGTGAAAGTTTAGTTGATCTAGATTATGCGGACGATATCAACTTGCTTTTCCACAATGTTGGGGCGGCACAATCAACCCTGAATATCTGTCCAGTTTGGTCCCATTATTTTGGTATGCACTATGCAACTTCAAATGCAAAGTGTTGCTGCAGGACCACCAGCCACTTGATGACGCCTTGCCGCTTGCTAACTAGGAACTCGAGGTAGTTGATCATTTCACTTAGCTTTGCAGCTGCATGAGCAATGATGGATCCATATAAACTAACGTCAGCTTACGCATTGCAAAAGCCAAAGCTGCCTTCTTGAATCTGCAACATCTTTGGCGACAGAAGGGAGTTCTCCTCCGTCTGAAAGGCCGTGTATACAAGTCCACAGTGCGGGCCGTTCTGCTGTATGACAGTGAGACTTGGTCCCTTCGGTCTGAAGATCTGAAACGACTCCAAATCTTTGAACGTCGTCATCTGCGAAGCATTGCTAATGTCGGATGGCACCAGCATGTCCACAAAGATGACGTGCGTAGGCGACTACTAGTTGGTGCTAATCATGCTAGCTCCCTAGAAAAACTGGTAGCATGAAAAAGTTTGCGTTGGCTTGAGCACTTGCTACATATGTCTAAACCGTTTACCTAGGAAGGCCTTGTTTAGTCTGCCATGTGGAGGGTGGCACAAGGCTTCAGGTTTACAGAATTTGACTTGGCAGCAGGAGATGATGTCACTGACGACGAAATTGGGTTCCGTTGGTCCGTCCCGCCTTCCGGGCTGGAGTCCACGTGACTCGCCTTATGCTTCGCTCGGGGCTTTACAGGATATGGTTGCAGTAAAAACCAGTAGTGCGTCTGCTGCCGATTCCTAGTCCGATTGCCTGTTTAAAGTGGGTTTAGTGTGGACTTATCTACGGGGGAATGGCTGACTATAACGCGTGGCAGTGAAAGCCACAAGGAAGCTCACTGGTTGATGCTGCCTTATCTTTGCACGATAGCCAGCTGTTTGTGACGGTATGTTGTCTTCACAAGGTGTAGGCGCCTTGACATTAAATGTTTGCTTAGGGCATTAAGGTTTTCAGGTAAGTTCACCCTTATCTTCCTCTTCTTACTCTTTAATTCATAGGTACTCATGTTTTTATGGCAGCGAAGCGTCAGTTCAAATGGCTAATGTACTGCCGTTGATGATGATGTATATTTGGCAGAGTAAATTCTTCATGACGATAAAATTGCGTGTCCTGCTGCGTATGAATGCTTTTACTGTGTTTGCTTGCAAAAGTCTTTTCATAGAAGCACTATTTACAAACGTGTTGAACTGGTGAGCAAATTCAGACCAGGCGACAACGGAGGATAGCTCTGCTAGTAATGCCCAGCTTTTAGAATTTATAAGCTTGATTAGATCGCCGTAATCCGTGATGAGCTGACACTCCTCGGTGTATTCTGATGAATGCTCTGCATAACTGAGGTACTTGATCATGATGGTTGCATGGTCGCTACTGCCAAAAGGATTATTTATCGAGACCGTTTTGATCATAAGCTCTTCATTGGTGAATACACGATCCAGAACACCCGGTTTGTTTCCCGCCCTGAATCCTGTGGGAGATGTGATGTGATTGTAGATTGGTAGCCCACTAATTATCTCCTGTACTTCCATTTTGAATTGTTCGTTGATAAAGGCTGGGGTTTCTATGGTATGAATATTGAGTCGCCAACCAGGACAATGTGGCTGTACGACTGCGAGAGTATGATTTTCATTGTTGTGGCTAAGCGGTTGCCCATTTCCAAAGCAGCCGACGGAGGGCGATACACCAAACCCAACAAACGTGCGTCCCCACTGCTAATTTGAAGGCAACACCAAAGCGCATCGACTTTGTGAACCACTGGGTCATCGATGAGATCAATGTGTAGTTCGCTGCGATAATTAAGTGATAATCCACTTCCTCTACTTGATCGATCGTTGCGTAGTATAGACATCCCAGGTAGTGCGATGTCTGCATCAGTGATTGCCTTATTTAACCTGATCTTGGCTATCGTAACGAGGTCGCTTGAATCGAGACCTGACGCAGGCGAAGCCCTGTCAGTTTGCTTAGAAGACGATGTGTTTTGGTATAAACAACAGGAGAGTGATTCAAATGTTGAAGGATAGTTGTTGATTTAGACAACAGGTTTGAGACTTGGCCGACCCTCTTGAGGTCGGCTGCGACCAGTTTTTGAAATTGCTTACGCTCGTGAGAATGACTTGGGATAATCTTCTGCACCTTGTGATCAGATTCATGACGATGCTGATGGTCACTCAACTCCTGCAGTTTCTCGCCGGATGCTATGACGGTAGTCAGATCAGCCTCTGTGGTGAACTCTGCAACAACGGTTGTTCCCGTTAAGTTGGTTCTCTCCATGGAGTAACCAATAGTCGCTGGTTGTAAACATGCTGCTTTTAGTCGAATTTCTGTTGGTAGCATGTTCCGGAATTTACCCAGTTCTCTAGAACTGTATGTAAAGTTAGCTCAGGCGGTAATACTAACTTCAGCAACCTAGGACGATACCCTTTGTAATTTGGTAACACGGGAATCCTGGTCAGGTGGGTAGCAATGACAATTCGTAAAGACAGCGCCTCACGAATGGATGGCCATTGAGGCAGATAATGTGCCTGAGCTTCTTCAGGAGATGAAGCTTAAGACTCGCAGGCGCCATGAATAATAACGGGTTTTCAGCTCGTGTTTTCTACTTTGCTGTCGATTTTGCATATGCTTTTAACGTTCTTTCCACCGAATATCCGGTAAAATACATACTCCTTTCGATGCTCTGTGATGTCTTTTTTCAGCGAGCAGAAAATCTGTTTCTTCCGGGGAGGTATTGTTACTCGAAGTAGTCGAGGTCCACCATAGTGTAATTTGTTTGGTTGTCTTGCGATGCGGCTCAGCTTAGTAGGTTCAGCGCGCAAAATGATGGCACTACATATGAAATCCCACGGACTACAATCGTCTATCAGTTTGCCCTTTATTGTGTTGGATTTGGATTCAGGAACGTTAGTGCACACACGACTTAAGGCACCATGATTCCGCCTTGTGGTTTACGACTTAGCAGCACTAGGTTCCTTTGCTTTTTGTGGATTTGTGAACCGAACTGGCGATAGCGATCCATGTTGAGGCACAGTTTTGACCTCTCCGATAAGCGGAGTCACAGGTTTCCTTGAAGGCGTTTTCCTAGAAGCAACCGCTGCGTAGGATGTCTAGTTATTTTTACCTTAGGCTTACTGGAGTATTCTGTGTCAAGTATGTCAACTGAATTACTAGTCGTTACACCCTTGGAGGACGTAGTAGCAAGTGGGCTGTAAACGACTTTTTCACTTAGTGGAGTCATGAGGCTGTGGGCCGTTGGAGACTGAGACGCAATGGTGGGGTTGGGATCCCTGGCCCTCTTCCTCGGCCTAAGCGGGGAGTTTGTAGGTGTCCGTTTAGTTTAAAGAATAGCGTTGTTTACTTTCACAGATGCATTGCTAGCGTTCACCAGTTGCTCAACTGTTTCCGCCGAATTTTCACATTTTTCATTAGGACAATTACACAACTAGCGACAGAAATGGATTTGCATACCTGGCAGAACCAAAACGCTTCGGCTTTTCTGCTGTATTTTCTAGTTTCGAGTGCACTCATCACTAAACACTTCGAATGGTACGCTTTTTGACAGTTAAAGCAAACTGGACCAGACTTAACAGTTTTTACACATAGGTCATAATTGATTTTCGTATGGGCCATATCCACCTGAGGCGTGTAATTTGTTATTTTGACTTGCACCAGTTCCAAAAGGGAGTAGATAGAAAAGGAGAGTTTAGAATCTAAGTTGTAGATCTCTCACTTACCACTAGCTTAGAATGGATAATTCTACTGAATTATATGGTCACAATCAGTATTTGTGCAGCGAATTAGGAATGACAGCAGATGGTATTGATATGGTGTAAAGATTCACCACTAACAAGATGGAATGGAGTAACTGGATGTGTACACTACAACAGGGTTAGCAACAGGATAGAGAGACTGACGCACCGTGTACGATTTCGCTTCAGTTTTCGTTGCGCGGCGATCGGCGCTGGTTTGAGGTCAGGGGGTCAGACGTGCGGCGTCCAGATGAGTCACACGTTCCTTAGGGTAGATAAACGAGGCGCGTGCTATTGATCTAGCAGATAAGTTGATAGGTAGCAATGCAACATAGGATTGATGAAAGGCAGTTCGACTTAGAAAATACTGTCTGATGACGACAGTGGCTGCTCCAAGGGCGAATCAAATTGACGACTATCGCTTTGTACAGCGACTGAAAGGAATGGTAATAAGATGCCCGGGTAACTCAAACATATCTTTAAAATAAGACCACCAGAGTGCTTGTGCGACGAGGAAAAAAATTGTCCGATAAAATTTAAGCACGGTTTTACTTCGAAATTTCAAAAGCACAGTTTGCAGCTGACCCGGGAATGACAGATCCAAAAGCAAAACAGTGGTATGAGGAGCTCGCGAGCCTAATCGAATGATAGTACGTAGGTCACCGTGAGAATATATCAGAAGATTTCAGGGCGAATAACGCAGGAGGACACTTTTGTGACCGCTCGTTGCGGACAGGCTTGACAAAGCGGTACAGAATAGCAAATGCCATTTGTTGTACCCGCTGTGTGGTTGTATCGTGACACTCAACTTATATTCAGACCTCTGGCTGCTTTGAAGTAGACCTCGGTTATTAGCAACACAAGGACCGCAACCAAATTGGAGGCTCAGCTTTGGCCCTTCCAAACCCGACGCTTCATAACCGGTTTCCTACTCCTTTTAACTCATCGGAGGTAGATTAGCTGTGCTGGGAGGTCCATGTGACCTACCTTTTACCTGCTGACTATTGATATCTTTTGCTCTAAGACCAGTGAGCAAAGCTTCGCGCCGCGGTACAGAAATCTAAATGACATTTGTTGCATCCGCTGTGTGGTTGGATTGCACCAGCCAATCTCTATTAAGGCCTCGATCCTCTTTGATTTAGCTTATGGTCTTTACGACCATAATAATCCTACCCGAATTGATGGCGCCGTTTTCTCTTCTACAGCTTGACACCCCACATTCAGTTTTGTCCTCCTTTACACTCATACAATTTTGTTGGAGCAACAACGGGCTTCCGATTTCTTTACGGTCCTTGTGACTGTAAGTACTGAGTTCTAGTTCAAAGAGGACTTACTCACGGCTTCAGTATATTGCACGTAATGTATATGCGTTCCTGCATTGCTGGATCTTATGACATTTCGTTAACGACGTTTTGTTCAGCGAAATCTCAGCGTCTATTAATTACGGTTTCTTATGACCATATTCCAATGATTGCAGATAACGATTCCGTAACAATCGTGGAGAAACAATTTTATTTTTGTTTTTTATACATTGTTAGCCTCGGCTAAAATAGATACGACTTCGGATATATCTAGCGCTGCAAATTTCTACCTTCGGTCTATTCATGCATGGGATTTTATTTGGTAATATACGGCAGGATTGATAAGTATCCTGACTAAAATCGCGATGCTTATTGCTCGGACGCTTGGACAATAATCCTGGTTCTGATCTGCATTTCTATACTATGTCTTGCTCGCTTCGAAATTGTTGTCAGTTGAATCACGGAGAAGCAAAAACGCTTGATATTATTTAGAGTGTATTCAAATAACCGCCTAAATAACGTATTAAATTGTTGCTGAAATGGTATTTTGAATGATAGCTGTTCGCATAGTTCGAGGTCTTCCAGCTGAACCAGTTTAATGAAATGAAGCTACTAGCATCCGTAAGATGGCGCCGACAATCAGGGTGTATGAGATTCCAAACACGACGTTACCAGCTGAGACAAAATAAAAGCAACATCATCTTAACTTGAGAATATATCTAGTAATACTGCGCAAACAACACAGGAGAAGCATGTGCAGCGTATTCACCATTATATGGAATGGGGTTATCAATTGTATAATGGTATGAAACGCGGAAATTAGCTATCAAAGATGATTCGGTCCAATTGGCTAACAAAGAGCACATCTGAGTTCGTCGGTTGAACCTTAAAAAGTGCGCAAAATTTATCGAACAAAACATGAAATTTAGTTTCGTTACTTACGTATCACTTAATATGAATGAAAATATTAGGTTAATTGAGAAAGTTATCTCCAGCAAACCGCCACTGGCATATGGTATCATCTATGTATTGGTCGCACGGATCAAAATAAAATTAATAATTCTGGGTGAATTCAAGTAATGGTTAAATAACCACTGGCATAAATCCCAAAAAAACTGAAATAAAATCATTCTGCTAAGGTACTGATATGAGGAATATGTTATTCATAACATCAACAAATATACATCATATTCCAATGTAATTTCTCCAAAGAAGCCTAAATGTCAACACTATAATATGCGAAATATCAACTGCCCTATAAGGCTCCAAGCGAACAACATACACGATTCTATAATTTTCAGTCGAATGATGCTTATCACTTACATGGATCAACGAAGACGCCAACTATGAATGTACCATGACAGATGTATTTGTTTATCGCATTATTTCCCGGTCTGATCTCTGGCCTGTAAAATGGGCTATCAATGCTCTAGTTATTTACAGCCACCTGCTTGTAGGATAGAACTATCCATATCCACATATTAACCCTCATCTCTTATTACTTGTTTGCGATAACTTCATGCGTCCACCTAGGGGGCGTTTGTTGTGCTTTCCCGCTCTCTAGGTCTATTACGGCCAACGTACACAAGAAAGGTAGAAGCGTTCTGAATCTTGGACCGGACGCACAGTAGGTGGACGGCAACCGAATTCCGCAAATTCATCGTTGTGAAGTAGACATTTAGCTAGCTGTTTAATCAGCAGTTTAGGTGTAATTGACATAATAACCTAAATCATGTTGATGAGACTGCTAATAGTGTCAGGTTTTGTGCTACATTGGCTTACTTAATGTAAGATTTGGGTTCAAAGCAATCAGTTCATGAAGAATTAGAAAAGCGTTTTCTTGTGAGGGATATCAAATGAAAATAGCAAAGGTTTTGTTTTGATAAAAGAAAAAATAATGTGTTTACATTTAAACTGTTACAATTTAAGGAAGCACAGATTACGTTGGGACGTCGAGAATTTCCCTTGTATAGTATACTTTTTGGTTGGATTACAGTTACTTATCAACCCTTAAAAGTAATTCTTAACTGTTCATTAATGAAGGACATTAGTGCAATGCCGCCTAAAACGCCTCCATATAAAAGGTGCGAATGTCGTCTCAAACCATGTTCGAAAGTGTCTAGGAGACCTCATTATCTCATACAATTTCCACGTTGTATCGCAGGCTATTACTCAGAGTACATAAACCATGGTTGGCAATACCACTGACCTTTGTGAACAAACCAGCCTCATTATTACGATATACGAAAAAAGCATGCAAGTATTCTGTTGTTAATATCAAATGAATAAGTGACAGATGGGTAATGTTGCACTTGCACAATTTAACAAGTATTTGGTGGACTATTTTGTTTATTTTTAACACATGTTAAAGCCAAATTTTATACAGTTTACCGGCATCAAATTGCTGGTGTAGGCACGTGGAATGTGCTACAATGGAGTCTTATGTTGTCTGTTAAATTTAAATCAGACAATCTTATGTTTCATCTTTTTGATATATCCGGGAGCAAAGTGTATAGCTTATTGCTTGCGTGATCACCGTTGTTAACGTACATACAATTTTCTCGAATAAAACTCACAGCATGTGGTAGTATCCACCTTGAACTCAGTGATATTCCTGCCCGGGACTGAAGGCGACTCGGTAGTACCGATTTCTTCTGGCATGACTTGAAATAGAACAATTGAGTATACTACGGAAATGAACTTAAATGCACCGTGTTCTCATTTTGTTTAATGAAGCGGGTTATTTTTTTAAACAATTGTAATGTTGATCATTTTCCACAGTTGCTGGCACTGAAGACATTTATTTCAACTTTTAAATTAGCTTCTGCGGAGTATTATTTTCTCTCCTCGAAAATACCTGAGGTATTGGCCCGTAATGTAATGATATTAAATATTCGTCTAATACTCAATTAATTATTGGATTTAATGAATGCATGCGGTTTGTTCTATGAGCCCAAATAATGTTCCACGAATATTGACAAACCTAAGTCCACTGAAGATAACACAACCTTAGTTATCGTCATGTGTAACAAATATCTAACCAGATACACATGATTGCAGAACGCTTTCTATCTTGCTCCGTTAATTCGGCCAGATTAAACATTATGTAATGCGGCTACTTGAGCGAATTAACATACACGGCGTTAAGACACTGGGCCGTGTCAAGATTTTGGATATGCGTACAGCAAAACATGTATTTCAGATGAGGAACAACGGAATGCAACAGCGACATAAGTAGCGGCAAATCTGCCACGCCTCAGCCGTGTGAGCGTACATCGTGTGAAGGAGATTGTTTCAAATATTAAACACACGTGAGACGTGAGTGGAGAGCACGAGTGATTGACTACGACGACGGTACCATGACGCGAGCAAACGACAATATCATCGTAACTGTGGCAAAAGGAAATGGGTTCACATTGGCGGAGAACAAGACGCTGATGAGGTGTGGTTCAATGTTTCTATAACAAGAAGTTCTATTGACAACATTAGAAACGCTGAATTACTCATAATGCACACCGTACTGAGCGAACCTAAGAAGGTGTGTCGTTTTTGATTATCAGTAATCAATACCACACCAAGAATACTACAACGCAAGAAGCACATGCCAAGTTGTTTGAAAAGCTCACGCAGAGTGTCTTTGCATTATGGCTTCGTAACGACGGCAAGTTTATTGCCCCTTTGAAGAAACTGGTACGCTGGCAGTTGGACATGTCCGTTATGATCCAGACTCGAGTATAAATTCTCATTCTTTGTTCCGTAATTAAGAAGACATGTATCATGTTTATTTGGTCAATGTCTTGAAGGACGAGTGAGTTCGCTTCATACAGCCGAAACTGGCTTCTGCCAAACGTGAGAAATTAGGAACTGCATCTTACCGTTGGACGAACTACTGGTCAATTTTATTGAACAGCAGTCGTCGATGTTTTACCTTTGATACAGATGTCTTCCAATGGACGGTAGAGACGATGAATAGGTTAGCTTTTCAAATCACATGATTCATGAATCTAAGCGTTCCAAATTCCACAAGATGATGGGCAATACCTGCAAGCCTATGTTTTTGGTCTGAAAGCGACCAAAGATTCCGAAGTCAAAAAAACACTTCTGAGCAGGATCGAGCAAATCCAAGAGAATACGCAGCAAGAAGTAACCAATGAGTGACAGAGGATGATGAACTTGAACCATAATGTCGCAAATATTAAACATTCATCCCGTCTGAAAAATTAAATTTCTATCTGTATCGTCAACCAGTCATCAGAACAAAAGCAATTTACGTGCGCGATTCCCTAGAAACCCTCTTAAGCCTCTTGGTTTGGATGGGAGTGGCACTTGCAGCAACTGCTAATTCAGAAAACACGTGTGCACTTGTTGTGTTCAAAGAGGGCAGAATGATTCGTGTTGTTTAGCGAGCCGGTCTCATATGAGCGGAAAAGTGAGTCGAATTGCGATGCACTCCCCATGTCAAAACTTGACTAAAGCTCTGACGGTGGCTATAAATATTGACCGTGCCAGCCGGCGTAGGAACGCTGTGGGGTAGGTCAGTGACAACGAAGTCAAGCTGCTGCTGGATACTGCGTCAGACTTGAAGTTGATGTCTTGGTGACAACTGGTGCACGCTTGGGCGTCCACCGCTTGTCCACATTTTTCACACAATAGAGAAAGCACCCGATGTCCCCCTAAATTATTAAGAGAGCTGCACTGTTAGGTTAGTTTCCTGGATCAACACATTCACACAAGTTGATTTGTTACTGAGCAGCCAGAATTTGATGTACTGGGATTCTGGTGGATGGACGAGACTAACGTGCTCGGTTTGTCGGTAAACAGTATATGCCACGTTCACTCAAGCCAAGCAACTTACACAACTGAAAGCCATGAAGCTTGAATTGCGAAACCGAATTACAGGTTTGAAGAGACGCCACGTAACGTTGTTTAAACCCTATATCTAGGGATGGCGGATATCCAGTGCCCAGCTGTACCAAACCCGTCTTTAGACCAAATTTCCGATGCCCCACGTATCACAGTTGGCAGCAGTAGCCGAGCTAAATCGATTGCAGTCTGAAGATATAATGGAACGGGTTTGCTATTCAGAATTGGTGGCATCTATAGCGTTGTTAAAGAAAGTGAAATCAAAGTTGTTTCTTTGATGCTTTTCATTATTAAAGACTTTTGTGTAAGAGATATGTCAGTCCCCATTGACTATACCAGATGACGGGTTCAACGAACTCCACCACGGAAAATGATTTGCGAAATTTGAGCCAGCCAGCGTTTACGTAGTAGTTTTAGTTGGCTAGAAGTGCGGAACACTGCAAACGGTTACTAAGCACCTCGTAGATTGTCAGTACAACCGCCGGCATTTTGAGGTGAATTTTGCGCTGGCCATTTTCCAACAGATCATAAATAAGCCACTTAACGATTCTCATTGAGAGTTAAAGAGGAATACAAGACTATAGGTGAAAATCGTTTTGTGAGAATCTCTTTAGACCATTCTAGTCATATTGAATAATAAATTAGGGAATGATATCCACAATAATGCAGTTCACCTGGACGACACTTTGATTATAGGTACAGACCCGCAAGAGTTTGTGCACACACTGGAAAAATTGCTCTTACCTTTAGAATAAGCTGGATGTTTTACTTGCTAAAATATGGGATTTCCTGTCAAAAGTAGTTATTTCCTTGGTTTGACATAGGTCAAAATGGCCGGCCTACGGATCCTACTAATGTGCGAATTAACAAGCAGATGTTTCCTTCGAAAATTGTCGCGCAGCTTCGCTCGCTCATAAGCCTCTTAGGTGAATATAGTGGCTTCCAACGAAGCCTTTTATCAAACCAAATGCTACTATACTAGACTCTGAAGAAAGATTCTGGTTTGTATTAATCAAAGGAATGCTAACAAGCAATTGTTTGATGTAGGAGAAGGAGTAGTGGTGCCCACCAAGTAGAATAGGCAAGACTTGCAGCATTAATATACAGGGCATCCCGGTCACAACAGCAAGATAGACTTGTCACATGGTTGCTTGTATTAGCCCAGTACGCATGCATAAATGGACCAATTTTTCCAAAAGTATGTATCTGGGAAACTTACTATAAAGGCTTCTCTAATGTGTATGTGACTACCTTGACCTAATGCAGAAACGCCATGACAATGTACCCACTTATTTTATGCAGAACTAATCGCCGGTCAATGATATTTCGTTTTGATAACCTCTCTCACCAAGGGAACCGATGCGATCCTGAAGCAACTTCAGACTGCCCAGCACAACAAAAACCAGCTGAACAAGCTGTTCCGGTATTTTGGCCCGCTGGAGATAATGGTGGCAAACAACAGAGCACAATTCACTTCGACTTCTTTCTCCGTGTGGTGGAAGGTGAAAGACACTTAGCAGACGTTCTCTCCACAGCATAATCCACAAGCAAACGGGCAGGTAGTTCGCTTCGTGCCCACTTAGGAAAGTGTTCTCTGTGAAGCGGGACAATACAACGTTTCACAGAAAGAGATACGCTCTTTCCTGTGCATGTATCCCAATGCATCAAAACCAACCTCCGTGGGAATAAAATCCATCGTCGAAGTTTAGTTTGGAAATAGAGTCCGAAAAACATTTCCTATATCATCCAAATAAATGAGAAAAATTGTAATTCACATACAAGAAAAGAACAGGCAAGCATGCTCGGTACGTCCAAGAATGCCGACTTGATTTGCTCAAAAAATTCCATTGTCACGGGAGCCTGGACATGAGGGACAGTCATCGGCAAGCGAGATAAGACCATCGATGAGATCGTGAGCGATAATAAAATGCAAATCAGGCCTGTGATTCCTTGCTGACCACAACAAGGAAACATACAGAGACCGCAAGAATCGGCAGCACCGCGGTGGACTATAGAGTCAGGTACCCTAAGTATAGAAAATAGGAATGATAATATAAGTGGGACACAACCGATTGCTCAGGTCGAAAATGTCTCACCAAGTACATTAGCACAAAGACGGAAACGACTATAGGGAGCCTCTGGTAGACGAAACATGGAAATGCCTTGATAAAATGCACCCGGTCCTAGTCACCTCGAAGGGGAAAGTGTTTGCTTGATAAGAGAAGCGAATACACAAGCACGGCGTTAAGACATTAGGACCTGCCAAGTTTTTGAACAGGCATACCACAAGACATGTATTTTAGATGACGAACAACGGAACGCAAGTACGACATAAGTGGCTGGCAAATCAGCCACGTGTCGGCCGTGTGAGCGTAAATCGTGTGAATGAGGTTGTACGAAATATGGAAATATTTGCAACGGGAATGGCTGGAGAGCACGAGTGAATATCAACTGAATGAACTGGAGCGGTACCCCGGCACGAATAGTTGGCCATAAAATAATAACTAAACAAAAGAAATTGGGCTCGCATTAGTTGTTGCCAAGACGCTGAGGAAACGTGGTTCAAAGTTTCCATAATTGGCATTTTTATTTGGCCAATGTTGTCAAACATCTTTTACATGGAATACCGATACTGGCTTTTAATTTCACTGTTGGCTTGGACATAATACATAGGGTCTGGAAGAACTAGTGCCGCAGCTAAAGGCACTAAAACCTAATTCTACCTGGAAAAACATAATACCTATATCTAGGGTCGACGGTAGTTTTGCTTAAGGCGGACGGGTCCACGAATTATGAAATTGCGGTTAAAATCCTACAAGTTGGCAGAGAAAACATTCGGAGTTTGACATAAATTTCGCAAAACGCTGCTATATGGAGTTCATCTAAAAACGATATACGAGCGGCCAGCAATAAGCAAATTAGCAATGAGCATGCAAATCCCTTGCATAACCCTGTTATCAAGCAGCTCAGAACAAGGACACAGTCAAAAGTGAAAGGTTTCAACAGCCTCCTCTGCTTGTAGAACTCTGGTTGCGTTAACATCATTACACTTGCTTCTGCTTCCTTTAGAACGTACTCCCCAGTTATCCGAAATACAATACTTACAATTATGGTCTAGAGCAGACGCGAGCTTCCGCCCAATGATGCTTTTTTCTTTATTTTCTATACTGCACCAAACAAATTTTCATGGCAATTTTTGAAACGCTTTATAAAGATAACCGAATCTTTTGTGATTATTCTTACGCAACAGAAAAATCGCTGCGAGTTGAAGTTGCAAATGGTTACTCCCTACCTGCTTGCAATGAACACTCCACTTATCAACGTTTAATTGCCCTGAAGACTTCTCCGCAGTTCAACAAATAAAAATGGTTTTCAACTGCTCCCACAAGGTTTGGCATATGCACTCTTCCGAAGACCGGATTCTCAAACACGCTTCTAAACGCTGTAGGCCTTCAATGTCTGTACGCCAACGCACAAGTTCATCGAGTTTCGTAACTGTAAAGTCTCTAGGCCAAGTGACATAATCATGGTAACTGAAACATGGATGATGTTAAGTTAGTCTAACCTTGTATGCTTCTCTTACGAAAAGCTTCACTCATCACATTATGTGAGTAAAATTTAGATTACCATTCCGACTAGCTTACTGCCCTTGTCGACCATCTGGATACGCAGGTCATCGATTCTCTCTGATGACGTCTACACATAGACGTCATGAGAGGTGTTTACCATCAGTAGTTTGCCGCCGTCCCATGTGCACCCTGAAATTGCATCATCGCCTTGCTTATGCCGTGAAGCTAGTCCTGCTACGTTCATATGACCATACCGTTCAGGTGAGAGCCGCCAGCAGTTACGCAATGGACATTTCTGCTCCTCTTGGTGAACAATTCAAAGCTGACTTGCACAGAGTAATAGCCGATGTCCCGTACTCAACCATGTCACATACCACTTGATATTCAAAACCGGTGATGAACCACGTGTTTTGGAGTTAATTCTCACGAATATTGTACTAATGCTTGACACTGTAATCATTAGATACACCGATTGGCTGCGGCGATCATTTGACTTCGCTGCGTTGTTACATCTACTATGCGGAATAAGGCTAAGCTAAGTCATTAATTTTATAACATTCCATCAAAAGCCATTGGTAAACAAACTGATTGTTACTAAATAAGCCACTGCTCGATTTTGGTAGGAGAGATGTCACCCGGCTGGCGGCAAATGCGCCGGAAGCAAGCGAATTCCATTCTGAGAAGCCGGACTTCATAATGCATGTCCTTAATCGGTTCAGTCTGGCACGCTTGTGTTGTCCGTACAAGTGTGCACGCCTGAGCTGTCGACATTACTCAACAAAAACAACACGTATATTCGGTCCGCGGAGACGAACTGCCTTACCAGCAGAAGTAAGCTTGGAAATTCTACACAAATCCTAAAAGGCTGTACAGGCGCGCCAACAACCTCTGACTTGTGAAGCGCAGGATACCACTTTAAGTGTGAAGTCGCGTTAGTTTCACGACAGAAAACTAATGAAATGGCTGTTTTCTCTGGGGGGAACAACTATTCTGGTTTAGAAGCCGAAAGTCATAAGGCAATGAAAATAGCCGCTATGAATATCGCCGAGCGGTTAGCACCATTCTTCTTACAATGACTTTATGAATTGCCGTACCATCCGTGTGGAAAGATGGATGAGTAACTTCTGTTTACAGGATTGGTAATCACTCAGGGCCCTCAAACGACCGTACAATCACGCTCCTCCCTATGTTATCCAATGAAATGCAAGGTATATTACTAGAACGTCTCATGTGATAACTTGAGGGCAACAACTTCCTAGCTTTGCGCAGCCTGGATTTCGCAGCTTTGGGTACTGTACCACAAATTTAGTTAAACTAAGTAACCTGGACGGAGTCCGAGGATTCCAATTTCAGCGCCTATGTCATTCCCTGGGATATGTCTGAAGTATTCTATCGCCTGGACCACAACATTCCTCTTCATAATATTTAAACCTATGAAATCCTTAAACCTGCACCGGAGCGGATAATCAACATCCTCATTCAACGTCACTTGAATTCGAGAGTTTTGACCGGCAATTTAGAGACCATTGAAATATAGCGTGGTTTTCCTCAAGGACCGAATTTGGGAACAAATATAGTCCCAGTATTTATCATTAATCTTGACAGTGTTGTGCAGTCTGAATTCTTATTATTTACAGACAGTCTAATATCTGAAACACTACAAGTGATTGAACTATCACGCGTTATTTCAAAAGGATTTCTAAATGGCCTATACCTATTTATCACAAAGCCGGCTGCCGTTTAAGGTGGCAAAATAAAAAGAAATTGTGATTATACGCCGTCCGCAGAAATAGCAGTGAAATGACCAAATCAACGTCTTGTAATTTTAGAAAAGTCTATTGAGTCTCAGTTGGTCATCACAACGCAAACTCTGCATGACTACATGAGTCCTTATCTGGGGTTGGTGTTATAATCACGGGGTGATTACTGCCCATATTTGAATGATTCGGTTGATGCCCCGCAAGTCCGGACAACCAAATGTGTTAGGGATTTCTTCGTCGACGTGCCTAACCAACGCATAATTCAAGCCATGGATTGTACAGCTGCGTACATCGGCGACAGCAAAAATACTTCACTATGGTTTGCACAAAAATGTTGAATCCAAATCACTTGCCGCGGTTTGTTGCTACTCAACACCGTCATCTCAAACTGAGTACGCAACATGGTAGACGATTGCAGCAAAACGTTTATTCCCTCGGTATCCATATGTCACATCACTATTACCCCAAAGTGGATGAGTTACATGGACGCATTAACGACACAATCACCTACTTGAATTGCGTAATTTAGTGTCTACATAACTTAAATGAACTATGTGGTCAACAATCCTCTCTGAAACTGAAGGGTGAGAAAACCTATACAGCTATTGAAGTGATAAGTTTGGTGAGCTAATTAAGACACGTATTGCTTAATTTGTTTTCTTTTAACTATGGTTTCCCAATCTCTATTCTGGATGCGTCAAGCAATCGCTTTGTCGCCAATTGTGTACAATATTGGTTTCTGATTTTTATTCGTGGGCACACAGTACTCCCTGGCATGTGCACAATTCAGCAACATACAAAGCATGGTTGCATGTAATGCCTGTCCCCTGAATCGCTACAAAGCTGTCTGGTCAAATCAGTGTTCACCAAAGTATTTTGCTTTATTTATTAGATAGAATCAAAGCCGTCAAAAATCACAAATTTTGCTCGGCCTCGCTATAGACAATATACCGGAAAACGCAGTAAACAACTGAGACTCAAACGGCCTGTATTTACCTCCGATGGACAGACTTCACGAGTGAGTAGGTAGATAAAGTTACAGATCGTTTGCAATAGTTTGCTTATGTCGGAGTCCATTTCCATGTTCAGAATAATTTTCCTCACATTGAATGTTATTAGAGTACCAGTAAAACTATCCAAGAACTGCTTCTCTTTGATATTAGTGTTCAAGCATGTTAACTTTGAAAAATTGATCATTATCGACCATTTATCCGAGAGCTCGCTGTTTATCTATAAAACTAGTGTTTCTTCTGCTTATCCCCATTGAAAGCAGCTGAGATCATACTGCTCTACTTACAGGGCTTACTTTTTTGTTGACAGACTCAGCATGTTTGCGTGAAACCTGTTCAAGTCATGTGCTTTTGATCACCTACCTCCTCGCAGCATTTCCAGTGCACAACCGCAAATTCATGTTACCAACTACGACGTTCATAACGAAACTTTCAAATTATATAATATCTGTCGACCACTACACTGAATAATTTCATTGCACAATCTTTTAACCACTGAGTTCTGAGCCACCTCATTGCTTGCCACATCTTTCCGCGTTTGAGCACACATACATTTTTTGGAAACAAATGCAAAAGGGCCGTCAAATGACTTTTGGTCGGAAGCAACAAACGGACTAATAAATATTAGCCACGCTTGCGGGGCGCTCAACTATTTGACTAACTATGCAAGGACACGTCTCGCTGGGAGATGTCTCCAGCATGGCGAGAACGTGCACTCAACGGCATACATGTTTTGGGCTTTACAGTAGTATTTGATGGTGTTCATGGTTTTGCGTTACCATTCGCTGTATGCTTGGTAACAATATATTTAAAGCTCACCTACTTGCCAGACAGTTAATTAAGTGTTAAATAAATACAACATTTGTCCCTTTACCATGAGATCAAAATGTACAAACTAGGTTGCTTAAGATGATCATTTGAGTTAGCAAACTCGCAAATTATTATCGACTTACAGAAGAGTATTTGGAGGAGTTGAATGGTATAGGTAGAAATTCGTCACATCTAGACTCACTCAGATAGCCGCCACACGCCCGGTAAAGCACTGTACGCGTGTTTCATCCTTTCGGGGATCATCAGCAGTGCGCATTCCATCGGACCCTTGGTAGGGCTCGAACCCGCAACTCGAGTGTTGCCAGTTTGTGGTTGAGACCACTGAGCTACGGGGGACGGCAACGACCATCGTGAATAAGTTACTAGATGTGATATAGCGCCGCTCACCATCTACAGACTTACACGTTACTGCCGTGCAGAGGACAGGGTAGCCCCCTCAGCAATTGACGAGATTAACAAAATTAAGCCGCCAATTATCTTATGACATTATAAGCAGTTTGTTCTGCGTACTGATTACAGAAGAGTAGTAGGGGGGGTTGAGTGGTATTGGTAGAAATTCGTCACATTTAGACTCACTCAGACAGCCGCCACACGCCCGGAAATGCACTGTACGCGCGTTTCATCCTTTCGGGAATCATCAACGGTGCGCATTCCATCGGACCCTCGGTAGAGCTCGAACCTGCAACTCGACTGTTGGCAGTCCGTGATTGAGACCACTGAGCACTATTATACTATACTATATACTATAATATACTATACTGTATACTACATATACTATATACTATACTATATACTATATATACTATACTATATATATATACTATATACTATACGGTCGTCTGTGTTAAACTGTTGTCCATCTTTGAGGACACGGACGAAAACGCGTGTCTAGAAGTGGTGCTCATCTGGCAAGGAGTTTCTACTAAAGTGTTTAGAAGACAGTTTACAAATCACTCAAACGCTTTCACATGAAGTAAAACGAAGGTTGGCTACAAGCTATGCTATCGTTACTGATAGCATTGGTTGGCTGATATTTTACCAAGACGACTTCCAGCTCACTGAGAGAGAATAGTGACGATGATTCACTTGAGAAATATATTCCTTGACCCTATTTTCCAGTAGGCTTTAAATATTCTTCTTTTAAATAAATAACATAATAACCTCCGGTTGTTTGCAAATCATAAGGCTTGTCAAATAAATCGGCGAAGCGCTGTTCTGCATTTTTGTGACTTGTAATACACGCTTGATGGCTCAACGTGCTCAGCAAATTTGATGTTATTCTTAGCTACTGACAGGTGAAACATTTAGGCGCCATTAAGCAAACTTCATGTTTCTTACTGTCTGGTCTCTATGGATTCCAAAGTTTAAACTTTGTCTAATCTAACGCTGCTGCAACTTTCCATTACAGATGTGGAATGTATGGAAATAATTAATGCCGCAACGTTACATCTACGTTGGACATTGATATATAGCATAAAATAATAGCAGGAGCAAACAAACAGCTTAGTCTAAATGTTAAAGTCCTGGTCGGAGTCAGTTTCTAGCTGAAACGATTTAAGCATCCCTTAGGAGATTCACGGTTATACATAAAGCATGTTAGTGTATGCTAAATAGACATGCATTAATTGTTGCAGTTCTCAATCCTATACTTTATTTCGTCATCTTTTGTTTCTTGAAATTTTTTCAAAGGATTCATGCCTATGTTGTAATGGGTTAGCCTACATGGCTCATAACAGCTGCTATTTCATAGGAATACTTTCACTTGTACTATTTCTTCGAAATAACTTGATTGCTTCTCTTTGTTAACCACTTCATATTCGCTCATAGTGTTTTTCGTTCCATTTGATTTTGGTTGAATCTAACGCTTCATAAACCATAGAACATTATTTAATGATGCAGTGTTTTCCGGCATGTAACTTGATCCAGACACATATTTGTCATCTACATGCTATCGTGGGTCGTTAACAATCTGAGGCAACACAACATAGTTTATCATCTCCAGGCCGGAAATCCAAACTGATCTACTACGACATATGTGTCTCGAATAAACGATTAACTGTTCTGTAGCTTTCCAGCGTTAGTTCCATAAATTTGCCCTTTGGTCCACGAGTTTTACACGATCCCCACTGCATTGAACACCTTGAAACAAAACCAACAAAATGTTTAATGTTCAGTGTTGTGATTGAATATCACAATCCAGGATCTGACTGGTCATGCCAGTGACCCATGTGGGTAAATAAATGTCCGTTACCAAGCAAACCATTGAACTAGTCGTGAGCACACGTCACAGCTGTGATTTGCGTTTCCGTGAATATACTTACAATATTGGCGACGGCGTATCAAACCCATGGACTCTATCGGAACAGCTGAAGTTTAAGCTGAGGGAAAAATTGCACTGATGGTAGAAAATGATGATTTTTCATTATTAAGATCATCAGCGGCAACCACAGTGAATATCCTACTGAGTATCAATGCCTCATCAACATATGATATAATTCGCAAACTGGTGAGTCCTGTTTGGCCATACAGCAAACAGTTTTCTGAACTGTTCACACTGGTTTCTTATTACTATAACCACAAGCCATCAGTTATTGTGCAGCGATGTAAATGTAGTACTTGAGTCCAGGGTGAGAGGGATTCAGTTGCTTCCCTTGATGCCGAGCTTCAAACGATAAAATAATATTGATAATTCGGTAACTACTGCAACGACATGATCTGGGATCATCTAGTGATCGGCATGAAAGACGTTGGCACACAGCGCTGACTGTAAGCTGATAGCCCATAGACATGCGTAAAGGCCTATGATGTTGAGAAGGGCATTGATGCTGCTGAAATTAATTCCCAGCTATTACAGAATTTCCAGCTGAATTAAAAGCCGCACGCTGCAAATGTCAAGGCCGAAATCAACAAAGTTGATAAATGCGCTTCAGGCTCTTAACACGGCTATCGCTGCGGCTTGTGGTACAGTCATTCCAGAGAAAGCAATCTTTTACCGCGCTTTTTTACAAATGCCATAACCAAGAAACTTGGCCTTTATATTCCGGTCCAGTACGAATCCATGTTCCTAGTAGTAAACAACCAACTTTTGTTATTGAACCAAAAGTCTATATATTTAACACTACTACCCCAAGTGCACAGCTGCCATTTCGCTTGCAGCTTTGTGTAAACCAAATTCAAGTGAATTTTGCAATTGGCACGGACAGTGTAGTAACGCTATGCAAAGAACGAACATGGTCACAGAAATGGGGTCCAAACAGCAATACCCAATTTGTCAGGCGCATTTGCGATTGCGTATATACACGGTTGGTGCAGTGAAACGGTTCTGTGTGCAGGGCGTTGAGGTGTCATATGAAGGCTGGACAACAGGGGGAACCATTTACATCGCAATCGCAAATGGTCCAAAATTACTGGGCGCGACTGGATCAGTTAACTGTCAGTTCTGCAGATAAATCATCTTTCATTACCAAAGGGGATACAAACACGGTTATAGCAATATGCACCAGTATTTGGGACCCCGGAGGAATGCAAGTACACGGAGGGACAAGTTAATATCCACATTCCATCTGACACGCAATCGCGAGTCACCGTGCGATTACACCAATGCCTCTCCGGCAGTACCTTTAACCATACACATGGCACAAGCAATTACTGGGAATATTGATTAAAAGCGATACCTCAATGGTTCTCTCCCCGGATGCTTTGCTGTGGTTTACTGCTCGCTTTATATCATTATCAAGTAAAATATCTGACTGGGAAGGAGAAACGTTATGTCGACGCTCTCAGCAGATTTCCAATACAGGAGGCTCCTAGCAACGCAGCAAATTTGAGAGAATTAGTACAATGTATATATTGATTGGATGACTAGCCGTTGACATCAACGAAAATAAAATCGGAACTAAGGATGGACACAGAAATGTCGAAGTTGCATGAGTAAATCCTGACTGGTTGACCGGAACGGGTAGCTGAAATTCTAAGAGCATTTTACACCCGACGAGATAAATTTAGTCTCTAGGACAGTTGCATACTTTGGGGCTCTGGAGTCATCGTTCCTAAACCGTACCATCAAACTTATTTGCCGGAGCATCATATGGATAAGCTAGGAGATTCAAATATGAAGGCGGTAGCACTAAACCATATGCGGTGGCTGTGAGTCGATCAAAATATAGAACAAATCGTATAATTGTGTGCTGTCTGTCTATAAAAAAATTCATCTCAAAAATCTGTTCCAAACTTTCCATGACAACAGTCCTCAACCCCTTGAGACAGAAAATACATTGACCTCTGACGACCCATCGACGGCTTCACTGTTCTGATTGCGGTGGACGCCTATTCTAACAAGATGGTAGCTCGAGCAACCACATCCATGATTCGGTAGACCACCGTGCACATCAAAATAATATGTTCCATACATATATTTTACCATGTAAGGTTGTTTCAAATAAGGACTCGAAATTTACTAGCCAGGAGGTCGCACAATTCCTAGGTCAAAATGGAATGGAGTGCATAATTGCTGTACTATATACCCTTCGTCCGTTGGTCTGACAGAGACAGCGGTTACGACAATCAAATAGGGTGCGGCGAAACAACAGCCCCAAACTTTATAAACCCGGTCTGTCTGGAAATGCAGGTGACTCAAGTGTGTGAACAATGTTCATTTTATCAAACGAACCAGTGACTTGTTCGTCTGAACACGTTACGGCTGTGTGCATTGCGTTTCCGTGTTCTTAATTAAAATTGTCTATAGAAGGCCAATAATTATTCAGGTTGTTCCGTGAGCCTCTTTACGCGCGCCCTGTGCTATTTCACTCTGACGCTTCACCTTATCGTGGACACGCATGCGATTTTCCAAGTGAGTGAGGCTCTCTGTTCATGGATAGCGTCTGATATATTGATGCACTTCACAAAACGGAGCAGGCATTTTTCTGTTAGGAATGAATTTTCGTTTGCGAACTGATCATCAGTCGGATCGATAGGTGCAAAAGGTTGTGTATATTAAAGGACGAATTGCAGGTTGGCAACAGTAATTACGGGATCATGAATTAGTTCGCGGATGCCAAACAGGTAGAATCAAATAAATGCCGATTGATCAATAATTGCATTAATACTAAAACGCTCCTTTGCCTTATCTGGATGGATGTTTCCACATCGCATGTGCACAATGTGCCTTACTCCAAAATCCATCGCGCAAACAATCTTTATTCAGCCAGAGAAAGCTGGGTTTCAAGAGCAAATACTGGCGTAGCTTTACGCTGTTAACCACAACTACCGACAAGTTGCTATGATATGAAACAAGATTGAAGTTCTACTAATGAAGCGGTTCAGCAGCTTGCTATTGCGCTGACATCTGGAGCTGATATTGCATGAATACATCATCATTATAAGAATTATTATGTGACAAGTTAATGTAATAGGCGGTGGGTTTCCCTTTGTTCTTGATAATAAAGTTATTCTAGTGAACGTAATTCATTCAAACTGCATAGCTTTCGCCGAGAATAATAACTTTTGATTAGCAAACTAGATGTTCGGTGGATGCATGCGGCTTCAAAACCAACACGGAACGAGTTGTGAACAACCAGTTAGGAGTTGTTTACACTTCCATCAAACCAAATCTCAAGGGCTCAGTCTGCGGCATCAATTGTTTGCCCCATGTTAGTCAGAAAAGCTAAGATCAGCAGCATTTCGCCATGACATCAATTCGAACTCGCATCTAAAGTGACATCAACAGCTTGAAGCTGCAATGGAATGCTTCTGACCACCGGCATACGTTTATTGTCCGACATTTTTTCTGCGTGCACACAACCAAATATGAATTTCCGACCTGGCAGTCAGACCTAGTTGAAGTCTCACGGTTTTGGAAAACCAAATGTTAGGGGAACACATAGATAAAATTAGTGAAACATTTGTATTACTTAGAACAAGTGATATTTTTAAAAATTTACCAGATTTTAGCAACATTACGCGGTGAATTACTTGTTATTCAGCAGATGTTTATAAGTGCTAATCACGTGTAACATTAGCAATCAAAACCCAGCCACAACGCCGAATTCAGGCGCCATTGTCATGACCAGAGCAACAACAGCCATTTGGAGATAAGACGGAGTGTTTTGTTGTTACGTGTTACCCTTAAAATTCTCAACCGACCGCTTTACATCCAGGCTCAAATACAGTGTCGGTAGTACGCTGAAACCATTAAATCACATCAGCTGACATGTGGGATCGAAAAGGATATGGAAAATTCAATAAGCTTCAATCCACACCGGTTTCGCCGAAAATCAAAACGGAGGTATGGTAAGCCGCAAGGAATCATGTGTGAAGGACTCAGGTAGACGAAAATCATCCGCAACTCTGTCGTTCAAACCTACTCACTGCGTAAGGTTGCCTTTCTTCTCCTTTTTTAAATCCCTAATCAACAACCCAATGGGACGAGTTGAGATTATTCTAGGTTCTTCCTGATGTTCTTCCAACATTTGACCACTAAGCGTTGTGTGATTTTAGGTCCAGTGATTTGGAAACCACTGTATTTTCTCTAACATAATGCTAAACCAGTTGATGTACTGGACATATAGACAGAATGCATAAAATTATTAGGTGATAACTTTGGAAGCAATTATTCGAATAAATATTTTTACATTGCGAGATGCAAGAGTGTGGTAAGTGCAATATTTGCGACTGACCAGGAATATTTCCTTTAACACGGCAGGTCCAATATTTGCTCGAAGTTATTTATCGGAGTAATACTCACTCTCTGAATAAAGGGCATCAATAATTGTTGGCCCAGGAGCAGAATATCCATTTGAGTAGACAACGATCATCGTATTGCCGGTGGAATTTATGCTTAACTGATGGTTGCTTGAACCTGATTCAAACTGTGCCAGTACGTTTGCGTCACAGTTGTTTCCATCAAGCACACATATCCATGCATTGTAACCAGAAAACTGTTAAAATTCGAAGAATGCTTATTGGTTAGTGAGTTAGAAGTGTAGTTAGGAATAATATATAATATTAAAAAATTATATCTGGACACACAATTCAAAGCAGAATTCCAGAGGTATATTTAATAATTTGATACACATTTATCATTAGGTTTAGAGTAACTTGATGTATTGCATCAAAACAAAAGATTTGTTTTTTGCAGTTGGCGTAGGGGCGTCTGGGCTCCGCTGAAGCATGTTAAACTGACGTAAACAGTAGGGTACACTGGGAATTCATGAGCACATATAACTAACTTATATCGGATTGTTACCGTGCATTGGTTACATAGGAGAATTGCTAGATTTGCCATGCAATCAACTTACAATTAACTTGTTAAAAAACAGATGCACTTTCCTTCCTGGTGTTACTGTTATCCTCCATACACATATCGCTTGAATTGCTATTTCCTTCTTGTACAAAATATCTCCCTTTGGCCCCGTCAACTCCTCTCCGCAATTACCTGCAAAGCATGTGTAATGTTACACAGCTCAGATAGTGCAGCAACCGTAATTTTAAATGGTCGTTCGAGTTTTAATATTAAGCAAAATTAAATATACTCCTAAGAGCGGGCTATCTTCACATTTTTGGCACGATCTCCCATAAATCTCTTGTGATGAACCATTGATAGATGGAACTTGGAGTGCAGCACGATCAGTATATATTTACACTGAGAATAAGGCACTACTGATGTACTGCGGAAACCTTGCACCGGGTTCTAGCAGTGGATTCGGCGTCCAGTTGACCCTTCATCGCATATTCAGGTCGAATTATCCTATAGCTTTACTGCTCGTGGAATCAAACGTTCCCTTTTCCCACACACCAGCATGAAATTCGGCCAAACCGCTACCACATCCGTATTCTTGCACATTGGCCAAGCATTCTTTTGCACAGTGTTGTAGAGCGGTTCACACGTTTCCACGCTCCAGACACGCTCTACTTTGGGCCAAACGACTTCCCCGTGTTCGCTTGCACTTTTTATGCATCCGTGTGCAATGCACTAGAAGAGTGGTTCTCAAGTTTGGTCCCCAGCCATAAACTTGTTTCATAAGTATTTCCATCATGAATGGTGTGTGTGTGTATGTGTGTGTGATAACCGCTACACTTTGGGTCCTGGGTTATAACAAGGGGCGGACAAAGTGCGTCGCGTTAACGTTTCCAATCTTATCCATGCATTTAACAGCCTAGCATGGAAACCCATATGGCGCAAGTAGAAGGGCTAGAGCAGTAATCCACCATCAAAAGTGTAAGCTTATTTAGCATAGCGTAGCGCAGTAACAGTAAAAGAGACGATAAATACAATACGACCAATGAATCGCCAGCTAGGAATTTGTCGGTGATGCACATGAAATCTAATTATGGTTCATTTAACATCTATGCTAAGAGATTCACGATGGTAAACGATTACGGAGCAAAACGTCTAGTGGCACGGGTTATTAGCCGCTACTCTTTTTTGATAACTAGGCCGAAGTTGAAGATGGTACAAGCAGAATGGCTTTTTAACAGGCCTCTTGCTTTGCAGCAGCGATTGTGTTTCAAGTTTGGAAAGAGATGGTTCCAGTAGGAGTAGGAGAAATATGAAGGCAGCATTGATAGCCGTGCGGTTTCACTACATTTGAAAAGATGCACGCAAGATAATAAGACGAGAATAATTATAAGGATATTCAAAAAGTTATGCTCTAAATAATAACAGAGAGCTCGGAGTACACCCGCATACACTAATAACAGAGTAATTCGTGGAGTTTCACAGTCTTATAAAAGTGCCCGCCGCTAAATTATAAAAGAAGCTGTGGAAAAAGGTAAAGCAGAGCTTCACGTAAAAGCATGCTAATGCAACACACCATAAAAATAGATGAATACAAAATAAACGCAACCAATTGCCGACGTATGCTAATTAAGGGAAATTTCCCACGCATTTGGCAAGGTGGATGACGCGATATAACTCTAGAAATTTACAGGCTACAACCCGTAGACGGTTTAAAAGTTTTGCGTTAAAACACAAAAAATAACGTGTTGTTTACTAAAGTTCACATGTTTATTCTATATTCGCAAGCACTACCGGTGAAACTCTCATTGGTCATATGAAGAAGGAATGGAACAACAAGGATGCAAGCAACGGGATAGTTGTATAGGTTTATGAGGGACAGGTATGTTTCCCAGTAGGTTGAAGCCTTGGAATATACGTAAGGCAGAGAGCAAAGAGAGTGCCAGTGCTAGATATTACCAACAGCACGTGGGACTTTAGATGAGCAACCTAAGTTGAGGGGTTTGAATGTTATCCCTCAGCAATGCTTTAATAAATCTGATGTCCGCAAGACTTCCCATGCGACAGTAATACTCTCCGGCCGGTAGCCAGTGTCCCTGTGCAAAACTTTCGAACTACCGAGTGCACATTTTATTATCGGTGCAAGATGAGATGCATTAGAGGCACATTTAGGTTCCAGCATAGTAGTGCACCTGCTCGAAACCCTATCCGACGTGAAGATGAGAAAATCACATCCATAATAAATATAATGAGCATATTTCTCATTAAGTAAACAGCTGTGACAATATACGGCACAAAGGGTACACACGCTGGTAGTGTTATGCACTTGCAATAGCAATATCAAGTTATTTTTGTATATTTCTCTATATTACTGGCAAGGTATTTGACCAAAACGTTTTCCTATTGCGATCGAAGTGGGCAGGCTTGCATTCCGCGTATGTTGTATACCAGACGGGCTAAATAAACTGGGTGCAATAATGTTATTACACCCATTAGATGTTATATGAACTTTCACTGAATGGGTGTTAAAATAAACTAACCGATGCAAAATAGACCCATGGGTGTCTAGATAGAGGTAGCTTCGCAACTTAGTGCGAAATAATTGCGGAGTCTCAAACGACGTGATGTTGAATAGCAGCCGATTCCACAGAAAATATATACGGTGAAACCAAATTGAAAACGCAGTTTTACCACGCATCGTAGTATAATCAAGGTAAAATCTTTGTTACCCAGGTCTCGCATGTACATGTGCATCAATGTTGCATTGAATGGATTGCAATGAGTATTGCCATGAATCAGGTTGCGCAGCGACCTTAAATAGATCGTTAGTCTTCGCAGCCAAATCGGATCGAGATGGAGTTTCTAGCATCGCTTCCGCGTTTTTAGGATAGACGTTTTCCCCATGCTTGACTAGTAAATGACTGTTGAAGGATATCTATCGATGTTCTCTATTTTGTTTTCATATTGGCTATGATTATGTCAAGATTCTACGGGATAAAACATTTAAAGATTTTGAATAATTCGTCCGTTGCTGCGATTGAATGCACGTTATAATAGACCTGAGCGAAGGATTGTCTGCCTCGTGCCTTCTAGTACTCAATATGTTCTATGTAATATAGCTACAAGAATATTAGTTTCCAATGTCACGGCTAGACGGTTCTACATATATATGTTCGTTTTTATCTGTGCTAAACACTTCAGGTGTCAGTCGACTGTGACATAGGATACTTTTCGTTTGTGCTTACAAACTTTTCATCTACTGTCGCACTAAATTGCAAGCAACGTGATATATTCTTTTAATTGTGCTAATACCCACGGACGCGGTACTCGTCTGTACTTGTGCATAAATGTTATAGAACCTACGAACAAAACCGGCAAACCCACATAGTTAACGAAAATTTCATTGCAATAATGAAGGGAACTTAATGTACAGAGTGCACACCTTGTACAACCCCTCTTGGGAATTGTAAGTGGGGAATATTTTAGCGGGTCATTTTATGTATAATGACAGCTGACCTCTTATTCTGTTCCGGACTTCAAATATATCTATCTAAATCATCAAGCCTTTTTAAGGCAACCGATCGAATTTGTTCTGCATGTCCAAGCATAAGTTATATGGCATATTTTAAGTCAGTGGATTCTGCTATGTACTTCAGGTAATGCAGCTACCCGAATGTGTATGATCGTTAGCTCAGGAAACCATATTATACCCCGTCTACCAGCAATAGTTATTTGATGAAATTGTGTCCATTTTGGCCACTCTAATTATCCCCTCACAATATTATGCATGCGCTCCTTGGAACCACTTCGACGAGCTCTACTCAGTGCTTTTGACATCTTGAATATAACCTTCGTGGATTATACTCTTGCTTTAGTTCTCAGTAAAGGACATAGTCTTTTCCTTCGTTACCTTGTGTAACTATATCAAACCGGTGTATCGGTAAGGATTTTGGTCGCAATCGAAAGAAGCTGCGGTGTCGTAGAGCTCACGCAGTCATCAGTTTCAACTTCGTCTGCTATGAAGAATATCTGCATGGTAATGATGAGACTGTGGGAACCATCACAAGGTACAATCGACTCGCCCAGATAGTCAGCGCCACAACATGGTCTTTCCTCGGTAAAGAGCCCCCGGAAGTCGCCTGGCTCGAGTTCGTCAACACATGCAGTCAGCTGATTGCACAGGCTTCAGAGATCAAAGCTTGCAATAAGTGCAAATCAGTTTCTTTCGTTAGGAGCAGGACTGGAAGATGGATGACAGTACGCACCGCAGCATGGCGAGTGTACAGAGAAGCTCCAGCACCAAAAACTTGGGACAAACACGTTGCCCGACGTAACCACTGCACTCAACTGCTAAGAGAAGACAAAGCCGCCTATCAGCAGAACAACGCAAAAATCTTCAGTGCTAACCACAAACTGTTGTACAAGCAAGTTAATAGCATACGAAAGGTGAGGCAAAGATTTCCTCCACTCAAGACGGCTGATGGCCCAACAAGTACGTCTATGGAAGCTGCAAACGCGCAGCAGATGCAATACTCCCCCACGTTTCAAAGAGTCTTGGCACCAAGCGATCTACCAAGCTTTGTATTCTGCTCACCAGGACCAACCCACATCAAGTTTACCGCCAAAGATGTATTGCAAAAGATGACTTCTCTACGCAAACACAGCTCGCCGGGTGTCGACAGCAATCGTCCAGAGGCCTTGGAAGCAGCAGAAAACCAACTGGCAGGACCTTTAGCTCAGTAATTCCAGCACTGCTTAGACCAGAACCAAGTTCCCGCTACGTGGAAGCTTGGAATAATCAGCTCGATTCACAAAGGTGGAAGTCGAACTGATCCCTCCAACTACCGCCCAGTAACCCATCTTCCTGTACTCTCCAAAGTCATAGAATCCATAGTTGCCGATGCATTGGTGTGCTATCTGGAAAACTGCAACCTCATCGCTCCTGAACTGCACGGTTTCCGTCGACAGCGGTCATGTACAACTAATTTGCTAATTGCAAGCAGTATTTGGACCGAGGCAGCCGTCGCTGGAGAAGGTGTTGATGTAATCTACCTGGATTTTTCCAAGACTTCCCATTGTCCAGACCATCGGATACTACCATTCAAGCTGCAGAATTACGGTATCGGAGACACTATTTTAAGCTGGATTGTCACCTTTCTGTTTCAAAGGCAATTAGTGGCCAGAGTACGGAGCTCATTGTCGGACCCCATAAAAGTCGAGTGCGGTGTGCCGCAAGGCTCGGTTCTGGTCCACGTTTGGTTTTGGTGTTTATTAATGACCTTGCACATTGAATGGCCTCAAACTTCCTAATGTTTGCCGACGATTTCAAGATCTGTCGCAGGATCCAGGCGAACACCGACCAACATGTGATTCAGAGTGATTTAGATGCGATGTATCAATGGTCGACCCAAAACTTGTTGCATTTCCACGTCAGTAAATGCAAGGTGCTTTCCATCCGACATCAAAGCAGATACTCATACCGACTCGGAACGGATGTACTGCAACAATCAACTCTCGAACGTGACTTGGGTGTCCTGGTTCAAGATGACTTGGGTTGCTCCAGGCAATCTGAAATGCCTCGAAGACCGGGAACCAAAACGTCGGGCTATTAAAGCGGGTTTTTGGACAAATAAACAGCTCCATATTTCCACAAATGCTCAGTGCGTATGTTCGCCCCCATGTCGAATATGCAATTCAAGCCTGGCATCCATTGCTGAAACGCGAGCTTAAAGCACTGGAACAGCCACAACGCCGGGCATCTAAGAATGTAATTGGCATGCGCAATCTTTCCTACCAGGAGAGGCTGCGACGGCTGGAATTGTTCCGTGGAAACTATCGCAGACTACGAGCGACCTGATCATGGCATACTTGATTCTGCGAGACCCACATCATATGTGCCACCCTTTACTGCAACTCAGCAGCAATACAAACCTGAGGGGCCACTCATTAAAACTCGCAGAACAATACAGTCGTCTGAAGTGCCGCAGAAATTTCTTTTCCATTCGTGTCTGTCACCTGTGGCATGCTCTCCCAGAATCGGTCGTCTCTGCACCGACACTAACAGTATTTAAAAGACGGTTGGACAATGCACTCATCCACTTACACTTTGTTACTTAACACTACGTCTCCATCCTACACCTGGAATTCGCCATGGAATTATTTGTTGCTAACCGTGGATGCTGTAAATCTAAGATGATCGCAGGACTGCAGCGAAGCAAACGATAAGTCCTTATTTTCATATTTAAAATATTAACTATTGTACTATCCTTATCATCGTTATTGTTATGTTGATATCCCCTGCAACTATCCAACGGGACCTGTAAAGCAACGCTGTATAACCACTATAAATTCATTGTTCATTGTTCAAACTACGCGGCTACCATCCCTGTAAGTGACAGCATAACGAAGCTAGTCATTTTGTTTTGCTCATCAACTGAACAGCTCTAATGAAGATTATCAGCGCTTCACTTGCATCGTCGCCTAAGGCAGACCGATGGGCGCACGCTGACTCACAGTCTGTG